>JAPQVY010000156.1:45090119-45520588 GCA_028535165.1 Quercus tomentella
TATTGTTTCTGTCAATGGCATCAATAGAGTGGTTGTGTTCAAAGAATTTAGCTTTGAAGCATTTGTAAAAGAGAGAGTATGTCTGATGTACCAGCTTCCATCCTTGTTTTGCAAGCAAGGCTAAGTTAAAAGCCTTTAGGTCATGAAAACCCATTCCACCTTTAAGCTTTTGTAAAGTAAGTTTGTCCCAGCATAGTCAATTCTTGCTGTTCCTACTTGCCCCTGCCAAGATCTCGCACACATGGCCTTAAGCTCCTCACATAGCTTGACTGGAATTTTGAATATATTCAAAGTGTATGTAGGGATAGCTTGGGTAACAGCTTTAATCAAGACTTCCTTTCCTATTTGAAGAGCAATTTCCCATTCTAGTCTTTTAGTTTCTTCCAAACTTTGTCCAGCAGAAAGCCAAACTTTGTATGTTGATTACATTAATTATGATGGCATGAAATATGCTATATGATTTGTGAGACAACATTTGATTTGTTGCATATGTGCTTCAGTCTAATATGACAGCTAGCATGTTGTTTGCATTTCTAATTCAAAGACTTGATGACACTGAATTTAGAAATCACTAGTGGTAGACCCACGTTATGCATGAAAATATATAATTACTTTGAAATGTGATATAATGTATGATTAATTTTCTAAAATTTACTGAAACTAATTTTTTCTTCTTAAAAATTGAACTATTTTTAAAAATATTTTTCATCTCTCTATCTCTACAAATATATCATTCTATTATTTTGAGTTTTTTTTTTTTTTTTTGGGAAAAAAAATGGGTGTATTTAATTGATATTATTCTTATTTTAATAAGAGATATTATTCTTTTTTCAAGTGATCTATATTCTTCAAAATTTTGTTATAGTGTGTTATGTTTTTCTTTTTTATTTCTACAACTAAATTTTTTTAAGTTCCAAATTAATTATTTAAATTTCTCATTCTCTTAAGAAAATTGTCATGTTAATCAAATCTCATTACAAATTTACAATTAATATTACTCAAATAATTGATAGGCACATTCAAATATTACAATTGTTCTCTTTGATTATTGAATGTTATCTTATTGCATCATAAATAATTAAAAATAGTATACAAGAATATAGTATCATTCTATTACATAGCATGATTTGAATAATTTGGTGTTTATTGTTATATCTTTTTTTTTTTCTTCTCATCTTATTTTATTCGATATTTAAATTCAGCCACGTCCTCCATATCATTAAATTATTTATATTTTCTCTCATTTTTTATTATTATTAATCACATATTCTAGGAGAGAATGTGAGAGAAATATCAAAATTATATAAAATAAGATCAGTAGAAGAATACTCAAAAGAAAATGTATAATTGTAAACACCAAATTATCCAAGTTATGCTACATAATATAAATAAAATTACATCATTATATAATATCATTGGATAAAATTTAACAATAAAATAAAAAAGATAACAAATTAAAAAAAAACCAAATGCATCAACCCAAAGTAAAATTCAACAAAAAAAATTCATCAACCTAAATTAGATGTGCAACAAAGAATTAAAAATTTACCGAGAGAGAGAGAGAGAGAGAGAGAGAGAGAGAGAGAGAGAGAGAGAGAGAGAGAGAGAGAGAGAGAGTATTCACCATTTTGTGTGGGAAAATATGGATTGAATGGAAGAGAGAAAAGAAAATATTCATAGTGAATAAAATGGGGAGAAGAAGAGTCAAAATAAAAGCAAGATGAAGGGATAAGGGAATTGTAAGGTTAAGGTATAGAGTAGTGAGGAGATAAAAAGGTAAAAGCGGGAAAAATGTTGGAGGAAGAGTAATTGTAAGGTCATAAAATAATAAGGAGAAAAACAATTAAAGAGGAGAGAGAAAATGTTGGAAATAAGTGGATTACATGGCCATAAATGTGGCTCCACAAGAGTGTAGTAACAATAAATGCTACGCTTTAGCTTTTAAATATAAATAGATAGTGCAAGATCTTATGTAAGGTAACATTTTCTTTACGCCATTTTAATAATTTAGTTGGATTTTTATTAGCCTACACTACATTTTGCATCTCAAGATTTTTTACATTTCTGATTTTGTCTACTTAATTTTTATTTTTAGGAGTAAATGCACTATTGGTCCCTACATTTTAGGTCATTTTTCGATTTGGTCCCTAAACTGATTTTGCTCCTAGGTCAGTTCCCAAAATCAGAAAATCGATTCTATTTTGGTCCCTGCCGTCAACCCACTAATAGAAAATATATACGTGGCAGACGAAATACACCATTTGCTGATGTGGCTAATAAAATTACAATAAAAACATATATTTAGCCTTTTTTAAATGCTACATCAGCATTTAAATTAATAAAAAAAGCTAGCTCAAAAAATTTAAACTAAATTAAAAAAACAAGCCTTAAATCTAATTTCATTATTTTTTTTAATAAGAAAATAAGAACTTGTTCTTCGTGTTCTTCCCAAATCCAAGAAATAAACCCAGCACCCAAACCAATATATGACAAATTCCGAATCTAAATCCAGCAACCAAATCGTTTTCAAAAAAAAAATCCAGCAACCAAATCTAATCTCTATCAAATCCAGAAAAACAAGAAATAAATCAAAGAAACCAACAATGCATTTTGAAGAGAACAAGAGCAACCCAGAATCAAACTTCACCTTCTCACAATCAAACCTAGAACAAGAGCAAGAATACCCAACAAACTTCACGTTCTCACAATCAAACCCACCACCACCATCGATTAAGAGCAAGTCAAACCCAACCAAACAAACCCATCTCTTAGCAACCAAACACAGCAACAAGTAACAAAAAACTCAAAGAAAAATTCTATGGTTTTTGGGTTTGGAGCAGATCTGAGTTTTTAGGTTTGGAGCAGATCCAACGGCATCATTTCTGCCTCCTCAAATCCAACGAAATCGTTTCACACCACCAACCCTAACTCCACCAAAACAATGCCGTCAAACCCCACTGTTTCTGCCTCCTCGGCCACTCCGTCAAATGACGTTGTCTTGACAAACGACTACCTCTTCGTCATCGTCCTCCTCATCAATCGAAGAGAGAGTTTGGCCTCGTCGCATCATTCTCTCTCACGCAAGTCAAGTTCGTTTTTCCAGCGAAATCCATTGTTCCCATCGTTTTCTCCCCATCAAGAGAGAAGCACGATCAGCTTGCCTTTGGTCTGCTTGTGAACTCCGATGCGTGGTGGAGAAGAAGCCTAAGTGAGCTCCGGCAATGGACCTACAGTGGAGAGTGAGAGATTCTATCCATGGACGGTGAAGAGAGAGAGAGAGAGAGAATTTGAGATTAATCTTTGATGAGATTATCTCAAAGAGAGAATTTGATTTGTTTGGATATTTGGTGGAGGACCATCGAGATTAGTCTTTTTGAGATTATCTCAAAGAAAAAAAAGATAATCTCAAAAGATAAAGTTGCTATAGTTTTTAAAGTTGATGAGGTTAAAGAAAAATAAAAACAAAAACAAAAATAACTAAAAAGATAAGGATTTTTTATTTTTTTAAGAAATGATTTTAGTTTAAATTAGATTTAAGGTTTTTTTTTTTTTTAAATAATTTTCCTTTTTGTTAAATTTCTGAGCTGGCTTTTTTTATTAATTTAAATGCTGATGTGGTATTTAAAAAATACTAAATATATATTTATATTATAATTCTATTAGCCATGTCAACAAACAATGTATTTCATTTGCCACGTATGTATTTTTTGTTAGCGGGTTGATGGCAGGGACCAAAATAGAATCGATTTTTTGATTTCGGGGACTGACCTAGGAGCATAATCAGTTTAGGGTTCATGAAAATATATTCTTGATTCCTTCATTGTTGATATAATCTGTTTCTGAGTTTTCAAGATCTGCATGTAGTCAACTCTTTTTTTTTAAATAAAATAGATCTGCATCTTTCTTAGATGCAGATCTGAATTTGTCTTCAAATAAAACGGATCTGCATCTTTCTTAGATGCAGATCTGAATTTTTCTTCAAATAAAACGGATCTACATCTTTCTTAGATGCAGATCTAAATCTTTCTTCAAATAAAACGAATCTGCATCTTTCCTAGATGTAGATCTAAATTTTTCTTCAAAATAAAAAGGATCTGCATCTTCCTTAAATGCAGATCTAAATTTTTCTCACATCAAAATTGATTTTTTTCTTTCTTAAGATACAAATATGATTTTTCTTAAAACATATGCAGATTTTTGTAATAAAGAAAAAAGATAAAACCTTGTGTTTGTGTTTGTTTTATTCATTTTGCATGAATTTAAATTATGAGTGAAACTCTCTTCTTTTACAAATAAAAAATAAAAAATCTTTTTCATTCTTTTAAAACATATAAAAAACAAATCTTGTTTTTCTATTGTCAAAAACCATTTTTTTTTTATCATCACAAAACATATCTGAATTTTTATCTCTAAAAAAAAACCACTTTTTCTAAATACTACAAAACAGATATGGTATTTTGACAAATCAAAATCCATTTTTTTTATTAACCAAAACAAATCTGAATTTTTTTTTATACAAAAGAAGAGACTTCATTCATAAATAAATTTATTTGATTTAGTTTTGTGTCACATGTTCAACATATCATACATGACATGCATAAATGGTACATTGGTCACAAGAGTCTAGAAGACCAAGCTCTGTCTGGGTGGAATGGGTGTCTAACACCTTCCCATTCCGTAATCTAGCCCTTGGATTTAGATCTTTGGTTAAGTAGATCTAGCTTTATCTTTCTTTTTTATTTTGGGTAGATTGTAACTAGGACAAAAAGCCATGTACATTTGGTAGATTGTAACTAGGACCCAAAGCCGTGTAATGTTCAAATTTTCAAGCATGTATTTTGTTTATTCAATCAATGAAACGAAGTAATTCAGTTATGTATTTTTTATTTAGTTTTTCTTATTTTTTATACATAAAAAAATAAGTGGCGACTCCACACCACTTACCCAAAAAGAGAGGTGCCCTAAAAAGGTACTCGAATCTCTTTTTTGAGGGACACGTCTCTCACAGTGGCGACTTCACTGGGGATACTTAAAATCTCTCTTTTTTAAGAGGCATTTTTCGATGTCTCTCATAGTGGTGACTCCACTGGGGATACTTAAAATCCCTCTTTTTTGAGAGGCATTTTTCGAGGCCTCTCACATTATGTAAGCAAAAACATCATAATTTTGCTATGCCAAAGCACATAGATGTTATACATGATTAACGGGCTTTAGTGATGAGATGGTTATTTATGCCTTTCTCTTAGGATTTTCTAGTCCTTCCCGTCAAAAAGAGTGATATGAGCATGAGATAGAAGAGATCATCTTAATCGTAATCATCACAAACACGAGCCACAAAGCTTAATTACTTAGTTGTGTTTTAAGATGCTCATCTAAGCTACAAGAGATACAAAGTTTAGAAACTTTGTTTCGATGGCCATCCAAGGTACACAAGTACCAAAATACACAAGCACACACTGTTTTTATATTTTTCAATTATTATTTTTTTTTTTGAAAAAAAAAAAAAACAAAAACTGAAAAAAAAAACAAAAACTGAAAAAAAAAAAAAAAAAAAAAAAAAAAAAACAAGTAAACAACTATAAAGCTTAAAAACTAGATGCAAATGCATGAAAGCATAATTCCAAAAACAAATAAGAAATCAAGCAAGAAAGTCCAACTTTAGATAGAAAGAATTAAAGCAGAGGACAAACAATTAAGTCTTAGGAACCTTCATCACCCATACAGCACGAGTCTTTGGCCATGAAGATGAAAATGCATATGTCCTATTATGACTACTAAAGGACATATAGGAATTAGAATTCCCCTGAAATTGAGCTAAAAAGCTTAATACCTTTAATAACTCACCAAGAATAGGTATAGAGCCTTTAGACAAAGGATGAGACCTATTGGACACTCGCTTATTAGGAAACAACTTGAAACAATTAGGGCGAGTGTGACCAGAACCACCACAATGGTGACAAACATGAGTAGTTTTAGAGCTACTTGGCTTCCTAGAAGGAGATCTAACCTTAGAGGTTGACCATTTAGGACCATTTGGCCTAATATGACCAACAATATGACAATGATGACAAGTGGGGACAAATTCAAAATTTTTATTCAACCTAGGAGGAGTTTTAGACATAGGTTTAGAAACTTCAGCGTTAACATCAGAATGTTTACCTTTGTCTATCCTAGCAATATTAGCATTCAACTCTTCATTATTCCTTTTAAATGGAGGAATATAAAAATATTTTTCTTTTGAGTTATGCTTAACAACAAGATTGGCACTAGTTAATTTTTCAACTTCGGTTTTAGATACCACTAGTTGCTCTTCCAAACTCTTAATTTTGTCCACCTGAGATGAAATTTGATTTTTAAATTTCTCATTCAAATTATTAGCTTCATCCAATTTTGCGATCAATTCATCTCTTTCAAGTTTGACCTTTGTAAAATTAGCTTTTAATTTTGTAGAACATTCAAGAGATTTTATACAAAAATTATAAAGCTTGCAATAGGCATCTTGAATATCATTGTCATCATTCAACACAAGATCATGCAAATCAAAACAATCAAGAGTTTCCATGACAACGGGGGTCAATGGATCACACAGCAAAGATTAAAACCTAATCAGAGTGTGCCCGCTCTGATACCACTTGTTGGGTTAAAATAAATTGACCCCTTGCAATTAATTAATTAATTACCCAAGTTAATTAATTAGATCAAATTTCATGCAATAGCGTGGTAGCACAAACAAATAAACAAATTATCTAAATGTAGCAGAAAATAAATTTGACACAGGTGATTTGTTTACGAATGAGAAAAACCACCAAGGCAAAACCCCACTGGGAGATTTTAAGGTCACCATTCCCAAGAATCCACCATTATCAATCACAAGCGGTTACAAGTATAAGGAATCTTACCAAACCCTTTGGCCTATCTCGAAATATCAACCTACAGTTAAACCCTTACCCCAATACCCAATTGGACTTGTATTGTAGTGGCAATCTTTCCTTTGATGCACGAATCCCAGTACGTAACTAACCAATGTGCACGGATCCTAGTACGTGACTAACTCCAGAAACTTGAAGAGGTTGTTGGCTGCAAAGTTCTTCAGTTCATCAACGATGAAGATCAGGAAGCTCCTTGGTCACTAAACTCTTGGCGTAAAGACGCAGTAGCTTCTTCAGAGAGAATAATGAACTAGGTCACTTTTTTTTTTTTTTTTTTTGCATGCACGATGGCCTTTAAAATAAGCCTTATATATGTCTAGGGTTGTGAGAAAAGAAACCTTACACATACATGTCAGCTAGGGCCAAAAATCGATCTGGAAATTCTGATTTCGTAGATCTCGACAAATTCAACTTCTGTCGAGTTTCGTTTTTAAATCTTGATAGATACTGTTTCTATCGATGTATTTGTTAAGATTTAATGAACAACGCTTCTTCACTTGTTTCTTGGTCAGATCTTCATGGCTTTAACACTTAACTTGAACAACATGTTTCTTGAAGTTTTAAATCCATCCTAGATCTACCCAATTACAAGTAAAGTGCATTTTGTCAAATGATTAGCCAATTACATAAAATATGTCCCTAACAAAATTGTAACACAATTGAAGTCATACAAGAGAAAATCATACAATGGTGTAGTTTCTTAATCAATTTAAGATTTTATAAAATTATTTTAGTTTACCTCACAAATAGGTAGGTTCCTGCACATAGCACGGGTTAGCGACTAAAAATTGACATACAAGTAATATTATATAAATAAACGAAATATTACAAAATGACATAATTTATATATTCTTTAAACCTTTTTTTTTTAAGAAACAAACACATACACACAAGGAAGAGGGAAATGGGTTCTAACACAAAGGCACACCACAACTCTACTCAAAAGTTATAGTAACTTTTAAAGAAGGGTGGGGCAAATTATACTACACACAACACACTCTCTTAAGCAATGTAAGACAATTACCTTTTTCTTTTCTTTTTGTTTAGAAACAAACACACACACACACATAAGGAAGAGGGAAATGGGTTATAACACAAAGTATTAATCAAGTTAGAACCCCTTTAAATAAGTATGGTTTCTAAATATTAAAAAAAAAAAAAAAAAAAGTGTGGTCGACTTATATTTTTTCAAAGGGGTTCTAACACAAAGGCACACCACAACTCTACTCAAAAGCTATGGTAACTTTTAAGAAAGGGTGGAGAAAATTATACTACACGCAACACACTCTCTTAAGCAATGTAAGACAATTACCTTTTTTTTTTTCTTTTTTAGAAACAAACACACACACATAAGGAAGAGGGAAAGGGGTTCTAATACAAAGTATTAATCAAGTTAGAACCCCTTTAAATAAGTATGGTTTCTAAATATTTAAAAAAAAAAAAAAAAAAAAGTGTGGTCGACTTTTATTTCTTCAAAGGTAAAATACAGTTAACACTTAACAGTCCTAAGATTTAGACTAATACCATTCAAATGATAAACTTTTTAAAGCTGAATAACTTGGTCCCTAAATCAAACTTAGTTCCTAAACTCTTACTCGTTGTTATTATTATTATTATTGTTATTATTATTATTATGTGTATTTGTTTTTCATTTTCTTCTTACTTAAAAAATCATTTTAATTGAGTCGTTATCAAATCCACTCAATTTACACGATTTGTACATATTTTTGGATAAAACAAGTGGTGGTGTAGATTTTGCTTACCCTACAATCATGAAGTATGGTATAGAAAAACCACGACAACCCAAGTTATCAATGGTAGGACTTTGCAAGACAAAAGTAATAATAATAATAATAATAAAAATAAATAAAATTAAATAAAATCATGTTAGTTCCCACTTGTAAACCCGACCAACATATAACGAGAAGAAAGTGCTTTAATAAAAACCAAAGTCTAATAAATAAAGCGTAGTGATAATTAAACTCGGTAAATCATAATGGATACAACACCAAGGAAAAGCATATCGCACACTAAATTAGTAAATTGTACAAAATCTGTTACAGCATTCATATTAAAAAAGAAAACTGTTACAACGCGCGCAAGTGAGAAAAGAAGAAAATAGTCAAATACTCATATAGCACTAGCAGCCAAGAACTTTGCTAACTGTGTTCAACTTTTGGCTTTTTTTTCTCTCGCCCATCTCTCCCTTGAGCTCACATGCATTAAGTGCAAATTAGAATAAAGAAAGTACCAAAAGAGTGATTATCGTAATTCATTATAAGAGCGCAGGGCAAAGTAAAAGATAAGTAACTTCGGGTAGACCTTCTAACACTCAATTTCTAGAACCTATGAGATTGAGCTTAGCTTGAACTATATTTAATGGATCTTACAGGCTCGTCATCAAGCTATTTCCACGAATTAGAATAAAGAAATTTAAAAGAAAAAAGACCCAGCTCAATTATCGACTTAATTTAACAAGAAAATCAGCGAACGAAACAAAGAACAAGTTTCCTTTGTCCACCTAAACAAGGAAAGCTTAGAATACTTACAAAACACTCATTTACCAAGTGGTAGCTAGGGTGTTTAATAGGGGTGTGCAGAAAATCCACCGACCCATCAAACCCGACCCGTCGGGTTGGGTCAGTTTTTAAGGCTTAGTGGGTTGGATTGCGTTACAAAAATTTTTTTTATAGTAGGTCGGGTTGGGTTTGGGTCATAAAATTACAAACCCATCAAACCCGACCCAACCCACCCATATTTAATATATATTATATATTTAATAATTTTTTTTTTTTAAATCTGTAGGACACACACACACACACACATATATATATATATATATATATATATATATATATATATATATTTAAATATATATTATATATTTAATAATTAAAAAAAAAGAAACCAGTTGTAGAGCAGCACTACCTCGGTTCCTTCTACTAATACTAATTTAATATATATATATATATATATATATATATTATATAATTAATAAATGTTTTAAAATAACTAGTTCTTCCTATCTTATATAAATCCTAATAAATTACTATTGTTGTTTAGTCATTAGTGTTGTTTGCCTTTAAGGAGTTACATTGATACTAATATTTAGGTTTTTTTAATATATTAATATTTATATTTGTTTTCTACTCAATTTAATAATAATAAAAAAAAATTGTCAAACCCATGGGTTTAACCCGACCCAACCTAACCCATGTGGGTTGGGTTGGGTTGAATTTTTTTTGACCCACTATGGTGGGTTGGGTCAAAAAATCCTCTCAACCCAACTTAACCTGATCCATGCACACCCCTAGTGTTTAATAGCTGTTCACTTCAATATTGACTTGGGTCCTTCTAGGCAAGTTCCATGTGTATATGTATACATATAGAGGACTTTGTCAGATTTCCTTTTCGTTCTTACTATTATAAAAAGGTGAGGGCTCTTGGCCTTGCTATTTTACATATACATCGTCGTCAAAAAAAAAAAAATGATCTTACAGGCTGGTCATCAAGCAACTTCAACGAATTAGAATAAAGAAATTTATGAGAAAAAAGACCCAGCTCAATTAATTATCGACTTAATTTAACAATAAAATCAGCAAACGAAAAAAAGAATAAGTTTCCTTTTGTCCATTTCAAATTTTTATATTTATGAAAACATAAACAAGCAAAGCTTATAATACTTAACATTGAACACTCAGGTATCATGTGAGAGTGTGATTAATGGCTGTTGACGTCAATATTGATTTGGGTCCTTCTAGGCAAGTTCCATGTATATACATATAAAATTATATATAGAGGAGTTAGTCAGATTTCTTTTTCGTTCTTACTATTATAAAAAAGTGAGGGCTTCGCCTTGCCATTTTACACTCCCATTCATCATCATCATAGAGAGAGAGAGAGAGATATGGCGGTGCGAATGGTGTTTCGGATGTTTTTGTTGTTTGCGTCAATTAAAGCATTCGTACAAGGAGCGGGTTTAGCAAAGGAGTCATGTAAAGCAAACTGTGGGAACGTTGAGATTCCATACCCTTTTGGAATAGGAGCTGATTGCTACCTTAACTATTGGTTTGCTTTAGATTGCAACTCTTCCTCTTCCTCTTCCAAGCTTTTCTTGAGGAGTTTCAACCAGCTGGAGGTGGTGAACTTTTCATTAAAAGGCACAGCTCTCGTCACGTTACCAATATTTTCTATATGCGCTGGTGGAGTGAGCCACCAAAGTATGAATTTAACAGGAAGCCCTTTTGTCTTCTCTCAATCCGCAAACAGGTTCGTTGCCGTGGGTAACAACAGCTTCGTGTCAATATTGAACGCCTCAGATAATACGGTTATTGGTGGGTGCATGTCCATTTGTCAGGATGAAGCCGTAGTGACTACAAATGGAAGTAGTTGCAATGGCATCAACTGCTGCCAAACCTTGATCCCTCCAGATCTCTCTGTATTTATCGCAAGAATCGATACACTAAATCCTGCTCAATCGTACGGAGAAAAACCAGGATGCAAGTATTCATTTTTAGTAGCACAGGAGTGGCTCGATGTCAATTCAATAGACCCCTCACAACTCAAAAATATGCCCAACCTTCCTGTGGTATTGGATTGGGGGCTAAGTGCAACAGATATTTCCCTTGTAATGGGAATTAACCTGTCAAATAATACCTCCACCTATCTTTGTGCAAATCGCTCTAAATCAACGGGTAACATGAGCTTCACTTATACATGTTCTTGCAAACAAGGCTTCCAAGGAAATCCTTATCTTCCTCAAGGATGTACAGGTAAACTTCTTGCGGTCTATTAATTCTATCTAATATTATTTTTTTAAAATAAAATACTTCTGTAATTTAAATTTGTAACACATATGTTCCATAAAAAAAAAAAAAATTTGTAATACACATATGATTCTAATTAGCTCAGCTAGTAAATTGATTTGTCCTCGAATAAAAAAATTTGAGGTTCATTTTGTCCCCTATATTAAAACCAAAATAATATCTTAGTCTTATAATAAATAAAAATCATCATAGAATAGACACTATAAATTAAAACTCTATCATATTTACCAAAAAAAATTGTAACACAAACTTGACCCAAACAGTGGCTTGGGGGAAAAAAAAAAAAACCCAATTTGATGATGTTGTGACCATTCTTTTTTAAGGGGTGGGTGGAATATATAGTAAAAGATTAAGCCTTAGATGTTAGGCTTATCAAGTATCTTCAACAAAAAATTTTAATGAGATGTGGACTATTGAAATAAGTAACTATAATAATCTCTTATAAGTAATTTTACAAAGTCTTATTGATGGTTATTTTCTTTAGAACTTTCAATTTGAGAAACATACTATTTTGCCTACTCTACTAAATAATCCTTCCTCCAATAATTAAATTTTAAAATTTATGTGAAGGGAATTATGTATAGACTTTTTTTTTTTTTTTTTTTTTTTTTAAGTATGGAACTATGTAAGATTTATAAGGTGAGAATGCCGTGCACTTCTACGTACACAAATTAAATTTTACAGTATTATCAAATCAATAAAAGAATTTCTCTTATTTCACGATGTTGTAAAGCTTGAAACTTTGAAACGATTGTCAAGAGTTTAAGCTCGGATGGTAATAAACTTTCACAAATATCACTTATAACATCTTTCTAAATTATTCGTCTTAACAATTTGGAAATCGCCATTCCTTTGGATTGTCAAGATTGGCCAAAGAGTGTAAGCTGATATGATTGTTTTTGTATGAATCTCAATTTCTGCTTTGAGTTTTGTTGCTCAAATGTTCTAATGATGCCTTTGTCAATACGTGCCAGATATTGACGAATGCAAAGATCCCACACGGTGTTTGCAGCATTTAGCATGTGTAAATACTATTGGATCATACTTCTGTTTAGCAACTGATAACACCAATTCTGGTAACGTCCATTCTCGGATCACAATAGGTATGCATTCTTACTCTCACAGATCTATAATAATTACAAGATGATTTTCGTTAGTCTGGAAGTAGTATTGTTACAATTTTTTTTTTTTTTTTTGATAAAGTATTGTTACAATGTTACTTACCCACTTCAACTGCCGAGACAGACAACCAAAGGAGACTTTTTTTCTTTTTTTTCACACGTATCGCTTGAAATACTACTTTTTATATATATATATATATATACTCTAATAACTTATCTTTATGGATTTAAAAAATAAAAATAAAAATTCTATTTTAATTTAATATAAGTGTATTTGTTTAAAATTCTATTTTTTCAGACCCGGGCAGAATTGTACAATTCGACCCAGTTCTTTTAATCCCTAGAACCGTTTTATAAAAAGACATAAGGGAATCATTTGAACTGCAGTTCTTTTAATCCCTAGAACCGTTTTGTAAAAAGATATGAGGGAACTGTTTGAACTGCGATTGAACCTCACGTAGAACCGTGAACCAATCTCACAGTTCCTCCACATAATCTTCCATTGGAAAAGGCCAACAGTTGGGCTCGTTCAACGCTGCCAAAAGATTAAGCCTTAGATGTTAGGCTGCCAGATTAGTTTGCTTAGGAACAGCACTGAAAGGGGAAGGGAGATTTTTTCTGATCTATTTGTTGTAAGAGAGACTGAGAGGTGAGATTTTGAAAAAGAGACAGAGAGATGGGCTGAAAAGAGAGCTATGGTATTTGTGTTTCTCTATCTATTTGGGTAAGAGATAGAGAATGAGATATTTTATATTTTGTAAACAAAAAATTCCACAGCCAAACACCTCTCTCATCTCATGACTTTTAACTTGTTTTTTAGTTTTTTTTTTTTTTAGTTGAATACTTGTCACATGTTCAAATTTTTTTTTTTTTTTTTTAATGAAATAAACTTTTATTTTTGAAGGCCTTTGAATGTATATAATATCGTGTAATGTAGTTTTTAGTTTCAAGTGTGTTTGCAATGAAACAAACTTTAAATGCATTAGTTTTGGCTAAGTATATTAGTATATTACAAATTTAATAATATTTTAAATAATTAGAGGATATTTATTTAATCTTTATAATAAATTATGAAAAATATCATCTAATTTTTAATTTAGATATACTTTTAACATCTTAAATACTAGTTTTTGTTAAGATTGTCAAAATTTTCATGATTATTTTATTTATTTTTATATTAATTAATTGATAAATTAATTATAATATCATCACGAATGAACTTCTGATCAGATCTTAAAAATCTTGAATCTCTTCATTTTATGGTTATTTAAATGGTCCGGTTTTTAATTAAAACTATAGTTTCTCCTAGAGACTTGAACTCTAACGCTTACATCTCAACTCCATAAGAATTTATATTTGTAAAGTAATTATCATGTCAATAATGAGCAGATGTTAATGGGTTTTATAATGTCTCAATGAAGGAGATTTCCTTAATTGTATATATTTAAATGATCCAGTTAATCAATACAATCGAAATCCGTGAGTGTACTCAATTGAACTCCAAATGAATAATAGTGAGACAACTATTGAATAAAGGTATTTGTCACGTTATGCCTACTTCTAAATCCTATAGATAAATAGTTGAGGTAAACTTGTGAGAGATTGATCGAGATCCATACCAATTGTTTCTTCTCGATTGTTTATGGGGCTTTCTCCAAAATTTTAGAACTTTCCTGTTTGGTAAGAGATTTTAGATATTAGTTTTCAAAATAATATGAAAAAATTGCGTTTTAAAAAGTATTGTGAAAATACGTCTATTTAAAGTACTCATAATGTAAATAAATAAAAAATAAAAAATAAAAAAAGTGTTTGGTACTATTTTTCTAATAACATATTTTCAAGAGTGAAAAAACACAATGAGCGTTTGGTATGAGTGTGTGTTTTTAAGAAACAATGTGTTTTATATATTGTCAACATCATAGGGCTCTCACGGTTTTCAAATGGATTACAACAATGTCACTCAAATCTATTACTTGAAAACTAAAAACTCCTCTTAAAGAGTTCTCAAAATACAGTGTTCAAATACTCTAAATTAAGATTTGTGACTCAAATACCCTTTATTAAACTCTCTTACCAAACTTGTTTTTATTTGGGACCCTACAGTTTTCAGTGTGTAAACACTAAAAACTATTATTTAGACTCTCTAACCAAACAAGTCTAAGTTCTTCAGACATGCTACCAAAGTTTCGGAACTTCTCTTAGTATTTATTTTTGTATTTGAGAAAATTACATTCTAGCCTCTTAAATTATACTCCTTTTTACACTTACTCCCAAAATATTGAAAATGCACACTTACACCCTAAATTGTACATTTTTTACATTTACTAAAATGAGATTGCACACTTTACCCTTTTTACATTTACCCTCCAAAACTATGAAAATACACACTTACTTACCTAAACTATTACCCATAGGATGAATTTGCAAAATGTTATACGAATAATAGTTTATAGGAGGTAATTGTGTATTCTCATTGTTTAGGGGGACAAATGTTATATGGTCAATAGCTTAAAGAGGTAAGGGTGCATGCTCATAATTTAGGAGAGTTAGTGTAAAAAGGAGTATAGTTTAAGGTGTTAAAGTATAATTTTTTCTATTTACTTTTAAATTCTTTTAACCATTTGAACATATCTTCTTCTTTTTCATCTACACGTGTCCCATTCTTTGTTAGTTTTATTTTATAAATATTTTTTAAAATCTTTTACGTGTGGCGCTAAATTTAAGCAAACTATGCCGTCTTTGGGAGGTATAAAAGAAAGAAATGAAAAGTGATAGAGATCATAAAGAAATGGAATATGGATTTTCAAAAAATAAAAAATAAAGATTTGTGATGTATCTTTTTTCTAATGTGTTTAAGGCTATGTTTAGCTCAATGTATAATATTTTTTGAGTGTAAAATTTTTTCTGGTGAAAATATTTTTTTGGAAAGAAATATATTTTCAGTTGTTTTGTTTAAAATCTTTTACGTGTGGCGCTAAATTTAAGCAAACTATGCCGTCTTTGGGAGGTATAAAAGAAAGAAATGAAAAGTGATAGAGATCATAAAGAAATGGAATATGGATTTTCAAAAAATAAAAAATAAAGATTTGTGATGTATCTTTTTTCTAATGTGTTTAAGGCTATGTTTAGCTCAATGTATAATATTTTTTGAGTGTAAAATTTTTTCTGGTGAAAATATTTTTTTGGAAAGAAATATATTTTCAGTTGTTTTGTTGCATTTTGGAAAATTTGCCAAAAATGGTTTCCAATGTTTGGTTTGCATGTAAAATTATTACCAAAAAATATGTATATACGCGGAATGCTCTCTCTCTCTCTCTCTCTCTCTCTCTCTCTCTCTCTCTCTCTCTCTCTCTCTCTCTCTCTCTCTCTCTCTCTCTCTCTCTCTCTCTCTCTCTCTCTCTCTCTCTCTCTCTCTCTCTCTCTCTGGTAGAGGCTGAAAATTAGAAGTGTAATTCAGTTGAAGGTAAAATAAAAGTGTAAAAGACTTTACACTGAAGAGACCCCACTTTTACGGTCAAACTGAAATTGATTTCAATTTGACTATATTTTCTAGTCCATCCAAACACAATATCGAGTGTAAAATCACTACAAGAAAATGTATTTTTAGTGACAAAAAAATTCATCACTAAAAGTCCAGTTTTTCGTCACTAAGAACCTTTAGTGACGAAATTGGACTTTTAGTGTCAAAATTCGTTTCGTCGCTGTAGCCCCGTCGCTAAAAGTCCTGGCGACGAAAAATTTCGTCACTAAAAGTCCAATTTGTTTTTTTTTTTTTTAACTTTTAGCGACAAAAATGTTTCGTCGCTAAAAGTTTTCCTTGCTAAAAACAGTATTTGGTGACGAAAATATTTCGTCACTAAAACCATTTCAGTTTATTAAATCATATTTAGTGACAAAATTTTTCGTCACTAAAACTATTTTCTGGTACATATAGTGACGAAAAATTTCGTCACTAAAACTTTTTTCAAGAAAATCCAGGCACATATAACGATGAAAATTTTCGTCACTAAAACTATTTCTTACAAAATTCCACTACATTTAGCGACGAAATATTTCGTCACTAAAACAATTTTTTGTTGCCATATTTGTGACGGAAAAATTCGTCACTAAAACTTATTTTTTGTTTTTATTATTTTTATGACGTTGATATTAACATGTAACCTGTCATCACATTATTAAAACCTCACATTTGATTAACACATTTATTTCAACAACACATTTATAAAAAATCTATCCATACATTCCACCAGTTAAAATTAAAACAAGTATCCAATTCAAACTCCTTCCATACAATAATTGTTTGCAACAGATACAATAACTTAAGATGTTTTATAGTAATACAAAAAATGTAGCATAATATAATTAGAACTAACGGAAGATGTCCTCAAATAATGCTTAAAGGAGATCCCCTAAAGCCACCAATAAGAAATCTGCACAAATATAAAAACACTACTACATTAAAATCGTAAAGTAAAAATATTAACTATGTTATAAGAAATATTTCTGATAATGAATTAAGAGTAACCACACCAATAAATTAAAATCACAACTCTTAATGTATAAGTTGTAGAAAGCAAATGTAAATTTTCAAGTGTAATATAATACAATTAGTTTCAAATGATACATAAAAAATTAACTTGAAGATAAAGTACTAACCAATAAAATACTATTCATCACATCTAATCAACAATACTCATTCACAATTGCACACTCAAACACTCCCAATATGAATTTAAACCACCTTATAACACTATGCAAGCCACCCGCTTGCTCCAACACAACAACCCACCACAAAACCAATTTCCAACATCACAAATATAGTCTTACAAGAATTTAAATCATATAAAATACTATTCATCACATCTAATCAACAATACTCATTCAAACCAACAATCCACAAGAAAATCAAACACAAACATCACAACTATAATGCTTACAAGTATTGAAATCTACTATTCATCACATCTAATCAACAATATCCAATCATAATTCAAAAGAATGTAAAACACTCCCAATATGTATTTAAACCACCTTATAACATCATGCAAGCCACCCGCTTGCTCCAACACAACATACCACCACAAATCCAATTTCCAACATCACGAGAATAAAATTTTATAAGCTTTTAACTAGAATTTACTTACTTTGCTCAAGCCAAGCTTACAACTTTAAGAAAAAAAAAATCCAAAATTATTGCAAATAATGTGTATTTAGCTTGCAAAAGAAAACTTAAATTTATAAGTCCTTTAGTCTTGAAAATGATACAACTACTAGAAACAATAAAAAAGAAAAAATTATACCTGTGAAAATTAATGAAGATGAGTTAGGAGCTTAGTTGATGACTGTAAGGAATACATGGGTATCAACATGGAATTAAACTATTAATTATTACAAGGAATGCCCAACATTTCTACTCATTTTTTGATAATCAAGAGAATTTTATCATAAACAAGTTGGAAAACTAGAAATAAGGCCAAAGGCCACACAATTAGAGCACACTACCAAAGACCAAAAACAACAGTAACTACTATGCCCATACTCATGGCAGCAAACACACAAAGCCAATACAATATCTATTCACCATACAACATTCCCTAAAGGGATTGACATTTCACAAGTTCAAGACTTCAAGCTCCAAATATACCAGCTTGTCCACATGACAGCTCATTTTGCATATTTATGATTTTATTTGACCATTAGTATCAAATACCATAAGATTCAAATGTATATGAACATCTCACTGCTTAGTATGTTAGGAATTCTCAAGTATAAAAAAAATTCCAAGCAGCCCAATTACAAAGAATCAGGAATATTCTAACTATCTAGGGTCAAATGCAAAGAATCATAAATACAATAGTAAAAATCCATCAATGAAGTCTATCTTGGGCCATAAAATCAGTACACAAATATTTGAAACAATTCTAAAAAGAAGTCATGGAAGATATGATGCATATTAAAAAAATTCTTGTTAAAATCAACTCGTAAAGATGTTTGTGAGAACCATAATAACAATAATAAGAACCTTGCATTCCAACTGGCCCGGCCTCTCTGCGGGTTCTTCTTTTTCCTTCACCTTGTCCTTAATAGCCTTCAAATTGATAAAATAAAAAACACCCAAAAACAAAAAATCAGCACTATAGAAAAATAGAAAAAGAAAAGTGCCACTTGAAAGTTAAAACCCTAATATACACTACCATTAATTTTGATAAATATTCCATCCATTGAAAAAAAAAAAAAAAAGGTCATTCTACTAATTCCCTCCATTAAATTTCAATAAAGAAGAAAATGCAATCCTATAAAAAATATTCAGAAACAAAACAAAACAAATTTTCCTTAAAACTAACTCAGCCGCCTAAAAAGCATTGTCATACAAAAATCCAACCTACCAGAATCCCCAATATCACAACAACAAAAAATTAGCAACCAAAAAATATATATCACAACCACCCCCCACTTCTCCTCTCAAACATTAATAGAACTCCCCATCTCCAAACCAGTACACATTCCTCCTCATAACTTAACACACCATCTAACACTTGCCCACAAACAAACACAACACAAACCCTTTTGCAAAAACAACAATTTAGACAAATAAACACAATCAAAGAAATATATGCATTCCTGTATGTGTGTGTGTGAAGTATTGCAGACTGTAGAAAAGCAATAAATAAATATAATTTTAGGAAAAAAAAAATTTTTGAAGGGAAGGCGAAGGGTCACCAGTTGAAGTGGAAGCCGAAGGGTCGCGAGAGCTAAATCGGCGAAAGGAAGCTGAAGCGACGACGGCGAGCTTCAGCGACGACGGCGAGCTTTAGCGACGACGGCAAGCTTCAACGACGACTGCGAGCTTCAGCGACGATGGCGAACAAATGCGACGACGGCAAGCAAAAGTGACGATGAGCAAGCAAAAGCAACAAGTACGGCGAACGATTTGGCGAGATCATCGCGAATGGGGATCGTCGCGACGGCGAGATCGTCGCGAATGGAGATCGTCACGACGGCGAGATCGTCGTGAATGGGATCGTCACGACGGCGAGATCGTCATGAATGGGGATCGTCGCAACGGCGACGACGAGATCGTCGCGAATGGATAGTCGCGACGGCGGGATTGTCGCGAACCAGTTCGGTTTTGGGATCGTTTGGATGTTGTCAATGGCTTTGGGATGTTGCGAATGGGCTGTGAGGGAGAGAGTGAGCGAAAGAGAGAAGTGAAACCAAAAAAAAAAAAAAGTGCTGAAGGTCATATTAGTATAAGAGCTTTAGTGAGGAACTCCAATTCGTCGCTATTGACTTCTATTAGCGACGAAATTTTTCGTCACAAAAAACCTAAACTTTTAGCGACGAATCGGTTCGTCACTATAGCTGAATTTAGTTTGGCACCAAAATTTTCTGCTTGGCGCCTGAGTCCATATTAGTATAAAACTTTTAGTGAGGAACTAAACTTCGTCGCTATTGGCTGGCTTTAGCGACGAAATTATTTGTCACAAAAAACCTAAACTTTTAGCGACGAATTGGTTCGTCACTGTAGCTGAATTTAGTTTGGCACCAAAATTTTCTGCTTGGCGCCTGAGTCCATATTAGTATAAAACTTTTAGTGAGGAACTAAACTTCGTCGCTATTGGCTGGCTTTAGCGACGAACATGGATTCGTCGCTAATAATATACTGATATTTATGTTTTTGTTTTTAGCGACGACTTATTTTCGTCATTATATGTGATATTCAACGACGAAATAGTTTTCATCACTAATACTGTTCTCACTAACACCTTTAGCGACGAAATTTTTCGTCGCAAAAAACTTAATCTTTTAGTGATGAAAAATTTCGTCGATGTAGCTAAATTTAGTTTCGCGCTAGCATTTTTCGCTTGGCGCCTGAGTTCAACACAACATATAGCGACGAAATCTAATTTTCGTTGCTAAATATTACTTATTTTTTTTATAAATAGCGACGAAATATATATTTCGTCGCTATATAGTACTTTTTTGTGAGGAAAAAATTTTCCTCACTAAAATTCGTCACTGAAACTACATTTTCTTGTAGTGAATATTTTCCATATATATTTTTTACCCAAAACAAACACGGCCTAAGAGATTATAAAAGAAGAAGCATAATACAAAGAAATATACAATTTTATTAGTATACTAGAACCCCCCAACACCCCCCCCCCCTCTCTCTCTTTCCCCTTTACATAGGAATAAAATCAATATTTCATTTCCATTTCATTGAAAGAATGAGTAGTACATACACTTTTGAGAGAAAGGCTTAGAAACAATGGAATAAAATTGAGAATTCCCTTATAACCATTTCAAATAAGATAATAGATGGAATATTCTTTAGAGATTGTTTCTATTAGATAGATTCTTTTCTTTTCTTTTCTTTTCTTTTTTTTTTTTTTTTCTCTCTTCTTCCAAATGAACTGTGAAGAAGTGGAAAAAAAAAAAATTCTTCTATAATCTTTTCTCTCCATCAATTACCCTCTTTTCGTACATCCTTATCTCAAATAGATTGCCTAGTTGTTTATTTTTATGAAAAGTTGTGTCGCTATTTTACTCAAAACTATTATAACCTTTACTACAAAGAGTAATTCTTTCCAATTTCATTGCGTTAAGCAGGTATTAGCACAAGCCTTGGGCTACTATTTTTGCTTATTGGTGGATGGTGGTCCTACGGAGCGGTAAAGAGAAGGAGGAATATTAAACGCAAGGAGAAATTTTTCAAACGAAATGGTGGTTTATTACTACAGCAGCAATTACTTTCAAGTAAAGTCAATGTTGAGAAAACCAAATTGTTTAGCTCAGAGGATTTGGAAAATGCCACTGACAATTATAATGTAAATAGAATACTTGGCCAAGGAGGTCAAGGTACTGTTTACAAAGGCATGTTGGCAGACGGAAAAATTGTTGCAGTAAAAAAGTCTAAGGTAATTGATGAAGGAAAACTAGAAGAATTCATTAATGAAGTTTTCATTCTTTCGCAAATTAACCATAGGAATGTGGTTAAACTACTTGGTTGTTGTTTGGAGACAGAAGTTCCTTTACTAGTATATGAATTCATTCCTAATGGAACTTTATCGCATTATCTTTATGACCAAAATGAGGAGTTTCCACCAACATGGGATATGCGCTTACGAATTGCCACAGAAGTTGCAGGAGCTCTTTTCTACTTACATTCAGCAGCTTCTTCACCCATTTACCACAGAGACATTAAGTCTACAAACATACTCTTAGATGATAAGTATAGAGCAAAAGTAGCCGACTTTGGAACTTCAAGATCTGTTGCTGTTGATCAAACCCACCTAACCACTGTAGTACAGGGCACTTTTGGATATTTGGACCCCGAGTATTTTCAATCGAGTCAATTTACAGAAAAGAGTGACGTTTATAGTTTTGGTGTTGTCCTTGTAGAGCTCTTAACGGGAGAAAAAGCTATCTCTTCTACAAGGACACAAGAAATCAAAAGTTTAGCCACATATTTTATTCATTCAATGGAGGAAAGCAATCTGTTTGATATTATTGATGCTCAAGTTATGAATGATGCCAACAAAGAAGAGATTATAGCGGTCGCAAACCTTGCAAAAATGTGCTTGAACTTGAATGGGAAGAATAGACCTACAATGAAAGAAGTTGCAATTCAGTTAGAGTCAGTTCAGATGTTGCGAAAGGGTCCTACTATTCAGCTTAAAAATGAAGATGTTGGAGATGTCATAACTGAACTGTACGAGCAATTGCATGCTATTTCTACATCATCAATGTCAGGTATGGATAGCGTGTAGCCGTCTTCGAATGTCCACCCATTTTTATATTTTTAATAAGGCTAAATTAAGAAATTTTTTGTAGTTTTGTTAAGAGTTTCCATTATAGTTTTATAAGGATCTATAAGATTTTCTTTCCAAATTGATAATGTTATTAGTTACCGTGAGTGCTCAGGAGAGTTATAAGAGTCACAATGTGTGATATCCGATACCTCAATTTCTAATAATGAACTATGGCATGCATCATATTGTCTAACATCTGAATTCATAATGCTCATACTAATGTCATTCTTGCCATAGTTGTTGATCCATATACTTAAATGGTTTCATTCTTCTTGTATCGGAAAAGAGAAACCCACGCAACTTGAATTTCAAATATATATACAACTTGAGAAATTTAATTAATTTTAGCAATTTTTGAACATTCAAAACAAATTAATTAAATTTCTCAAAAAAACAAATTAATTAGTCGTATTGCAAGAATGTTTGATGGTTTTAATTAGAAATATATGAGAACTAGTAGGGTGCATTGGTACTTTGGTAGTTTTACCGAAAAGTATGAAGTACGACTCACCTACTTGGCATGAAGCACGACACACCTAGTTATGGATTAAGCATGAAACACCTACTTAATAAAGAAGCATGACACAAGTTGTTATGCAAGAAGAATGAGACACCAACTACATAAGCCATCCTTTCTTTGCTAGTTGTTTTACACCTCCACCTTTCCCCATATCTCCAACTCCTATGTCTAGCAACTCCTACAACAAATTTTGCATGCTACATTTATTTTCTAATTTTTCATTTCACTCTTTCTCAAGAACCAAGCACACTAATTGGATAATAGAAGAGGTAAGACACAAAATATGAATTTTTGCATGGTTTCTTTGTGTAGCTTATTGTTTTAAGTTTAGATGTTTTTGTAAACACAAATTTTTCTCAATTGCAAAAAATCAAACAATTGAAAAGAAATAGGTTTGCAAATATCAATTTGTATTGATGTATAATGAGTACAATCTCTATTTCGATTCTTTTACAAAAGAATACCCTCTGACTCTATCTTCATTGAATTTGACTCGAACAAGAATCTTCTTGACTTTAATTGGAAGATGGATTGATCAGTCTTCACAATAAATCTCTAGCTTCGAGCTTATTAGAGATTTATTGTCCTTCAAGTTCTTCAAGCCCTTCAAATGTTCTTCAAGTTCTTCAAATGTTCTTCATGTTTTTCGAATGTTCTTCAAGTTCTTCAAAGATTCTTCAAGTTCTTCAAAGTTTCTTGAGACGGAATTTCTCCAGAGCTTAAGCCTCTTGAAAACTTGGTGTCAAAAATGAGAGGGGATGTCCTCTATTTATAGTGATTTCAAAGGATAAGCTCCACTATGAATTGATATGCTTGAAAGTATGTAGCAGACTTTTGATTGGTCCAAATTCTTCTTAGAGATAATTATCTCTATTTATCTATTTTGATAAGGATCATATTTTGATAAAGATAATAATCAACAAAGATAAATAATTATCTCTATTTAATTTATTTAATAAAGATAATTATCTACCAATTTTGAATAGAAAATTTATCTTTATTTTATTTATTTATCTATTTATTTTAATAAAGATAATTACCCATAAATTTTGAATAGGAAATTTATCTTTATCTTGTGGGCCAAATGACACATGGCAAATTTTGATATGCCAATGTGATGCCAATTTGGATGACACATGTCATCATTTGATTTAATTAATTTAATGACATTAATTCAGAATTTGCCATTAAATTTTGATGTGGCATTTTATAATTGGCTTAAAATTTTGCCTCCTACAAATGCCCCCTCGAGACTTGGACATGTCCACAATTTTGAGTGTGGAAAGTGGGCGAGTCTCGACTTGCATGGTGTTAAATTTTTGTATAGACAATCGCAGGACCCGTACTTCTCTATTAGATCCAGACCATCACAATTTTTTTTTTTAAGGCCCCAACTCGTAGCCTTGGGCTCTTCTGGAAAGACCCACCGACATAACAGGCATGTTTCACAAAGCATAGGAAACTTGTTTTGACATACATAATGCTTTAACTTACATAAGAATTCTTAATCATCAAAATCTTCTTCCTAGTAGCTCCATGTGAACATCAATTCCCAATAGCTCCGCGTGAACATTAATAATTAATGGACATTGGATCGTCTTCTACTCGAGGTGGAATTCTAATAGGAATTAAGGAGATAACCTCAACCGTTTGAGAGAAAGTCCAAACTGAATAAGGATTTGAACTCTTATATTTCAAAGAATCCCACTTAAACTTGGACTTCAATAGATAACAGTAAGCAGAAAACTTCTTTCTTATCGCAACTCAAGACTTCTTCTTTCATTTAAACTCTTCCTTCATACAAGAATTCTTCTTTATTTTGACTTCTTTTCCTGGTTAATCTAGTCTTGACTAGATGAGTTTTAGTTGCATTTAAACTCTCTCTAACCAGCACTATAAAAGGATAGCCTCAGCCACACATAATTCACAATTTTTTTTTATAGTGCGTAAGTTCAAAAATCTCAAAAACAATTCTTGAAGAAGGCATAAGATTTTTTTTTTTTTCTCCTTTCTCAGTCAAGTAACAAGGTATAATTTATTGTGACTTCACGTGTATTTTTTTTTTTGTTCTTGGTAATCCATGTTCATGACTTTATTTTCTCCATGTAGTATCCAGCCCCACAATTTCCACTCTTTCTAAAGAACTTTGCATCAAGTTTCACAAGACCATTCGGATATTGGTTGATTATCTTCCTTCCATTCTCTCTCTCCTTCTTTTCTTCTTCTTTTTTTTATTTTTATTTATTTTTATATGAGTCTAATTTATTCTTTGCTACTTTTTTTTTTCTCTTTTTTTTTTTTTTTTATGCAGCCACCGTCCCTCTTGGAATACTTTAGCCTCAAATTTTGCAAGAGTTCCATCACCGAAATCTTTGGAGGTACATTCTTGTACAAAACTTTCTTACTTGTGAATTTCTTTTCTTGCAAGTGTTTTGTATTGTTCCACCTCCATTTAGAACAGGTAATATGATGACTTAGTGGCACTACGAAGAACTTGCAAGAGTTTATTTTGTTCCTCAAGCCAAGTAGCTACCAAGACAACGACCTCAACGATAATCTTGAAGACGAAGACAATCTTGACAAGGAAGTCTATCTGTGATACGAAGACTTCTTTGGAGACGAAGACAATCTTGACAACGAAGTCTATCTGTGATACGAAGAATTCCTTGAAGACGAAGACAATCTTGACAACGAAGTCTATCTATGATACGAAGACTTCCTTGAAGACAAAGACAATCTTGACAACGAAGTCTATCTTGGATATGAAGACTTCCTTGAAGATGAAGACAATCTTGAAGACGAAGATTGCATTGAAGAAGGCTACTTTGAGGATGAAAATTGTCTATGCAAGGATGTGTGTCCATTGATATCTTGCAGTGGAGCAATACTTGCATGTGAGGATATAATAACTTTTTTTTTTTTTTTTATTATTATTGCATGTCCATGCCCCCTTCTTTTTCTTTTTAACCTTCTTTGCACCGTAGTTTATATTCTTTTGTACATTTTTTTTTTTTTTTGGTAGGTTCGCCCTATCATCATGGTGCTCTTCAAGGACTTCTCTTCATTCGGCAAGAAGTATCTTGTTGTTACTAAAGAATCGAATGACACTAAGGAAGTAGACATATCAATGCTCGTTGAAAGGTCAATTATTGGTCGATTTACGAAAAAGTGGCCTGAACTTAAAGACTCAAGAGACATTGTTGAGTGGACCTATGATGTCTCTCGGAATTCTAATCCCCCCTCTGGAGCGTGGTCTTTGCATAGCTCTCTTCACAAGAACACTACAGAGTCTTGTTATCTAGTGACTCTTGGCCGTCGTATAATTTCAAGCGAAACACGTTGGGGCACTCTTTTCAAGATCAATGGAGAGTGGAGTTACATACCTCTATATTGGGAATGGCTTGAAGATGTTCTTTTCAGAAGCAGGAAGACTCTTAACAAGGCCCATATTTAGGACGTAGTTTCAGCATCTCTGTACACATATGATTGGAATGCTGATGTAATGTGAGCATTTTACGAAGGATGGTGTCCACAAACCAACACTCTTCACACATCACTTGGCGAGATGTCTATCTCACTTTGGGATTTGTATCGACTTGGCGGGCTTCCTATCTTTGGTTGTCTTTACAATGAAGCCATCCCTTGCTACGAGGAATTGACAAGAAGTGACGAGACAGAGAGGTTCATCCCAAAGAGTTGTGAGCACCTATTTGCGGCCTTTCATCTCCTTAATTCTAAAAAGGAAGGAGAAGACCCACGTGTTTCGGCGAACGATTGGGTCAGCTTTTGGTGTAGATATGGAATGAAATATTCAAAACCACCTAGTCGAAGGACAAAAAGGTTAAGTCATGCAATCAAGACTCATAATCCTGATGGTTCGCTTAATAAAATTCAAGGTTGGTCCAAATGTGGGAAAAATCCTTTTATTGAACTCAAGATTGAGGATGGGCTATGGGAAGAGACCTACTTAGCCGCATTACTTTCTTGTTGGCTTTGCACCATTGTTTTGCCAAGTGAAGATCCCAATACAATTCGCCCTGGAACCTTCAAGATTGCAAGCTTCATGGCAACAGGTCGCCCTTTTGTCTAGCAATACCAGTTCTAGTTAGTCTCTACCAAGGACTAAACAAGATTGCTCATTCTTATAAATTTTTATTCATAACAAAAAAGTAGGGTTCCCGAAGACCCGTACTGTTCCACTCACTTCCCACCCATGTAGGGAGGGGTGCCCGATTGACCCAGTAGCGTTCCGAAGACCCGTACTGTTCTTGGTATCAATCATCACGTTATCAACATTGGGCAGTTCTAGCTGGTTCATGCAATTACTTATAAACATAATAGTTTCCTTATATTTTACCGATTTGGGATTCCTTTTTTTGGGTTTTAATTAAACGATAAAGTCGGCGGAGAGCTCTAATTTCTCTCTACAGAATCAGCATCTCTCATCCCCTCTCTCTTGGTTTGGACCAGCTTGCCGCAAGTTAAACCGATCAACAAATTTGATAATAGAGCTAACATTAGGAAGTCCAACACGCTCTCCGCAATGTCGTTTTTATCATTCTCGTCCATGGTCAAGAAAGCATAGTTCGGTAGCAGTGAAATAGTGGGTTCTGGTGGTGACCATTTAGATTGAGAGAGACTTTGATTATTATCAATCAACAAATCGAAAGTACCCAGATCGCTATTTGGAATTTTGGAACGTTTAGTCACTTTATATGAATGGGAACTTATAATTTTATCTTCGGGTTGGAATTTTTTCATGGAATGGGATTCAACCATTATTGATCAGTGGCTTTGTCTCTAGGTGATTCTTCTTTACTATTTGTATTCTTGCATCTCTCTTAAGATATAAAAGGATGCAACATACTAAGCAATTTTTGCCAAATAGCATAATTTTAGGAATAATTTAAGAAAAAAACACTAGTGAAAGTTATTTAGTTATATAGCATCTTTTTTTTGGAACTCGAGTTCCAAGCATTATGTTTGATCAGATTGTCATAATGCTTGAAACTTGAGTTTTGTAAACACTTGGAACTTGAGTTTGACAAACTCGAGTTTCAAAAAAATACTACATAACTAAATAACTTTGGTGAAATACTATTTAGCAATTTTTTCCTAAAATTATTCTATTTAGCAAATTTTTCTCAACATACTACTTGCGTAAAGAGAACAACAAGCTAGAAATAATAAAAGTTTTTCTTCGGTTCCTTTTAATTTTCTCTTTTTGTCTTTGTAACTGGTATCAAAGCCAGAGTATTGGTTCCCTATTTTTTAATTTGCTGTTCCTAAACTATCAAGAAGACTGGGAAGCATGTCTAAAGTAGCAATAATATTTAGCGAATCAAATTAGTGAGTAGCAACAATATTAACTTGGGGTCTTCTATACTATTATGATTTATAGTTGCCTAAGTCAGTGTTGGAAGTTAAGACCCAATTGGCTACGATTTGAAGTTCATTCGTAACAAAACCATAAATTCTCATTTCATAAATCTCAAGTTCGAATTTCTTTTAGATCGGCTAAAATTATATCAAAATTTGCCACAATTATTGTTTATAAATCATCCTTTTAGAGTCCGAAGGACATTTGAAACATCAATTTGATCAACATGCAACTAATGATTCGAAATCCCATTTTCGTTAAGGCATACATTAGGAATAGCCATTTACCAAAAATTCATCAATTTCGAACCAAAATGAGGTTACCAATCTTCAATTCCAAGTCTCAGTTAGAGCATCCGCACTGGAAATTGTAAATGCCAAATCTAAGAAAATTTTGGCATTTCAAGCCTAAAAGAGTCAGCAGCTGGGATTGCAAAACCGAAGAATTGTAAAAAATTTTAGAATTGTGCTACAGTGCCATTCTACATCTAGAATGGCACTGTAGCACTATTGTATAAATTTTTTATTCACTTTTATTCTCTCTCTCCTCTGTCTTCTCTTTCTCTTTGTCTCTGGGGCTGAGACGTCTTCTTTCTTTCTCAACTCTCTCTTTCTGTTTTCTCATCTACGCTCTCTCACTCTCTGACTCGCTATTGGTTGAAGCAAGGTCCGTTGAAGGCGTGGCGGTGATGGCGTTTGCTGATCGGTGATGGCGTGGGTTTCAAATCGGTGATAGAGTATTTTCAACGGCTTGGGTTTCAATGGACCGGTGATGGCGTTTGCTAATCGGTGATGGCGTGGGTTTCACATCGGTGATAGAGTATTTTCAACGGCTTGGGTTCAACGGACCGGTGATGGCGTTTGCTGATCGGTGATGGCGTGTGTTTCAAATCGGTGATAGAGTATTTTCAACGGCTTGGGTTTCAACGGACCGGTGATGGCGTTTGCTGATCGGTGACGGCGTGGGTTTCAAATTGGCGGCGTGGGTTTCAAATTGGTGATAGAGTATTTTCAACGGCTTGGGTTTGCTGATCGGTGGCTTGGGATTGTTGATCGGTGGTTTGTGGAGATCGGCGAGTCGACGTGGTGGGTTTGAAGTGATTTCCTCGAGCGTGGGTTTGAAGTGGTTTTTCTTCTTGGTGTGTTTCTGGCAATTTTTTGTGTTTCTTGGCAATTTCCTCGATCGGTGGTGGTAGTTTTTGGCAATTTTTTGTGTTTCTTTTCCTCTTGGTGGTTGTTTCTTGTGGTTGTTGTTGGTGGTGAGCTTGGTTGTGGTGGTGGTTGTTGGCCGGTGGCGTGGTGGTGGCAAGGTGGGTTCTGGGTTTTTTTCTTTTCGGGAACAGGGTTTCTGGGTTTTTCTGAGAGGAGTGCATTTTGTTGGTTAATATATTTTAATGTGTAAATATATTATTTTAATGAGTAGAATAAGAAAATAAAAGTTGGGATGCTGGATGTATGGTAAAATGGTATTGTATAATTGAAAAAGTGGCTTTTTTGGATGGTAAAATAGGATGAGATGAGAATTCCGGCTGTGGATGCTCTTACATACTAAAATTTCCAATTGTATTCAAAACAACAAAATCCTCAAAACAAATTCAGTATAAATCCTAATTTTACAAAACTATTAAATTCAATAAAACCAAAGCAAATTGAGATTACAATACTTCAAATTATGAAAGATGAAAGTTCTGGTTCTATTTGTTACTGATGGCTGTCCCCAAATGACAGAAGGCACCATCCGTAGTGTTCTTGTGACCCGGCCTTTTGGATCTTTCCAAAATTGAAAAGTGGAAGTGGCTAGGTTTTCTTCGGGACCCGACCTCCTCTGCCATTCGATCAGCAATGAGATCAAACCACCATGTGATGGGAAGTGGAAGTGGCTAGTTTTTCATTTCTTTTACCTAGGGGTGTGCATGGGTCGGGTTGGGTCGGGTTGAGGGAATTTTTTGACCCAACCCACCATGGTGGGTCAAAAAAAATTCGACCCAACCCAACCCATCACCTAAACCCAACCCAACCCACATGGGTCGGGTTGGGTCGGGTTGAACCCATGGGTTTGACAAAAAAATTTTATTATTATTATTAAATTGAGTAGAAAAAAATATAAATATTAATATATTAAAAAAACTCAAAGATTAGTATCAATGTAATTCCTTAAAGGCGAATAACACTAATGACTAAACAACAATAGTAATTTATTAGGGTTTGTGTGACCTAATTAGCTTTTATATAAGATAAGAAGAACTGGTTATTTTAAAAAATTTATTAATTATATAATATATATATATATATATATTAAATTAGTATTAGTAGGAGGAACAGAGGAAGTGCTGCTCTACAGCTAGTTTTTTTTTTTTTAATTATTATATATATATATATATATAAAAGTGCCTTGGTTTTAAAAAAAATTTATTAAATATATAATATATTTTAAATATATATTAAATATGGGTGGGTCGGTGGGTCGGGTCGGGTTTGGCGGGTTTGTAATTTTATGACCCAAACCCAACCCGACCCGCTATAAAAAATTTTTTTGTAACCCAACCCAACCCACCAAGCCTGAAAAACCGACCCAACCCGGCGGGTCGGGTTGGGTTGGGTCGGGTTTGGCGGGTCGGTGGGTTTTCTGCACACCCCTACTTTTACCTTTTCAGCCGGAAGCAAGCAAGACATTGAGCACTCATTTACACCATCATATGGGCACAAGGGAGAGAAAATGTTGACACAAATGTAACAAACTTACATTCACTCTACTTTTGTCTACAATCAAATCAGATGTTCACTGTCCTATTAAAACGGTTTTTGTTCACCTTAACATTGTAAGTTTAATTAAGCTCCTTCATAACTAGAAATCAAGCACAAAATGAAATACACATCTATTTGATGAACACTAACATGAGGGAATAGTGAACTTTAAACACAGGTGATTAGATGTCTATATCTAGTAACTATAAAGTTAGAAGTCTCAACACTAGATCTAAATAAAGAATAAATTAGAAAAAAGTACAAGAAAAGTGACAGAGATGCAGCCTACATTGCCATCATAGAAACAGAGTCGACCATGCACCCTGAAGCGATAAATGCATGTATGGGAAGGGCTTCTGTGGTTTGGATGTGAAGTCAAGCCTAACTGTGTCAACAATGCCAGAGCCCGCTGAGTCCAACACAATGAAGGTTTGAGCATTGCTCTTTTCAAGGTCATAAGTAAACTCGGTTAAAAGAAACATCTGCTCGGTTTCAACTGCCACGTCCATATTATGCCCTTGCAGCCATCCAGAGACCCTGGATGTTGTTGGGGGCTCAACAAGCTTCCACCTAATACATAATACCTAGGTGTACCATTGTTCTTTTCAGCCAACATAAGCAAAGACCTTAAGCCAATAAAAGAAAAATTAGAAAATAAGCTTTGTAATAGAAAATATACAAGTATATTTTCCTAGAGTTAGCAAGGAAAATAAAATAAGGTAAACGGCTCAGATAAAACAGAAGTGAACAAATAGAAGAAGCTCCTAAAAATTCTACCCACTTGCTCTACCTGCGGTCGTGGGACAACGGATTCCGTTGGGATACCAATTTCCCGAGATAATCAAGTAATCTCCTTCTATCTCTTTGTCGGAATCCGGGAAGCCAGATATAAGTCTCACTTCCCCATGCCGGATTTTGAAATAAAATCTCAAAGTTTTACTTTCTTGGAAGCTATATATGTAATTAATATCATGCTTGGTTAATTTAAGACAGAGTCTTTCATTAAGTTTATCTATACTACTAGCTACTCTAAATGCATTGAGAGTACACTGATCGAGACAAACTTTAAATGCCTCAAAAAATTGGTCAGCAAGTCACTCATTGAGATCCTAACCCTACCCTATACAATTGCTACCATGGGGATCACAACCCTCTCTACCCCCCTTGAGGTTATTACCTCGGACTCAAGGCAATACCTCACCTCTACATCCTCAGGGATATTATTCACCCTCTTAAACTCAGCCAACCTTTATCAACCATGGGTTTAAACCTTCCCATTATCTCTAATCTGCTATTAGATTAAATATAAAAATTTATAAAAAAAATAAAAAATAAAAAAAAATAAAAAAAGGAGAGAAGAAAAAGGGAGAAGAAAAAATAATGGACTTACTAACAAGAAAAGAGGTGGTGGAACACTGGGAGTCACCTTAAAATGGCCAGAGAAATTCTTGATGGAGAGAAAAGAGAAGCTTAAGAAAAGCTGAAAGAGAAAGTTGGAGAGGAACGAAATAAAGGAACTCAGAAACTGACCTGAGTTCCCTTTTTATATAGGAGAGGAAAGAGCGGGAAAAGGGTAGAAAGTGACCTTTGGTTTCCCGCACCTTTTTCTTCCGTTTTCCAAAACGCAATCTGAATGCTTATATATCCGCATGGCATTTATCGAAGGGCAAGAATCTCGGGCACGTCTGGAGCATTTATGGCTTGACAGCGCCACCTGCCATCAATGGCAGTTAATAATTACCCCCATTTGTCTCGAACCATGATCTCCACCTCAGCATTAATGACATAGAGATTGTGGGGAGGGGGGGGTGGAGAAATCAATTATGGGCCGAGGACCAGAGGGCTTGAAAAATCATATTCCAAAGGATGGGCTAAGTCCATCCTAATAAGTGATAAGGTAAATATCCTCAAACGACTCCCATGGAGTTCCGAGTGTGCCATCAATGTTGAAATTCTTATCCAAGTTTGTAAGCATGGGTGATCCTGTGATGGTGCAAAGAAAGGATCCCGAGGAACCAATACTTCTTTGTCCATCTAAGATGCCACTCTTATCAGACATACCTTAGGAAACTTCCTGAGGGGATAAGTATCACAGAGATTGCTCCGCATCAATGAGAGGTCCTCTACCTAATCTCTGATGCATTAAACTCAAATAGGACAATCTAAATAGTGCAAACACACCCAAAAATCCTTTTACATGATGGAAGAGGGAGAAGACTGAGGGAAGAGATGACAAGTGTCCCAGAAGAACCTTTGGGAACCTCCTAAAAGGATAAGGATTACAAGAGTCGTCACCTCCACATTAATGAGAGGTTCTCTACCTAATATCTACCGCATTAAACTCATATGGGACAACTTGAACAATAGAGACACCCCCAAAAAGATCTTGTACCAAGGGAAGATGTGACAAGTATCCCAAAAGATCTGGCTGGAAGTAAGCCAGCTGTAAAAATAAAGGAGGAAATATAGCTTATAAAAGGAGGAGAGGCTGCAACAAAGGGGGGGGGGGGGGGATTGAGAAATATTGAGAGAAGAACCTTTAGAGAGAGAGAGAGTAACATTGGGCATTTGATTTCTATTCTACCTTTGTTTACCTCCTGCGCCACGGGAAAGAAATTTACATGTCATAAACCATTTTTATTAATCAATTGTTTAGGTTTCCCATTGTTGAATTTCCACCATGTTCTTGTGATATATAAATTGTGTACGTTGGGTAATTAGAGAATCTTCCCGTTTTAATCACACTCTTTCTTTTTCTAATTTTATATCTAGAGTTAGATATCTTATTAGGATTTTTATGGTTTATTTATATTGGACTCTTCATTTCAACACTAAATTAACTTACTTGACACAAAAAGAAAAAAACAAAAACGGATGAGACACATAACGAAAAATTAGACTCCAATTGAAATCTAATTTGATGCGGAAACGAAAATTTCCTACATGCATTGTGTACTATCAGACAAGGAAGAAAAGTGATTCCTAGGTTGTGTTTGTTTCAGCTGCAAAGAAATTCGGGAAAACATTTTACACCTTGATGGTGTTTGGGTAAACATGAAAAATACGATCAAACTGAAAATAAGTTCAATTGACCATAAAAGAAGGTGATGTGGAGTGTTATTAGTTTTGCACTTGCAATTTTCCTTCAATCATTTTCCACTCTCACTCACACAATCACACCTCTGCTAGACGAAGGAAAGAGAGAAAGAGCTTACCCGTGGCTCCAACCCAAGTTCGTGCCTCTTCTCACCGACCCACCATCACCATCGCTGCACATCTACATTGCCAGTCAAGGTAAGCTCTTTCTCTCCTCTCTTCCTCCTCTCTTCCTTTCTCTTTTCCTCTGACCAACCAAGGCCGAAAAGTTCCTACATGTCTCTGATCTACAACTTGATCTCGTTGTCGTCACCTCCTTTAGACCCATTTGCCGATCCCATCCCCGTCACCTCCTTCAAACCCACCCAATGATCTCATCGCCTTTATCTCTCTATTTCTCTCAATTTATCTCTCTCTATCTCTCACGATTAGTGCTTAGTTTTGAGAAAGTTTGAATTTTGTTTTGTTTTTTATGTTTTTTTGTTGATTTGGTTTATATATTGGAATTTTCTATTATAATATTTGTTTGGAAGCTGAGAAAATGTAAGAGAATGTGTTTTCTAGAGGATTTTTAAGAATACAACCAAATGCCTTAAAATATTTTTCAAAACATTTTTTGGGATGTAACCAAACACCTGAAAAAGTATTTTTTTGAAAAAATATTTTAACTGAAAATATTTTACACTTGAAAATATTTTACATATTGCCAAACACAGCTCTAATTTCTTTCTTTTTTCTTAGAAAATTGAAAACATGCGGGGCTGAGAACAAGCTACTTAGAGGTTGGCGGAAACTTGGTGGAAGAGGAATCTCTAGTAGTATTGTTGACTACTGAAGTTATATACTTGCATTTAATGCATCTGTGATAATTAATATATGTACTCAGTTATATCCTAATTATGATGTAGCTTTTATTTCACAGAAAGAAAAGTTGTATCAATAATAAAATACTAATTTATAACTTTTTTTTTTTTTTTGAGAAACTACTAATTGATAACTTTGTGCATATTCACAAGTATAATGAAAAAACTGCAGTTATCTCTCTCTCTCTTTCTCTCATATATATATTTGTTTCTACCTAGTTAGTAACATACCATACATATTCATAAATGACTTCAACTTTGAAATTATTTTTAATTACACAAAAAAATGGCTTTTAAAAGTAAAAATATTCAAACTCTTTTTTCTTCTAATTTTATATATCGAGTTAGATATATGATTAGGTTTTTTATGGTTTATTTATATTAGACTCCACATTTTTTTAACTCATGCTGATGCATGGGTACAATTAAAAAACAATCGAAGTTAATACACACACACACACATATTATCTATATAAATAAATATATATATATATATATAACCGAGGCATTTGAAACTCTCACAATTTTTCACGTCAGCACAATAAATAAAATTAAAAAATTAAAAACTCTTTTGACTAAGATATTAGAGAGATTCACATTAAAATTAAAATACAAAAAAGACTCACGTAAGGATTCAAAAAAGAAGAGAGAAAGACTCATGTTATAACTCCTCTCTTCCCATCTCAAAACCCTAGCAACCTTACCCCTCTCTCAAAAGCTACTCCTCTCACACTACTATTGCCAATTACAGTCAAAAACAAAAACCAAGCCATTCCCTAAACCCTCACGCTCCCAACAGACTCGCTTCCATGCCACCGTCGTGATTCAAGGTCAATCACAAAGCCATTGTGTTGTCGCCGAACTGCCATGCCTTGGATTTCCTTGACTAGATTCCCTCGGACCGCTCTAGCCTTCATTGACTAGCCAGTGGAAACTAGCAAACAAATCAGATCAGCTCTCTCACTATTTGTGTATTGCATGTTTGATGCGTGTTTGAAAGCTAGCAGGTACACTTTATCTATGTAGTAACTACGTTATTGCTATGTTCAATGATAGTGGCTTGCAACTTTTTAAAAATATTTATATTTTAGAACCATTATGTTTATTGATAATAATTTTAGTTTTGAGTATTACACTTCAATTATTTGGTTTTGTGGACATAAACAGTAACATAATGCTCTATTGTAGAAATAAACTGACACAATTGATGCATGTTTTAAGATAAAAGGTCTTCAAAATTCGAAAGTTATTGTCCAATCCTCCCAAATTTTGAAATCTTGACATTGATCAAATTTGTGAATCTAAACTAATAAATCTTACTAGAAAATAAAGCCATGGATTCTGCAAACTCTCTCTCTCTCTCTCTCTCTCTCCAGATGTGAATTTCAAAATAGGGGGAGGGGCGGTTGGTTGGAGGATCAAGGTTATAGTTTTTCTATTTGGTCAAAAAATTTATTTGCTTATTTGTTTATTTTAAGCAAAAAAGAAAATATGATATTGGTTTTTAGGGTTTTCGTTCGTGATCTGATTCAATTAATCTAGGAAAAAATTACATTATTTATAATAAAAAAATTAAGAAAAATCTCAGATTATCTTTTTTCCTCAATAAGTATTAAAAAATTTCTATTGTCCATGAAATTGCTATTGTCTATTAAAAAATTGCACTTGTAGATCAATATTTATATTTCTTAACTTGGCATGTTGCACCTATGGCTGAAATTTGTGTGGATCTTTGGAAGCTCAAAAATCTTTTCTTCATTCACTATGGTTTTTCATTGAGTATTTTCTTTCTCTCTTACTCCTCTCATGAGTTTTGTATTTGACTAGAAGAAAGATTTTTTGCTTTGAAGGTCATGAAGCACCTCTCTCATTTTATTTGTACTCACCACAAGGAAAACATTCTTCTTCTTTTTTCTTTTTCTTTTTTTGAGACCCATAATCTATTTTAAAGTTTGAATGGAAATACCCATATCAGTACAAGAGATAAATCTTTAAGGGATGAGCTTAATTGTTTCTTATTTTCAATAATAAATCATTTTACTGCAATACCGGTAATTGTTTGGGAAATCTGATATGTTCATATTGCTATAGAATAGAGAATGGTAGAAGCCAACTTTATTACAACTACTTAAATTGAGTTGACTTAATTCCATACAATTACAAAGTATAGCATGAAAGATAATGGAATTAATTGTTGTAATTTTTATTTTCTTTCAATGTTTTGAATTTTCTCTATATTATTTTTACAACTGAGCAAAGATTGAGAAAGTGATATTACTACTCTAATTTGAAGTTTAATGAGTCCCCTTCAAGTCTTGGTCTTTATTAATTTATATATTTGCAGTTTATATTTTTAACAGTTGCTGAGAAATTAAGGCTTAGTTACACAATATGTGTAAATTCTAATGACAACATAAGCCCATATTTTTGGGATTAATAGTTTATAAATCTTTTGCATGACAACAATGAGATTTGTATAGCCAATCATGTTTTTTAGAAGGCTACTTTAAATAGTAAGTCAATGCATTTCTTACATTTGGGTATTAGTTAGAATTGTTTTCAAATGATTGTACCAATAAAAGTGAATGTGTATAAATTTTGTTTAATTATCCCGTGCATCGCACGGGTTAGCGACTAGTTATATATATATATAACCGAAGCCCTTTGAATTTTTGTTGACCTCTTCAGAGTTTGCCACATCAATATTATTTTATTTATTTATTTTATGTTCCAATTCCAATTAGAATTTCAGTCCATAACAAACTCTATTATTAGAATTTCAAATAGTAATAAAAACCTTAAACCCTTCCCTTACATTTAAAACACACAGTTCTCATATTTAAAAAAAAAAAAAAAAAAAAAATACTCTCTTTCTCCACTTCTAAAAACCCAATTCTTCTTATCAAAAAAAAAAAAAAAAAAAACCCAATTCTCTTCTAAAAACTAAAACCCATCCACGTCTCAAAACCCTACCACACCCTCCTTCTCTTCACTTCATTCTTCTTCTTTTCTTCTCCTCTCTCGCTTTAAAGTAAACTCTAATCTTCAGCTACCAAATTCAAACAACGCCCCCCAATCAAAACACAAATTTCCGCAGCTCGAGATTTTTCACTTTTTTTCCCTGCTGATTCCGAAAATTGATACCCACTTTTGTCTCTTACACATTGCAATTTTTTTCTGTGTGAAGAGATTTCTGATTGTGCACTCATAATTTAGGGAGTGGAGGTAACACTAATTCTTTCCTGGATTTTGTTTTTTCTTTAGTTTATGATCTGAGCACAATTTCACAATAAAACCGACTGGATTGTTGTGTGGAAAATCATATTTTCATGTCCTATTGTTTTAATTGTAATTGATAATTATCATAAATAGCTAGTTGTTTTATGTTATAATTTAATTAGACTGCAATATTAGAGAGACTCACATTAGGATTAGGATTAAAAAATAATTAAAATAAAATTTTTAATTAGACTGCAGTACTCACGTTAGAATTTTTTTTTTTATTCAAAAAAAAAAAAGACTCACTTTAGGATTCAAAAAAAAAAGAAAAAAAAAGAGAGACAAGTAAATTTTTTCTTTTTTTAAGGAAAAAAAAAAAGGACTGACATTAGAATTAAGAAAAAAAAAGAGAGACTCCCGTTAGGATTCCTCTCTTCCCACCTCAAAACCCTAGCAACTACTACCTCAAAACCCTAAACTTAACTTAGTAAGGCAACCTTCTTTCTTTTTTATTTTTATACGGCAATTTTTTCTTTCATATATGCTTGATATTTTCTTTCTATCTTATTCTTCTTCTGTTCTGTTTAGAATTGATTTCATTTTGAGCATTTGGGTTAATCTCCATATTTATATTGACATTGTTTTTGTGTGTTTGGTTTTTGGGTTGAAATTTCTACTAAATATTGAATATTGTATATGGCATATAAAGCACCTCTATTTTTTGGAGAAAAATCTAAGCTGCAACCTATGTCTTCCACCCCACAGAATGATGAGTTTTTATTTGGCATGTTTTATATAAATTTGTTGAATTTTAAAGGTTTTGTTTGGTTTTGAAGTTCTTGGTAATGATGTTCTGCATTTTGTAGTAGAATTTGAGGATTTTATAAAATTTAGAGGTTTTAAGTTTTAGGGTTTTTGGTATTTGCATCTTGGTAGGTTGATCTTAATTTTTCACCTTATATGCTCTTGCCTTCTTGAGAGAGAGATATATATATATATATATATTTTTTTTTTTTGGGATCATGTGATTTTTTTCTTAATTAAAGCTGTGATTTTTGGTGTATTAAAATTGTTATTCAATCTCATATATAATCTATGTATGATATATCCATATTTCAATTAATTATTTGTTTCAAAATTAGGTGTTATAATTTTGATATTGTTCCATGTCTTGAATTGTCTATTATTACTAAGACTAAGGAGAGAAAGTCATATTACTACTCAAATTTGAAGCTTGGTGTATCCTTCTCATGTCATGGTCTTTGTTTATATCTTCGCAGTTTATATTTTCAAAGGCTATTGATGGGAAAATTAAGACTTGGTTGTACAACATGCATGTGCTCAAATGGAATTATTTTTTTATTTTTTATTTTTTGGTTGGGGGGGGGGGGGGGGGGGGGGGAGAGAGAAAAGAATAGTATTAGTTTTAAGTGTGTGTATATATATAACTTTTGAGATTTTTTTCTTTATTAATTTAATAATTGTAAATTACGATATAAGTTTCGGTAACTATGCACCTGCAATGATATGTTGACAACATAAGTATATTTGTCTGGTATTAGCAATTTATAAAAATCTCTCCTACAACCCAATAACGTTCTAGGTTAGACAATACTTATAAACTATGGAAAAGCATAGAACTTAAATATTTCTTCCCATTGTATTTTATTTTATTATGACTGTTCATTTTTTTTTTTAAATGCTAACTTGCAAAATGTCTATAATATTCGATTTTGTATTTCTAAATTTCATTAGATTTTTTATAAATGACTTTCTCGTACATCGCACAGATTTGCGACTAGTATATAATATATATATATATATATATATATATGCTTCTACCTAGTCAGTAACAAACCTTAAACCATACATATTCAATATATTAAATGACTTATAAATTTGAGTTATTTTTTGTCACACCAAAAAATGGCTTATAAAAGTAAAATTATTCAAACTATTTCTTTTTCTAATTTTATATCTAGAGTTAAATATCTGATTAGGTTTTTTATGTCTAATATATATTAGAGTTATTGTTTCTTACATTGAATTAAGTAAAAAAAAAATTAAAATATTTAAATAAAACATACAAAATTAAACCCTAATTAAAATTCAATTTAAAATCTAAATATAAAAATGGAAATTTCTTATCTGCACAGACAAGAAAGAAAAGTGATTCCTACTTTTTGTCTTTGTTTTCGAAAATTCAAAACGTGTGAGGCTTGTTTCTGACTCTATCTTTGGAAAATTCAAAACGTGTGGGGCAGGATAAAGTATAACAGAGCTGAGTTGGTAATTTTGCAACACATATGGGAACATGGAAAATTCGAGGAAGAGGGCGTTGTCTTTTTGGTGTAAATTTTAAATAAAATTAAATCTAGTCATTGGGCGTTGTAAATGTGTTGGAAGATTGTATTTAACTATTTTATTGCGGAACTTCGTGGAAGATTATATTTGTCCACTAGTGAGGACCAAGGCGGCAAGGCCTGCGACTTTTTCTTGAAGCAAATTCCAAATTTCCCGTTCTACTTCATCTCTCTTTCCTATTCAATTCCAGTTCGGTTTAATCTCTCTTTCACAACCAAACACACAAATTTAAAGCCTTTCAAATCACAGCTCTCAACTCATCCATGAAAGTAGGAATATAAAAATAAATAATAATAATAATAATAAGAGCATTTATATCCATTAATGTAAAATAGAAAAATTATCACTTTTACACATTTAGGGGCTGTTGTTGTTTAAATAACAGTTTTCAGTATTTAAACAATAATAACACTTCTGATATGTATTTTTATAACACTCAAACACATATTTTCAAAATACTAAAAATTGAACAACAATACTTAAATGCTATTACCAAACAGGCCCAATTACTAAAATCATTTTAAGTTAAAATGTGTAAATTTGTAAAGTTACTATAGTAATTGTGTAAATTTACACTTATATTATTCATTTTACATATAATTTTTTTATTATTTCTTTACGTATCCTGAGGTTGAATGAAGAAGATGGAAGGTTATTGTTGTGTGTAAAGAAAAAGAAACAATTAAAAAAATAAAAAAAGAAATTGATAATTTAATATAATATAGTGTAAAATAGATAGTCTGATGTGGAGTGTTTTGAAAAGTAAGTATGTAAAATAGAAAAAGTAGGTTTTTATACTAAAATAGACAAAATGGAAATGAATGAAAAAAAAAAATTAGAATATTCTTCCCTTCTCTTGTTTGAGAGTTTTAATGGAGGGAATTGAAAGTTCATTATGTTGTTTGGGGGTTTAAGTATGAGAAAATAAAATTGGTAGAAGGGAACACTCATTCCTCTCTATTTCCTTAAAACTTCAAATTTTCATTATCCCCAAAATTGGGAGGAATGGGAGGGAATAGAATTAGATTTAATGAATTTCTAACTAAAACTCTCGAAATATCCCTATATATTCAATATTTTTAGTCCTTCTAACTTCTATCATATACGCATATAGTAAAGTGATATTATTTTTGTCAATTAATAAAAAAGGCACAACTTAAATAAAGATTCCGAAGTTTTTGGTCTTAATTCATAGTTGTCAAAATGTGAATCACAGCATAAATTGATTCTTGAATTTTTTTTTATTTTTTATTTTTTTAAGTATTGTATCATGGATCTTAAGATACGCAAATACCTAATAAAATTAATAAAATACATATAGATATAAATATATAAAAGATATATTCATTATAAATTTGAAACATATCCAAATTAGGACTAATTTAATAATCACTTATGTAATAATATTTGGCAAATCTAAATAACTCAAATTAACACATGTTTGATGTTTATAACATACACATTCAAATTGATTAAATTTTAAAGTTATAGCATATAACATATGAGCCAAAATAATACTTTCTTTTCATCATATTTATCATCTTGCCTAATCAATTCTATTTAAGTCAATGTTATCACCATGTTCATCATCTTGTAAAATTATTTCTTCATTGACATTTTCTTTTTCATTATCAACATTTCCTATCTCTTCTTTTTCTTTTATTTTAATAATTTTTTCTTTAAATTTCTTCTTCACATTCTAGCTTCTTATAGACTTATAACAATAAACTCAAAAATAAAAAATGATTATATTGCCATTAACACCTTATTCAAAGTATAGAAAAAAATTGCAATTATGAAGGTGAATTGTCAAGTGTATAGTCTAAATTTTGTAGGAGAAAGAGAGAATGGAGGAAAAACTCATGAACACGTTATTCTTTTATTAGATTCAATCAAGTACACCTATAATTTCTCAAAAAAAAAAAAATAAATCTAATAACTTGTTAATAAAAAAGTTCATTTTAAACCCACATGTCTATATATCGTATGGTATGCATGATTTTACCATACAATACAACTCATAAGATACACAACTATGTATCGTACAATTCATGAACAATTACGATACGCACTTATAATACAAAATTTTTCGTACACAATACGATATTGACCACCTCTTTTTTTCTCACAATAAATTCCAAATTTTCAAAGCTTATCACTCTTTCCTATTCAATTCCAGTTTGATTTCATCTCTCTTTTCCAACCAAATTCACATAAATTTAAAGCCTTTCAAATCACAGCTCTCAACTCATTCATGAAAGTAGGTAAAGAAAAAAGAGATAATAAAGGAGAAAATAGTATTTATCTTCTCTTTTTAGACCATAATTTAGGGTGAATGTGAGTTGGTGAGTGATTACTTATTAAGTCATGGGAAAAATGCTCACACACCCCCTAAACTTTAGAGTAGTGGCCAAAACACCCCCTCAACTTTTATATTGGCCAATTTACTCTTTAAACATTCCAAAACTGCCAAATCAATACATCAGTTAATCTAACGTTAAAATATTAACAGAAGTGGCATGTGAGACTCACGTGAAATTAAAAGGCCACACAGTCCTAAGAATTTGAAACACAATAGAAAGAAGAAAGAAGGAAGAAGAAAGACAGACAGACCTGGGTCTAATCGGCAGAGAGTAGAGAGAGAGGCGATAGAACCATGTGATAAAAAAAAAAAAAAAAAGCTTGTTTTGATTCCCTTTTGAAAAAATTTTGGTTGATGTTCGGATCGATCACAAAAACCCAACTCATCTTAGCGACCCATCAAAAACATCTCTTTTTAATCTTTTCTCTTGATTCTCTTTTGGCTTTTGCTACTTTAGTTTTTTGATATTAGGGAATAGATTACCAAGTTATATAACAATGGGAATTGATCTCATTTTTTGGCATCATATTAACTATTGTAATGAATAAAATAATGGGTTGATGCTTGATGGACAAATACGTGTTGGTATAGGAGATAAATATTTGGGAAAGTATGAAGGAAAATGGAACCTATCAAAAGACACAGTTGCCTTTTAGATTTTGACACTGAGAAAACATAAAAAAATAAAAATGTGCCACGAATCAACAAAACGAGTCAGCTTGTTCTGAACCCACCAAGGCACCTTCAAGATACAAACGGCGAGATGATGGCGGGATAAAGAACTAGGCGCCGACACGCCGTGCTGCAGTGGCTCTAGTTCTACTGCCTCTCTCTCTCTCTCTCTCTCATCTTTTTTCTTTCTATCACGTTCAAATTTTTGGGACTGTTCTATTTCTTATCTCAAAAAAATAAATAAATAAAAATTAGGACTGTTTTTTTTTTTTTTTTTTGGAGTTCACGTCAGTATCATGTGACACTTTCGTTAGTGTTTTAACGTTAGATTAACTGATGTATTGATTTGGCAGTTTTGGAATGTTTAAAGAGTAAATTGGCTAATATAAAAGTTGAGGGGGTGTTTTGGCCACTACTCTAAAGTTGAGGTGGTGTGTGAGCATTTTTCGCTTAAGTCATTATCAAAAACCAAACACCTTAATAAAAGTCGTTATCCTTAAACAAATCCACCCAACCAAACACCTTAATAAATTTCTTTCAATTAATGTGTTTGGTTAGAAAGGGTAGAAAAGTGGAGGGATAAAAAACTAATTTGTTTGGTTGAGAAGAAAAGTGAAATGATGAAAAATGCAGTTTATATAAATTTACTCTTATACCCCAATTACATAATATATAAGAAATTATTGCACACATTATAAAAGTGATTCAATACAATTATTACTTTATTTTAATTTATATCTCTCTATTTACTTTTATATATGAAATTGAGATTACGTAAATTGGTTAAAATAAAATATTAAAAAAATAAAGGAAAAAAATTCCAAATGAGCAAAAAAAATAAACAAAAAACAACGTTGGTATTTGCTCAACGTTGGATGAAGATGAAGAAAAAAGGTTAAGTTAATTAAAACAAGACGAGCTGGACCCAAAAAAAAAAAAAAAAAAAAAAAAAAAAATCCTACAACAACCCAAACGTTAAAATAGGGAAAATTTGTCCTTTGCTTTTAAGCCTTCTTTTTTTAATTGCATTTTCTCTCCTAAACAACACAAAAAGTCATTTTCTCCCCTTATTGTTTCTCTTCTTTCTATCCTCTCTTAAGTCACTTCAACCTGGTCCCTCAACACTCCCCCAAAAGTTCGAACATTCCTCTGACGCGCTTGCTCTAATATCTTGTCAACCTTTGACAGCCTCCACGTGAAGAGAGTGCAGCTAGATCCGACTTGTCTCGTGTGTAAACAGCAGCGCGAGACAGTTGAACATATCCTGTGAGAGTGCCCGTTTGCACTTAGTGTATGGGTGGTGGCTAAAGGGAAAATCCAGAAGAGCTCAGCTAGTGCACCGGATTTCTTCCTCTTAACTCGGACTATGGTGCAGCGTTTGAATCGGACTGAGTTGTAACAGTGGGCTGTGATAGCATGGGGTATAGCATGGGCTGTGATAGCAGTGAGTTGTAACCCATGCTCACCCAGGGACTACTCTACGTGGTGCAATGTCTTTTTTGCATGAATACCAAAATCTACTAATAGCCAATCAGCGGACATGCTAGTGCTACCCTATCAGCTTGCTAGCTTTTCCTCCATTAGTCTATTAGTTGTTTTGGCAGGGGCTATCCTGTTCTTGTCCTAGCCCAGGCTGGCGTGTAGGCCTGAGTGGCTCAGAACCCTTTATTATACCTTTGTACTTTCTTTTTTTTTGGGTAAACATATACCTTTGTACTTTCGCCTTTTTATAATAATGTGAATTCTATCTTTTTGAGAACCCTCAAAAAGATCTCAAAAAGATAGAATTCACATTATTATAAAAAGTGAATTCTATCTTCTTTCGCCTTTTTATTTGACAGGAGTTTTTTTTTTTTTGATTGATAGACATGTATTGAACGTGTAACACATGCGTCCTAGCTAACTAGTTTACAATACAATCAGTTTAGGTCGCATATGTATAACAAATGGACTCATATATGTACACTTGTTTACTTATATAATTTTTTTTGAGCATGTCACACTTTATTCACTGCCTCATTGATCGGGGCTAGTTGTTTTGCTATAAATACCTCTTTCAGTATCTATTAGGAGCCACCGTAGCCTTCTCAACTTCTTTCATATTGCACACTTGGTGATAATTTTCAGTCTTTCATCAATTTCCCAATCAAATGCACACCGTTTTAACCTTTCAAATTTAGCGCTCTCAACTCACCCGTGAACCTCCACACATTTCACCTATTTATTTATCTCTTATAATTCCTATTTCATCTTTACCCGAAAAAACTCAAAAAAAAAAAAAAAAAAATCATCACATCTTTAATCTTTCTTACCTTCTTCTCCGCTTTCTGCATCTTCTCTTAATCTTCCGTTAACAGATCATACCTATGGCTATCCACACCAAAAAAGGAACCTCCTCTTCTTTTACAGATAAATGGGAATATGATGTCTTCTTGAGTTTTAGAGGTGACGATATCCGCAATAATTTTATAAACTATTTACATCAAGCTTTGTGTAACGCAGGCTTTATCACCTTTATTGATGATAACTTTCAAAGAGGAGAAAATGTTTCAGCAGAACTTTTCAAAACAATTGAATTGTCCATGATTTCAATTGTCGTACTTTCTGAAAACTATGCATCTTCTACTTGGTGTTTGGATGAACTTGAATATATTCTCAAGTGTAAGAAAAATGGTCAAATCGTGTTGCCGGTTTTTTACAAAGTGGACCCATCGGAAGTACGTAAACAAAAAAAAGAGTTTGGAGTCAACCTGGCTAAACATGAAGAAACATTCAAGGATAAGGTGCAAAATTGGAGTGCAGCTCTAAAAGAAGTTGGTAACTTGTCTGGATGCCATTACAAGAATGGGTATGTATTTTATGATGTCTCATTCTTTAATGAATTTATAACATCATCGGATTATCATAATCTCTAGCTAGATACTATTTTATATATTATGAAAGTATTTTATTTCGGTAATGTCTTCTACTACTGAGGTAGTATAGTTCACAAATAAAGGTTAATGTTTGAAATATAAAATTTTACCGTTAAAGATTTTCTCCCATTGTTTTTATAGAAAATTTTCAAAAGATTTTTTGTCATTTTGGTCAAGTATGCAAAGACTAAATCTGATTTCCGAGAGGAAAAAAAAATTCTCAAATATATATATATATTTAGAGAGATTCAACTTATAGCATCCGCTTTTGATTATATCTCTATATTGTTAAACCAAGACACCAGTTAGTTTTTAGTATAAGCAAAGATTGAATATCAAATCTCTTATTCAACCATTAGAAACTTTAAATAATATGTCAACAAGTCGATTTGTTTAACTAATATTTTATTATTATTATTAACTAGCCCAAAAGTCGTGCTACATAGTTGCACTTATATTTTTTATTTGCCGGGTTTGGCGAATTCAAAGGTTTTAATTCCAATTAATGTTGTTCCTCAAAAAAATAATAATAATAATTCCAAATAATGTTTATGGATAAATTAAATGGTAATATATGGTTATACATGTAGGAGGGAAAATAAACAAACAAACGCAAGAAGAATTGTTGATTTCAATGAAATTTTTTTCATATATTTTCATTTAATTGTAAATTTCATGGATATTTGCACCTGTAAATATCTCTCTCTCTCTCTCTCTCTCTCTCTCTCTCTCTCTCTCTCTCTAGTATAATAGAACTCTTTTTTTTTTCTTTTTCTTTTTTTGGTCTAGTGTACAAGAGATTAGGAATTAAGGAAATTAGAAATTCAAAAAAAAAAAAAAACAGAAATATTAAATAAAAGAAACAGGTAAGTCTTGATAAATTTTATTAAAAAAAAAAGTTGAAACGTGGTTTTGAGGCGTGAGAGAAATATCAAAGTGGACTGAGAAGTTTTTATTTATTTATTTTTGGATAAGTTTGTTTTGAAGACATAAATTAATAGAAGAGTGTCCTGTTTTGTAGGCATTTTACGTAGAGTTGTCGATATATTTAACTGAATTGTCCTTAAGTTTTTGTCTCTTCTAAGGGTATTTTTGAAAAGGGAATTCTCTTATAAATAGTATAAATAATGATAGACAAAATATTCAATGTTCTCCAAATATACGAGTGAGTTGTATCAATCACTCAAATCTATATCTATCTATTCTTTTTTTCTTTTTTTTTTGAAAAAAAAAAAAAAAAAAAAAAAACTCAACACAAAAGAGAGGATGAAGTTCTAACACAAATGCACACGAAGTCTACTAAAACACCATTATATATCCATCTATATATACACCTACACATTATTATTATATATTAATAATTAAAATATAGAATTTAATATTACTCCTATTACGCCATATCAACTATTCTCATATTCATTTACATTTTTAAAGTCATTATTTTTAAAGTCATTCTTTTAAGAGCATTCGCATCAGAGAATTTTATCCTATCCTATTTTACCATCCTAAAAAATTACTTTATTAATTATACAATACCATTTTACAATACACCCAGCATCCCAACTTTTATTTTCCTATTCTACTCAATAAAATAATATATATTATCCACTAAAATATATAACCAAAAAAATAATCTCCTCTCTCTAATCTCTCTATTCCTTCCTCCCCTGTCTCTCTCTCTCCACCGTGAACAAACCCAAACCCCAACCACCTCCTCCACCCAGCAACAATCACTTACCCATCCTCTGCCCAGCAACAATCACCCACAATACGGACCCAAATCACTGCTACACAAACCCAAATCCTTTGCCCAGCAAATCACAACAATCCCAAAACAAAAAATTGAAGAAAAACCCACCATCAATCCATGCCGATTGCCACCACCACCAAACCCAGAAACCATAGCAAGAACAACCACATGAAAATGGCCACCTTGCCACCACCACGCCACCGGCCAGCAACCACCACCACAACCAAACTCACCACCAACAACAACCACAAGAAACAACCACCAAGAGGAAAAGAAACAAAAAAAATTGCCAAAAACCACTAGCACCGATCGAGGAAATTGCCAAAAAATTGCTAAGAAATACAAAAAATTACCAGAAACACACCAAGAGAAAAAACCACTTCAAACCCATGATTGAGGAAATCACTTCAAACCCACCATGCCGACTCGTCGATCTCCACAAGCCACCAATCAACAACCCCAAGCCACCAATTAGCAAACCCAAGCCACCGATCAAAAACCCATGCCGCCATTTGAAACCTAAGCCGTCGAAAATACCTAGAAAAACGCCATCACCGCCGTGAGAAACGCCATCACCGCCACGCCTTCGTCGGACCTTGCTTCGGCCAACAGGGAGTCAGAGAGTGTTTAGATGAGAAAACAGAAAGAGAGAGTTAAGAAAGAAAGAAGACATCTCAGCCCCAGAGAAAGAGAAGACGGAGGAGAGAGAAAGAGAGAATAAAGGGATTAAAAAATGGATACAATAGTGCTACAGTGCCATCCTACATTTAGGATGGTACTATAGCAACATTGTAAAATTTTTTACAATTGTTCTCATTTGGCAGTCCGGATGCTGAGCTCCTTTGGGCTTGAATGCCAAATTTTCTTTACATTTGGCATTTCACAGGCCCAATGAGAATGCTCTAATACCTTATTCAATTATCTCATTAATGACCTTTGAAATTCTTCCATTACATTTTCTCCAACATTTCCTCTCCTCATTTTCACTGTTAATTACGTCTTAATTATTTCTTACTCTAAACATATTATCTTATTTTTCAACACTCTCTCTATTTCTATGAATTTTTTTTTTTTTGGTGAATTTTTAATTGCTTCTATTTGTTTTCCACTCTTTTTGTTACTATCGATTACATTTTCACATCTCATTTACTAAAATTTTTCTATTTTATGTTTTTCATACTCCATATTCAATCTTACCCTGGGATGTGTTTTGCACTGTTTGGCACATATCTTTTTTTTTTTTTTTTCTTTTTTTGGGTAAATAGGCGCATATCTTTTAGTGTTTTGGTGTTTTGTTTTCCTTTTTTTAACTAATTGTTTTGTTTCCATTTTTATTAAGCTCTGGTATAGTAGGTTTGACTAAAACAAACATGCCATAATGTGTATCCTTATAACATATAGGCTTAGATCAATAAGTATAAAATGAAAAAAATAAATAAATAAATAAATATTTTAGTGTGGCAATGGATTAATTAAAGGAAACTATGCTGGCATGAATTTTTTAAATAATCAAATAGAAACATGAGAAGTACAAAGAGAAGAAAAATATTTTTATATCTTGATTGGAATGATTTTTCATTTCGTAGACGTATATTTATTTTGTTTAATAGTTTTCAATTTTTTTCTATTTTACATTTTACCAATTGTTTTGCTTTGTCAATTGTTTCAATTGTTTTATATTTATATACCAATTTTTTTTTTGGTTGATGATGAATTATAGATATCAATTATTCACCTCATCCAATTATTCTCCCCTCTCCCCTCTCCCCATGTGTGTGTATGTGTTAAAAATACTTAGTATTCTCAAAAAAAAAATTATTCACCTCATCCAATTTTAATAGCATAAATGATAATCGAAACTCCTGTAATTGTTGTTTGAAATATTATCTTATGCAACATTTTATTCACCACTTGGGTGTGAATCTAAATTTTGGTTCACTGATGATGCAATTAAAAGAAGGAAAAAAAAAAAAAAAAAAAGAGTGGGAAACTAGAAAAATCTATGCTATTATGAAGCTTGCTCTGTTTGTAAATAAAGTTATAAATAATAGTATGATTTATTTTGAATCATGATTTTGTTGGGTTTTGGGTTCTGAAAGTCTTTGTGGTTTTTTTTTTGGTAGTTTATTTTTGGTGTTTTGTATATTAAGGGGAGATAGTTTTCTTTCATTTGTAAATTTATTAAATACATTTTATATGTTTTGGATATTAGGAAGAAAAAATTTTGATTTTGAGAAAGGTTTGTTTTTTAAAAGAATTCCATTTTATAGAATTCTATGATGATACACAAAATTTTAGATGTTATTTAAGAATTGATATTTTATTTTATTTTAGCTTCCTAGATATATATATATATATGATTTTATCTTTTATATGAGATTTTTATGTGTATTGTGAAGGTTAACAACTAGTCAATTCAACCATGCAAACAATTCTTGACATATATACATTCCTAAAATTTTTCTTAATTCATTAAATGAGTCAGTATACTAAATTTCTGTCATCTCATCTTAAAATTCATCACTACTGACCCTTCCAATTAATGATATTATGAACAATTTTCAACTTTCAAAATAAGAAACAGTAAATCCAGACCAGAGCTTGGAAAGTTAAAAATTGATATATCAATTTGAAAAGCAAAAAAAAAAAAAAACAAGAGAACACATTTTAGATATTTTCAATTTTCATTTTCTGATTCCAATGACACTTTTTTAATGGAAAAATTACATTGACCTTCCCTCTTGTTTAGATACACAAACCTCCCTTATTTTTCCTAATAAACTACACTCACCTCCTCTATAATTCACTATAGAAACAAAAAGAGGGGCCAAATTCCTCTATGAGTTGATTTATAGCTGTGAAGGTTGTGCCATTTGAAATTGATTTGTGGGATTTATTTATTTTTCCATTTGGGTTCCTGTGTGTACATTTGGCATAACTCCAAACGTTTTCAGTTTTTTTTTTCCCCTGGTGTGTTCAAAGTTGGAGCAAAAAATAAATTTTTTGGCATAGAAAGTCTTGTAGCTGTAGGAGTATAGATTAACATTTAATGTTAAATACGTGTTATCTAAGTGGTAGGATTATAGATTTGCGTAAAAATAGTTATATCACTTATCACTTGGCCAGGGTGGAGCTACATGCTTAAGTGGGGGCCAAAATCCTCCCAAAAATTTTAATTTTTTTTTACCATATGTAAATATTTAACATTTTAATAATTAGCCTACAAAAATGGGACTTAGCCTTGCCAAATATTTGAGTAAGTCCAATGATGCTCTTAAAAAAATTATTCAATTGGTCTAGCAGTTATAGAGAATTTTTTTTTTTTCCTCACATTCACTTTTTATTGTAAAATGTGTTCTTGTGTCTATTAATGTTTTGGATTATTCATGTCATTGAATACTTTATTAGTTTAATTAAAAAAAATTTACTCACTTTGGTAGACAATTTGGTGACTTATATTAAAAATGAAAATATTAAGGATTCATTATGGAGGATACTAATTTATGTGTGTATAGATGTTTGTGATTGTGCATGTGTATAGAAGTTTGTATAGACTAATAAATTAGTATCACAAGTTGCCCCCAAAAAAATTTATGGCTACACCCCTGCACTTTTGCACTAAATGAGGCAGTCTATGAGAGTCATATAATATAGAAATTCTTTTATTATTTCAAAAAAAGAAAGATATTAGTATATACTAGATTACATGTGTGAGTTGTAGGTTCTAGTTAGTTCAACTGGTAAAGTCTTTGATGGTTGAATAAGAGATCTAGGGTTCAATCCCCAACTACACCAAAAAACCAATTGGTATCTTCGTCTGATGATAAAGAGAGCATCATCAGGAGCGGACGTGCATAAATTAGACATCTTAAATTTATGAAAACATCTTAAATTGCATAAATTAGACATCTTAAATTTAGTATATTTTCATATTTATATTTCCAACTAGTTGAACTTATGTCTCTTATGCTTTGTCAATGGCAGCAGTCTGGAAACTAAATTTATCCAAGAAATTATTGAAGAGATTTCAAAATTCAAAATAAAGGGAACACTCTTATTTGTTGCCAAATACCCTGTTGGAGTAAATTCTCGTGCTAAGGATGTAGAATCTCTTATAGATATTAAGTCAAATGATGTACGTATGGTAGGAATTCATGGTCTTGGGGGAATAGGTAAGACTACAATTGCAAAAGTTGTTTATAACAAAATTGTTGATAATTTTGAAAGAAGCTGCTTTTTAGAAAATGTCAGAGAAAATTCAAGGACAGATGATGGCACAATTAAGCTACAAGAGAAAATTCTTTCTACAATCTTACAAAACCAACATTTGAAGGTGAACAATGTATCCGAAGGAATTAATGTGATAAAGGAAAGGCTTCGTAGTAAAAGGGTTCTTTTGGTTCTTGATGATGTGAATGAATCAAAACAAATAGAAAATTTTCTTGGAAAACATGATTGGTTGGTATTAGGAAGTAGAGTTATTATAACAACAAGAGATGAACACTTGCTAACTACTCTTGGAAAAGTTTGTAAAACTAAAACATACAAGGTCAAGGAATTAGACAATCATGAAGCTCTTGAACTCTTTAGTCAATATGCTTTCCATAAAGTTGAGCCCGATGAAGAATATTTTGAACTTACAAATCAAGCCTTGTATTATGCCAGAAGTCTTCCATTAGCTCTAAGAATAATAGGTTCTAAATTGTGTGGGAAAACAAAACCTGAATGGGAAAGTACACTACGTCAATATGAAAAATATCCCAATGGAGAAATTTATCAAATACTTAAGGTAAGTTATGATGGATTGGAAGAAAATGAAAAGAATATATTTCTTGATATTTCATGTTTCTTCAAGGGAAGGTCTGAAGATTTTGTTGTAAATATATTAGGCAAGTGCAATTTATATCCAAAGTCTGGTATTCCAATACTTGTTGATAAATCCCTCATAACTATTAATCACCTTGGTACATTGTCAATGCATGACTTGATACAACAAATGGGTATGGAAATTGTCCGGCAAGAATCGCCAAAAATCCTCAGAAAACGTAGCAGGTTATGCAATCACGAGGATGCTATTGAAGTACTAACCAGAAATAAGGTATAAATTCTTTTTCTTCATTTTTTTTTCCTTTCACAAGGAAGAAATAATCATTTTTCCCTTTCATATGGTTTCTTTTTAACATTGTACCCAAAAAAAAAAAAAAAAAAGTTTATTAGTATAATGTTTTAGACCTCTCTTTCATAAAGAGAAATAACATATTCAAAACATTTTTACAACAAATTTTAAATGGCAGATTGTTACTGGTTATAAAAATATTGTGAACATAGCACTTCTAGTCAGTAAATTCTATTGTGATATATGGTTTCTTAATGTTTTATCCGACCAGAGTTCTGATTATATTCGTGGTATAATGCTGCATTCACCGACTCCAGTACAAGTGCAATTACAACCTGAAGCTTTCAAAATGATGGAAAATCTGAAATTTCTAATAGTTAATAATGTTGAAATCTCTGAAGAACTTACGTATTTCCCCAGTGGACTAAGGCTTCTTGAATGGCCCAAATATCCTATTAACTTTCCATCCAACTATTGCCCTCAACAACTTGTTGCACTCGAGATGCGGGAAAGTTGCATTAGATTGGAGAAGATATTTAAGCAGGTATCAATGTTTGTAATTGTATTTATGAATTTTGATTTCTTCAAAAATATTATTATTTTAGAATTTCAGGAAATAATAATTTTCGTTTTTATTTTCCTCTATATAGGAGTTCCAGTATGAAAATATGAAAAGTATTGATTTGGGATGGTGTGAATCCATTAGAAAATTACCTGGTTTGCGCACTCCAAACTTAGAGACATTGATCTTGCGTGGTTGTGAAAATTTAATTGAGGTCGATGAAGCCATTGGATTTCTCTATAAGCTTAAAGAATGGAGCCTTTATAATTGCAAAAAACTCCAAATTCTTCCCAGCAAGATCAATTTGAAATCTCTTAAATACTTGAATCTAGGAGGCTGCGAAAGGCTTGAAAAGTTCCCCCATATTCAACCAGAAATGGAATGTTTGGAGAAATTAGAATTGAGTAATAGTGGTATTACGGAATGGCCCTCATCACTAAGTTATCTCACTAGTGGGCTCACTGTTTTAAACCTAAGTAAATGTCAAAATCTTGGGGACCTTTTTGAGTTTTCGCAATATGGGTTTGGGTTTGGGTTTGGGTTTCCGAGCTTGAGACGTCTAGAGCTCAGCTATTTTGATTTTGACAGAAACATGGTTGATTTAAATATTTGGTTGAAGCCCGATTACTTCCCGGTATTGGGAACTCTAGATCTATCTTACTCCAATGTTGTGACCATACCTGAAAGCATTACCAAATTTACTAGATTACAATTGCTTTTCCTAGAAAATTGCAAGCAGCTTCGGGAAATTCCAAGGCTTCCACAATCTATAGAATTTATGAATGCAAAGAACTGCAGCTCGTTGGATCCACAATCATCAAGAAGATTATTGGATCAGGTCTCTTTCTCTTTCTATCTCTCTCTTTAAGTTTAATTTACGTATGATGAGATTGGCTAAATTTCAATTTCTTGTATTGTATTTGCCAATGCAAGCAGTGTGGGGAATTTCTAGGGATATTACCAAGAAGCAATGTATTATTAAGGGATCCCTTGCTCTTTGATGACTTCGAATCTGAATCTGAATTAGAATACGAATATGATGACCATGATTATCACATTATACTACCAGGAGATGAGACTCCAATGTGGTTCAAATCGAGCCATCATCATAGTGTTGGAAATCCCATATCATTTTGGGTTGGACGCCAAATTCCAAAATTTGGTGTCTTTATTGCTTTTCAATCGACCAAGGCCTGTAAAAACCACGGAGCATGTTATTTGAACCTTTTCATCAATGGTAAAGAAGACGAAGAAATCGGTACTTTAAGGGAACTAGACGAACGAAAGTCTGAGAATCTGATGTTTTTTTGTGTATCTCGTGGGCAATTGTATGAATCAGCTCCATCTGGAGTGAATCACATTGAAGTTGCATGTCAAGTTGGTGGGTATGATGAAGACGGTGATTATTATGAGACTTCATGTGATGATAACACTGACTTCATAAAATGGATGGGGGTCCATGTAGAATGCATCTGTTGTTGTCCTCGTGAATCTTTCGGACATGCCCGAATCGGACGCTGGTGGCAAAGAAGAAACCATCGACTCATAACAAAGAGACCCATTAGAAAGCGGATCTCTCGGTTCAAATTTCCAAAATGGAGGAGATTCCAGACCGGTTGGATTTAGATCATGGAGTTTCCAACAATGGACAACATTCCAGGCGAGCCAGAATCCCACTCCCACGGCCAAAAAGCTTAACATCAATCAAGTGCCAAGTTTTGGAATAGCTCAATACCTCTGTTGTTGATAATAAGGCCCAATTTCTCCCTTTCTCGATTTTATGTTTGGGTTATGTACCATATCCTTAGATATTCAATTTGGCTTTTGTTTTTCAGTGCCAATTTTTTGTTGCTTTGGTGAATGCATTTATTAATATTGAAATGTACTAGATTCTATAACGGTTTTTGTAACATATATTTGCAATGTGTGCTGAATCTATATATTATTACTTTTTGACCGTAAAACAAAATGCTTGAGTTCAATTTGAATGAAGATTCAAGATGATATTGAGGTTATATATAGAAGTTGGGTGAGCTATAAATCAACTTAAAGCAATAGACTTAAATAAGATTTTTATTAATTACAATCTTCAGGTTTTGATATATGAACGTGGAGTGAAAAGTTATGTGTTGTATGCAGGAGCTGCCTTGCGAGTAGGAATCATTACTGGTCTGGTTCCTTGAGATTGATTATCCTTTCTCAAAGAGGGTTTGGGAGAAAGTTAAGTCATGGTGTCTAATAAAATACCAGGTATATAGCATGCATTAAGTGGTTATGTATGTAGGGTAAAAGTTTTTTTACGTGTCATATGCAAACTTGCTTGGTCTATAGTGGTTTCTTATGTTTGGCTTCAAAGAAACCACTAATCATGACTGAAGGGAGTAAAAGCAATAGAAATCAATTGAGAAGTCCTGCACTTCTTAGTAGAGATTAAATTGGGAGACTGTTTTTGAATTGTTTTTACCTATATTGTGCTCCACAATGCCACAGTTGTTTGTTTGGCTATTAGTGAAGCACTACTTTTATAAAAGTAAGGTGAAGGGTGAGGTTGTGAGTTTAAGATTATGGGTATGTGTAGTGAAGCACTACTCTTTTTTTTTTTTAATAAAAAAGGGAGTAAAATGGAGGGTGAAGCTGTGGGTTATAAGACCAACCAAGTGCACATGTAAATTACTAATAAAGAAAATTATTTGTAGATGTATTAATTGAATTTTCACCATATATATATATATATATGCGGTGAAACTTTCATTTTGGTGTATCAACCGTCTATTAAAGTGTAAAGTTGTGTTCGTAATTAGTACCAAGACACCACATTTTTAGTGTAAGATGTAAATTTTGTCATTGATATCCCTCTTCTTTATCCTCACTATTCTTATTCAAGACTAGCAACTATTGATCATTATAATAAGTTTTGTAATCTGTCTTTGTCTTGTAGCTTTTTGCCACAACAGAAAATTTCTTGGCAGTATGGCATGTAAACAGATGTTGAAGGTATGAATCTCTCTCTTTCTCTCTTTCATAATATGTCTATACATACGATGACGTGAAACCTATAAAGAATTTGGTAAATATAAATTATCGTTGGATGCTCTATTGGTCAAATGGGTTGCATCTATATATATGTGTGTGTGTGTGTTAATGTCCAAGTAAACTTTGGCCACATTTTATTGCGAACTTATATCTTTTAACCACGGTTGAGATAGTAGACTCAACACCTAGCAGATGCATGTGTAACTTACTGATCAAAAAATAAAGAATGTATATTTACAAGATGCAATATTTTCTTTGTATTATGAGCAACCATCAATTCTCTGAAGTTCTTAATGCAACAATGGGAATCTATTTCTTTTTAATAAATGAACATAACTTTAATTAAAGAAGGTACAAACAATCTACAGAAAGAAATAGAGAAACAACCTGGCCCAAACCATAAGCCACTTAGGACTACCTAATGCTATCAAACACAGAGGAAAGGGCCATGCCTCAAACTACACAAACATCTAATTGGAGTAGTATTCTTGATGCTTTTATGCAAAAACAACCTATCTGGCGTTATGCCTAAAAGCTTGGGATTTAGATGATTTACTATGAGGTTCTGGAAAAAAGTCTAACTAGTGATGATTTACAGTAAGTTGGTTGGGTTGTCTTTATCTCGACATGAGGAGTTGTGCATTGCTCTCTTACAGAGGCTTGAATCAGTGATGGAGGCAGCCAATGTGTTACACAGGAAAGCACCGGGTAGCAAGAAAGGGGCTAAGTCAAAAAACAAGGGACGTAAAGAGCTGCAAAACTTGATCTCTTCGGTGAACTATGATAGGAGATAAGAGTGTGGTCTTGTGTTGGTGTCGGTAGTTGGGGATACTTTTGTGTTTATGAAGATCAAGATGATTTCATGGAATGTTAGAGGATTAAATGATCTTCGGAAACGTCTTGTGGTGAAGAATTTGTTGCGGGAGTGGAAGTGTGATGTTGTTTATTTACAAGAGACGAAGATTGCTAGCATGAATAGATAGCTGGTTTGTAGTTTGTGGAGCTGTCCTTATGTGGATTGGGCTGTTTTGGAGGCTGATCGAATAGCTGGTGGTATTTTGCTCATGTGGGATAAAAAGGTGTTGGATAAGATGGAGGTTATGGTTGGTACTTTCTCAGTGTCGGTAAAGTGGCAAGGGGTGGGGACGGGTTTATATGGGCTTGTTCAGGCGTTTATGGCCCTAATGAGAATGATGAGAGTGGTCACATGTGGGATGAGTTGGTGGGTATTCATCAGTTTTGGAGGATACCGTGGTGTTGTTTTGGGGACTTTAATATTGTTCGCTATCCTAGCGAGTGTAGGGGCGAGTCCCGTTTGACCCTGACTATGGAAAAATTCTCTGAATTTATTGAGGATCTTAACTTGGTTGATTTGCCTTTGGAAGGAGGTAGCTTTACATGGTCAAGTGGTTCTGATCAACCTGTAATGTCTAGAATTGATAGAGCTTTGGTCACTCCAGATTAGGAGGACCATTTCCCAGATGTTTTTCAAAGGATGTTACCCCATCCTATCTCAGATCACAGCCCAATTCTCTTGGAGGCTGGGGGAATGGCAAAGGGGAAAAGTTCATTCAGATTTGAAAATATGTGGTTAAGGTCAAAGGGATTTGTGGACAGAGTTCATACCTAGTGGAATCAGCATTCCTTTGTAGGTACACCTAGTTTCGTGCTTGCAAAAAAACTTAAGGCTTTGGAAGAGGACATTGTGCATTGGAATCGCTAAGAGTTTAGCAATGTAAGGCGTCAAAAGAAGCATTTATTGGAGGAGTTGAAAACATTAGATGCTAAGGAAGGAGATCTTGGTCTCTCTGATGGGGAGAAATGTCATAGGGCAGATTTGAGGTCCCAAGTAGAGCATCTTCTTGCCTTGGAAGAAATTTTCTGGAGACAAAAATATAGGATGTTATGTATCAAGGAAGGGGATAACAACACCAAGTTTTTCTACAAAATGGCTAACTCCCATAGAAGGTCTAATCATCTAAGGACCTTGGAGGTGGATGGGGTGGTTTTTGAGGAGGATTCCGAGGTTTCTAATCAAGTAGTACAATTTTATAAAAATTTGTACAAGGAGACTGAGGGGTAGAGGCCTTTAGTGGAGGGATTGGAATTTGATCGTATTGGGAATTTGGAGAGGGTTGGTTTGGCTTGAAAGGAAGTTTGAGAGAGAGGAGATTCTTCAAGTTGTTAGTGACTTGGATGGGACAAAGCGCCAGGTCCAAATGAGTTTACCATGGCGTTCTATTATCATTGTTGGAGGGTAGTGGAGAAAAACGTCTTAGCAGTCTTTGAAGAGTTTTTCCATCATTGCAAGTTCGAGAAATCCCTTAATGCTACCTTCATCGCATTAATTCCTAAAAAGAACGATGCTTCTAATATTAGTGATTTCCGTCCTATTAGCTTGGTGGGAAGTGTGTATAAGATCTTGGCTAAGGCTTTGGCAAACCGTTTGAGAGTGGTTTTAGATCAGTTGATCTCTGAGAATCAGAATAGCTTTGTGGGTGGGAGACAAATCCTCGACTCGGTTCTTATTGCGAATGAGTGTGTGGATAGCCGAAGGAAGAGCAAGGTTCCTGGTGTCATTTGCAAGCTTGATATGAAGAAAGCCTACGATCATGTGAACTAGGAGGCTTTGCTGTATTTGTTGAATAGGATGGGTTTTGGAGTGAAGTGGTGCAAGTGGATCCATTCTTGCATATCCACGATTTAGTTCTCTGTTTTGATTAATGGGTCTCCAGTTGATTTCTTTGGTAGTTCAAGGGGTTTAAGACAAGGAGATCCGCTATCTCCCTTGCTGTTTTTGATCATGATGGAGGTGTTTAGTAGGATGCTGAGAAGAGTAGAGAGAGCTGGTTTGATCCGTTGTTTTAATCTTGAGGGTAGGAGGGAGGGTGGGAAACGTGTTTCTCATCTATTGTTTGCAGACGATACTATCCTAATTTGTGATGCAGTTGTGGAGCAAATCCTTCATATTCGATTGTTGTTACTTAGTTTTCAGGCGGTAACAGGTTTGAAGGTCAATGTGCATAAGAGTGAAATGGTTCCAATAGGGGAGGTTGCTAATGTGCATGCCCTGGCTGAAATCTTGGGCGGCAGAGTTGGAACGTTGCCTATGTCGTATCTTGGCATGCCATTGGGGGCTTCTCATAACCCCCCTTCAATTTGGAATCCAATTTTGGAAAAAATTGAACGGAAATTAGCCGGGTGGAAGAAGCTGTATTTGTCTAAAGGGGGTCGTTTGATGTTACTCAAGAGTATGCTATCTAGCCTTCCGACTTACTTTCTATCGCTATTCACAATTCCTACTCATGTGGCTAATAAAATTGAAAAGATGCAAAGGGATTTTCTATGGGGTGATAGCAAGCTTCACTTGGTAGGTTGGGATAAAGTTTGTGCTCTTATAGCCAATGGTGGTTTGGGGATAAGGAAACTTACTACCTTCAATAAGGCCTTATTGGAGAAATGGTTGTGGCGGTTTGGGAAGGAAGAGGATCGAATGTGGAGAAGGGTGGTAGCTTCAAAATATGGAGAAGAATAGGGGGGATGGATCTCTAAGTTGGGTAAGGGAGTTCATGGGTGTGGTTTGTGGAGAGGTATCCGTATGGGTTGGGAGGATTTCAGCGAAAATTGTCAGTTTGTTGTTGGGTTGGGGAATAGAGTGAGGTTTTGGCAGGATGGGTGGTATGGGGATCATCCTTTTCAATTGGCCTTTCCAAGGTTGTATGGTATCGCCTTTGATAAGGAGGTTTCTGTTGAAGCTTCTTTGTTAAGGCAGGGGGTGGAGGAGAGGAGAAGTTGGAATGTTCGTTTTATTAGAGATTTTAATGATTGGGAGTTGGATGAAGGGCTGCTTTTTCTTCATATTTTGGGAGCCAATACTCCTCCTATGGAGGCTGAAGACCGGATGAGATGGAAATTGAAGCCTAATGGGGTTTTTGACATCCGATCGTATTATAACAAATTAAGGGATTCTCCCTCAACTGTCTTTCCTTGGAAAGCTATTTGGAGAGTTAAGGCCCCTAGGCGAGTTTCTTTTTTTGTTTGGTGTGTAGCTTGGAATAAGATCCTTACGGGAGATAACTTGAGATTAAGATTGAGGAGATTGGAGTTTGTGGATTGGTGCATTATGTGCCGTCATTGTGGAGAGACGGTAGATCACTTACTTCTTCATTGCGAGATGGCAAATCGATTATGGAGCTTTGTGTTTATTACTTTTGGCTTGTCTTGGGTTATATCTAGATCGATTCCAGACTTGCTTTTTGGTTGGTGGAATTGGCTGAGGAAGCGTTCGTCTCAAATTTGGAACTTAGTCCCGTTGTGCATCCTTTGGTGCATTTGGAAGGAACGGAATCGGAGGACTTTTGAGGATTTGGACAGTTCCAGTGATCAGATGCTTGCTTCTTTTAGTGGAACTCTTTTTGATTGGTCTCGGGCTTGGGGACTCACGTCTAGTGATTCCCTCCCTTCTTTTCTTTGCTCCCTTTCTCTGTTGTAATTTTTGTGTTGTTTGGTTCTCTATTGTGTTTGTTCTCTGTTCTCTTTTTCTTGTACTTTCTAGGCTTGCTCTATGTTCTTCATGCATAGAGTAGGCTTTCATTTATATATATCATTCTTACTTATCAAAAAAAAAAAGAAGTCTAACTAGTCAAGCTACCGTGGCAACTATGATATGATAGTGTTGATAGATGGATGTGGAAAATAGTGATCCAAATATTAACAAGTGTATAAATCTTTTAGGGGATTTTATGTGAAAAAATATCTTACCTTTGATCTATTGAGAAAACCCTTCTTATCTTCATCAAAGATTTTTTTTTTTTTTTTGGATAAGCCTATCAAAGATTATTTAGTTGGAATGCTTTTAAACCAATTCATTTGAAGATGTGTTTAAAACTGTTGTTTACCTGTGATTGACAAAATAATATTTTCTTGAATAATCTTGTTCTAATCAAAATTTTGGGGGCAACTTGGCCAAGGGATGGGGCTGTAATTTAAAGCTTTGAACACCCCAGTATTCTTTTTGGCTGTATAAAAAGCTCAAATAATCCCCAAATGAGTGTTTGTTTACTTGTCACTTGTTATGATATAGGAAAAAGCCAAAATTTGATACCACGAAAATTGAAAAATGGAAACACAATAAAGATCACCTAGGTGTCAGCAACTAGAGTTGTTTGGAGTGAACACCAAACGAAGTAGAAGACCTAGGAGTAAGCAACTAGCATTGGCGGAAGTCAACACTAGACCATTGAAAAATTTCCAAGAGAAATTTATATTAATCAAGCAAATTGTAAATTGTCTCCAAAGACGTAAAATATAGATTACTATGACAAAAACATAATTCTATATGACTTATGAAACCCTAATTCTAATTGATTTGGGAAATCCCAATAAAATGATTTATAAAAATAACCTTGACTCTAGGAAATAAATAAAACCAATTAACTTCTAAGACTTAAAATAAAACAAAATTGACTTCCAAAATTAAATAAAACTGAATTAAAATAAATATTTCTTTATGCTTTATGCACCATGATCATACCTTGAGATATGGTGCAAATTATTGTTACCAGTACATATACATTTATGATTGCTTTGAAAGCCAATGAAAGGTACATATGCATTTATGATTGAAAGCCAATGAAAAGTACATTCATTCACTAGGAATTAACATTTGGCTTTGCAATAGAATTTGTAACCAACACAAGGTTTATAATTTGGACTTCTGTTTATTGTTTTTTTTTTTTTTGTATTGCATCTGAACAACTCACAATTTTTTCTTATAGCTTGTTTAGATGATTGACTCTGTAATTGATCCTTGTAAATGACCAATTTTATTATCATTTTTTCTTGTAAGCATGTTAATTTGTCTTTTCAAATGCTATTACTATGGGTCATTTATCGCTTTTTGATCCTTTGCGCATTAACTATTTTGAGGGAATATTACATACCTATCAATAATTTAGTGGGATCAAGATGACTGTATTTAATTGAGAGCGTCTATGTGTATGTTTGATTTTAATGTTTGAATCTTTCAGGTACCAAGAGAGAGTGCAATTAAAGGAACCAATTTTAGTAGTTTGAAGAGTTTCTTTGCTGATTTGTAGATGGATGGTGGTGTAGGTCTTTTAGCAGTTCAAAGAATTTCTTTGTTGATTAGTTTCAACATAATACTAATACAAAACTTTTCACTTCAGATTTCTTTGGTAATCCTATCCATGACCTTCATTTGACATCCTGATGACAGAGTATTGTTTACCATGCCATTTACATGGTGGTCTTGGTTGATCTTTTTTGGGAGGATTATGATGTATTTATTTTTGATGGATCACTTTTCTTTCGGTGTATCCATGGGTGGAAGATTATAAAGTTTTAAGTTTTCTTTGTAATGTGTTCTATCTCCCTTTTTGTATTTAATATCTTTTCCCTAGGAGGACTTGGCAAGGATCATACGGCATTTAATTTTGGTGTATCATATTTTTAGTTTTAATTTTTTTTCTTCTGTTTTTGGACTTCCCCTCCCATTTGTATATGAAATGACGTAAGTTGAAGGCTGTTGGAGAAAGTTTAATGAGATAATACCTGATTATGGCAAAATTGCATTGTTTATTCTTCTGGTTCAAGAATAAAGTTGATATAATCTTTATTCCATAATATCATGTCCTTGAAAATGGTTATCGTTGATGACTTAGTTGGATGTTTATTATTATCATTATGATTGATGGAAAAACATATCCGATGGAAGAGAAAGAGTGATTAAACCAATCACAAGGGGTACTTTACAGTTTTATACTGCCATTCATAGGCAAAAAATTTTATTCCCATATTTATATATAGCTATAGATTTCGATGCCTTTCTTCCATGTAGATTTTGAATTCCTATCCAGAACCAAAGGTAAGAGATTCTTGATGTTCAATTTTTAGTGTCATTAGCTTTAGAGCACCGGTCAAATTTACCATCAAAATATATGGCGGGTAGTAGGCTATTTGCAGTGTTGCCCTTTAGGCCTCTATCCCTGTCTGTCTTCTTTGATGACTGGGTTCTTCATTATCGGCGATTTCTCCACATGGCTGGTGGACGGTAAAATTTTTGAAAGTGTTGCTTATATGAAGCTATAATATATTTGATAATAATAGAAAATCAAAAGAGCCCACTAATGTCTACAAGGAGATTCTTCCATTAGATGAAGATTTCCGCTTAAAAATTGAATGTTCGGATAATGTAGATAAAAAGGGTCATGAAAAATGTATCTTTCTTCTGTTTTTTTTTTTTACTTCATGCTAGGAGCATGAAGTAGCCTTGTTTAATAAAATATTTCTTACTTAAAATAGAAAAGAAAAATATAGATCTCTAAAGGATCCTTATTATTTTATAGAACATATTGACATTTTTTTTTTTGAGACAAGGCGGCCAAGTGTAGTTTTAATGTTATATTATTGGGAGAGAGAGAGACCACTGAACAGAGGAGGTGCTGTTGATGGAGGTTGGAGAGATACCAGTCGTTCAAAGTTCTGTTGAAGACAACTGCTTGATGTTGACGGTGGTAAAATTTAAAGTTGGGCTGTGGGCTGTTTGGTAGTGTATTTTAAACAACAATTTTCAGTGTTTAAACAACATTATACATATTTCTACACTTTTTTCATCCACACATATTTTCAAAAAATACAAACAACGTTACTAGAACAACATTACCAAACGGGCCTAATGATTCGAAATCCCATATTCATGAAGGCCTACATTTGGAATAAGCCATTTACCAAAAATTCATCAATTTCGAACCAAAATGAGGTTACCAATCTTCAATTCCAAGTCTCAGTTACATACTAAAAGCTCCAATTGTATTCAAAACAACAAAATCCTCAAAACAAATTCAGTATAAATCCTAATTTTACAAAACTATTAAATTCAACAAAACCAAAGAAAATTGAGCTTACAATACTTCAAATTATGAAAGATGAAAGTTCTGGTTCTATTTGTCACTGATGGCTATCCCCAAATGACAGAAGGCACCATCCGTAGTAGAGTTCATGATGACCCGGCCTTTTGGATCTTTCCAAAATTGAAAAGTGGATGTGGCTAGTTTTTCTTCGGAACCTGACCTCTGCCATTCGATCAGCAATGAGATCAAACCAGCATGTGATGGGAAGTGGAAGCCGCTAGTTTTTCATTTCTTTTACCTTTTCAGCCAGAAGCAAGCAAGACATTGAGCACTCATTTACTCCATCATATGGGCACAAGAGAGAAAATGTTCGACACAAATGTAACAAGCTTACACATTCACTCTACATTTGTCTACAATCAAATTAGATGTTCACTGTCCCATTAAAACGGTTTTTAGTTCACCTTAACATTGTAAGGTCAATTAAGCTCCTTCATAACTAGAAAGCAAGCACAAAAAGAAATACACATCTATTTGATGAAGACTAACATGATGGAATAGTGAACTTTAAACACAGGTGACTAGACGTCTATCTCTAGTAACTAGAAAGTTAGAAGTCTCAACACTAGATCTAAATAAAGAATATAGAAAGTAGAAACAAGTACAAGAAAAGTGACAGAGATGTAGCCTACATTGCCATCATAGAAACAGAGTCAGGCTCCTGACCATGCACCCTGAAGCGATAAATGCATGTATGGGAAGGGCTTCCATGGTTGGATGTGAAGTCAAGCCTAACTGTGTCAACAATGCCAGAGCCCGCTGAGTCCAATACATTGAAGGTTTGAGCATTGCTCTTTTCAAGGTCATAAGTAAACTCAGTTAAAAGAAACATCTGCTCAGTTTCAACTGCCACGTCCATATTATGCCCTTGCAGCCATCCAGAGACCCTGCAGTCCTTTGGAGCACTGGATCTGTCATATGCAACGCTCTGTTCCGAAATAAATTTTCAAGTGAATCAATTGTTAGCACAATTTGAAAAAGGGGAGCAATCAAGAGAAAAAGAGAGAACAGAAATGATACCAAATGATGTTGCAGTTTATTAAGAGTAATGAGGATGCAAAAGAAAAACAAATTGGAAATGCAAGCAAGTAGTGAAATAGCTTTGCACAAAGGCTTTCCTCATACAAAGAGTTTCTGAAGCAATGCAGAAATCCAGCAAGTACAAACTCAAGAAGAACCAATAATGGGAATAAAACATAACATATGCAATCTTAGTAGTCAATTCTTCTAATCTTTGTAAGGCAAAAAATAGGTATACAAGAATGAGCATAAATTACAGTGAATATTTTTTTTTTTTAATTCATTATAGAAGATGCACTTTTAAACTTCTCTTGTATCTTAATCCCTCAGGTCTGTAAATCTTGAATATAAATTCAAAAAAATAAATCGGGTCAGTATAGATAAGGGAAGTAACAAAACAGAAAAAAGGCTCAAATGAATCTCAACACAACAGTTTAATAAATACAACCTGCAAGAAAGAACTATATTTTATACACATGTCCCCTCATCTAGATGGTGCAAAATAATACCATGAAACGCACAAATTCTGATTTTTTTTAGATACTTCAGCCAATATTTCATTAAAAACAAAAGTACACAGAATAATCCCCAAAACAGATCAGGAAAGGAACCTAAACAGGGGCACATCCCAGTCCAAAGCTTGATGTGTCTTTTGCAGAACCTAATAGGCCATTCACAAGAAGTGATTGATAATCAAAACTGCTAGTTTTTTTCCCCTATTGGTAAGCTACACATGCACTCATGGTCTTGAATCCACACCCTCATTAATCTAACTAAACCTGAAATAAATCAAATTAGAACAAACCACTATTTTGGTCCCAGACATATGTGGAGGCAAAACTATTGAACTATTCTTAACAGGCATCCAACAAAAACTCAGAAGTGAGAAAATGGAACAGTCAGCCATAAAGAAAGAAAGGAAAGGAATCCCTCTAGTCAGGGAAACTACAATGTATAATACTAGTGGCATGTTACCAAAAAGCGCTCATGCCAAGCCCAAAGGCTGCTCTCCATTTGACATCTTAAAACATCTGAAGGAATCAAATTAACATCCTCCCAACAGACTGGCAATAAAAAAATTTCTAAAACGGCAGTTTTAAATAACAAATCAAAATTTTCAAACACCTATGAAGATTCAGAAACTAGCAATTATATATATGTATATAAGAAGAAGAAGAAGATATAATCAATCAATGAACAAAACTTGGATAGTAGGATAAAATCAAAACTGCTAGTTTTTTTTTTTTTTGGAGAGGGGGGCCAAATCCAACAATGAACAAAACTTTTTTTTGATAAGTAAATAATACTTCATTGAATAAAAACAAAGAGAACACAAGGAACTAGAGCACATAGGCAGTGTGCTAAGGATGTAACAAAAAGAAACCACAATGCATGAAAATTACAACAATCAAGCGCTTATCAAAAAAAAAATTACAACAATCAAGCAAATCAGCCAAAGAAACAAAAGAAAAAACACCTGAAGCATTTGTCCACTCAAATAAGGTCTAGAGGAAAGATAGCTTCCAATCATGAATAGATCTCTCACTTCCTTCAAAAGTACGACCATTCCTTTCAAGCAAAATACCCCACATAAGAAAATAAGACAATGAGGGATCATGGCCCATATCACTGCAGATCTATGCTTGTTGAATTTGTGAAACCAGGTGGCCAAAAGTTCCACCACCCCCCATTGAACCCCAGATAATGGAAACACCAAATTCCACAATTCTCCAGCTATAGAGCAGTGCATAATTAAATGATCAATAGTTTCTTCACCTCTCTTACACATGCAATACAAGTCAACTACAACAACTTGACGCCTCCTCAAATTATCAATAGTTAAAATCCTTCCCAAAGCAGCAGTCCAAAGGAAGAAACTAACCTTGGTTGGCACTTTCTACTTCCATATGGTTTTCCAAGGAAAAGGGGGTTGGGTGGTAGACCGTAAGACCCTATAGTAGGATCTAACTTCTAACATGAAAAATCTGCTTGGGAGATGGTTTCTAGCAAAGCTGATCCATTTCATTACTTCTCATTGAACCAGAATGATAAATATAAAACAGATGCAACTGATTCCAACTCCCAATCTTGTGCTGGTCGAACAAAGCTAATATTCCAGTGATAACTATCCCCTAATAGAGATAACAAATCTGCTACTGACACATCCCTAAAACTAACATACCCATCCCAACCCTTCCTAATACTCTTCCAAAGGCCAAATTCATAAGGCCCCTGTACAGAATTGGAGCACCAACCGCCCCACATACTACCATATTTAGCATCCACCACCATCCTCCACAAAGCATCCCTCTCCATTGCAAACCTCCACATCCATTTACCAAGCAAAGCTTGATTAAATAGACCCAAGTCATGAATTCCTAGACCCCCATTTTGGATTGGTTCACAGACCCTCCTCCAACTATTTTAAATTGTCTTCATCTCCGTTTTCCATTACATAAACTATTCCTCCGAACCCATTTGAAATCATTTCCATGCTCTTTTTCTCCCATTACATGAATTTGTCCTCCAAAACATCATTTTTTCTAGTAAGATGATTTTATTAAATCCTTCTATATGCCATGCGCATGTGAGATGGTGATGCAAACAGTAAAGAGTTCAAGAAAATACAAGTTTATAAATTTATATATCAAATTATTCAAGAGTTGTGATCTAGTTTAGATGGGGGCCCTTCATGGCACATTTCATAGGCTAAATAGTAATCACTGCGTCTTATAAGATTCCTGATGTTAGAAAGTTTCTGGTTCATTTATAAGAAACTTTTACTAGAACAGGGATAGTTTGGTAAATTCCTAATTTTCTGGAATGGGTTGCAATGGACTGTACTGGAGGCCCTAGAGACCCATGAGTCTTACTTTATGTTTTTGGTCCTTTTTCTACTTGGTTAAATGTTCTTAAATGCTTTTCTTTGTTATTAAGAATCCTAGTTTTTTCTAGGAAAAGGTTATCTATGAGCCCAAGTCTACTTAGGAAAGGGTTTGGCAATAGCCTATGATATATAAGGGCCTCTATGCAATCAATAAAATAAATATAAAGAAAGATTAAATTTAATGAAATTCAACAGCTTATTTTAATGCTTGATGGTGCAATTGCCTTCTCCTACCAAGTGTAATTGCCTAGGGAAACCAGGTGTGATTGTTGGGTTTATTGTTCTTTGTGCCTTGTTCTATTTACTGTTCTGGCACCAAACAAACATCAAATTCATTCAAGATCCACTCTTTTAATTCCTTAACATTACCTAAGATCTTAAACATCAAACCCTATTTAAGAACCCTTGAAGATCTCCAAAAAAGAAATCCTAATTAAGCACCGAATTTCTAAAGATCCTACATCAAAACTGGTACCGAAGTCCATTAAGACTTCTGCCCTACATCAGAGGGCTGCAATTTTCTTCATTTCAGAGATCCCATATGTCTCTCTCTCTACCATCTTCCCTCAAGTGTCTTTTTTCTTCTCTTTTTTCCCCATTGTCTCTTATGTCTCTCCACTTTCCATTTTCTATCGTCTCACATTTGAATGAGGTTTTCTTAGGTCAAAGACTGACTCAATTTAAATTTTAGTACATATCATTTTGACTAATTACTACTTCAGATTTTTCTTTCCCTATATGGTCATATATTCCAAAAGTTTATTGTTGCACCCTAACTGAGTAGGGAAGATACCAACTTCAACAAACCAACTCAATCATTCTGTTCACCCACTAAATTACTACAGGTTAACTCCAAATTATAAACCACCAACTGCCAAAACCATATGCACCATTAAATCACATTATCAAAAATGTAAAATACTAACCCCGCCACATTTAACCATGCAATTGGTGACAATTAACTGTACATGAGTTCCCTGTGTTTTCAATGACTGCTAAGCCTCATAAGTCACACCACAAGAACCTCAAAACATATAACTCTTACCCAAGATTCTTCCTTCTCCAGGCCTTTGCCTTCCCCAACCAAAATTAAACAGAATGATCCAAAATCATCAACTAAAAGATGCTTTCTCATAAATCATCCCCCCACCCCTCTAAAAAAATAAAATCTAGCAAATAGACTTCATGTAAATTTAAAAACTCAGGAAATAAAAGCTCACAAGTGCATACTTAACCAGGTGAGCTGGGGCAAAAGTTCACCTGTGCAACATCTCAATCTAAAAATTATTCACCACGTAACTCAAGTCTTTAATGGTTTTTTTTTTTTTTTTTTTTTATGTAAAATTAATATTATCTAAAAGAAGAAAGAAGATATGGTTCAAATACAGGATGTAGACCAAATCACTCCTAAAAAAATAGTTACAATTTCATATTTAAAAACTAAAAATACAAAATAAAGAAAAGACAATGAGGAAATGTTTCCCAAGCAGACATCCAATCATACAAGGACCTTTCCAATGATGATATTACATGACTAGGACTTTCACTTCCAACAAGCATTCTCCTATTTCTTTCTTGCCAAATTGTCCACACCACCCAAGGGGACAAACTTTCAAATTATTGAAATTCTATAACAGAATCTCCCTTGCTAACACTCCAGCATCTCAATTATAGTCTTGAGAATCAGGCAAAATATCCCAAACAATACACACACAAAATACTAGATATCAATAGCCATTTGACATTCCAACAAGCATTCTCCTATTTCTTTCTTGCCAAATTTTCCACAACACCCAAGGGGACAACCTTTCAAATTATTGAAATTCTATGACGACAGAAACTTCCTTGCTAACACTCCAGCATCTCAATTATAGTCTTGAGAATCACACAAAATATCCCAAAAAATACACACACAAAATACTAGATATCAAAAGCCATTTGACAATGGAATAACAAGTGCTCAAATGATTCCACACTGTTCTTGCACGTGCAACACCATTTAATAATAATGATATGTCATTTCAGAGATTGTCCACCGTCATTATTTTCCCCAATGCTGTTGTCCTTGCAAAAACCTTACTTGGTAACCTTACAACCAAAATGCTCCACCAAGGAAATGAAGATCCAATAGTGCCCCACATAATATTGTAATAGAAACAAACTTCAAATCATCCACTTTCTGTTGCTCTCCAAGATATCTTCATGTCAGGCTTACAAGTATGTCTTCACTTCCCACCCTGCCTTGGGCATAAGTCATAATAGAATATCCCAAATTCCACCCCAATCCATAGTTAATATTATTGCTAATTACTAATCTGATTCCAAGTAAACAGGAATATATGGCATATCACCCACTAAATTGAGGACATGTCCTTCCCAAAAATCAATTTGAGCTTCAAAGGACTCCAGATTTCATAGTTTGCATAGTACGCTGTTGCCAGATTTTTTTTTTCCTCTTTTTTTTTTTGTTTTGTTGGGGGGGGGGGGGGTTTGGTGTTTCATAACTATGATATTGTTACTAACTAATGAAGATAATAAATCCTTAGTCTCACAGAAAGAGAACCCAAGAACAAACTAGGTAACTTCAGACATGATACTTCAGTTTCTGCCAAAAATCTTACTAGCAGGCATACATTGTTCAAAATAAAAGGTGCAAAAATGAATGCAAACATGGTCTAGCATAATTATAATCCATCCATTTGCTTTTCATGCATAAAAATAATTTTTCACAACCATCCCACCAAATCTTTCGAATGTTAAAACCTATAATACTTTATCCGGGTATAGCAAGGCTTACTAAAAGTATAAAACATCCTTATCAAACGTTTCAGAACTAAATTCAATATCCACCACTACAATCCATAAAAGATCAAATCTTCAGCTTCCTAAAGACACAGATAACTATAAGTCTAAACCATCCAATCCATAGGTCTATTGTCAATTCAACATCTCATAATACACTCAAATTCAACAAAATAACACAAATGCACATAATTCAAAAACAAATTCAACAACATCAATAGCAAAAGCAAGAGCATAATAAGCATCACCTTAGCAACATGCTCCAAAGTAACAGCCTTGGGAACAATACCCGTCCGCAGCTTAATCTGCACGAAACCACTGCTACCACTCAACGCAAAGCACTGCCCTGGCTCTCCAAAACTCGGTCTCAACATCTTATCCGCATTGTTAGGAACCATACTTCTACTACCTTTCAAGAACCAATTCCCTCCTTTCCCAGCAGAAAATGGCTCCGAATGCTTCACCACCGACCCTCCTCCCGTCGCCAGTGCATAATCCACAAGGCCTAACCCGTCCGCTGCGTGTTTCTCTATCTCTCTCTCGATCATTTCCCTCGCATACGCTCTTATCTCATCCAAACTCCCTTCACCATCGCCTCCATACTCTTTACTCCTCGCTGTTTTCAAATTCTCATATATCTTCTCGAATTCCTCCTTCGATAACCATTCCACTGACTTCGATTTCAATTCCGATACAGATTTCTCTAAATTCTCACTCTTCGCTTCCAATTCTTTCAAAATTCCGCTTCTGTCTTCATTTTTTTCGGCGAATTCTTTCTTTAACCCTCCGATCTCGTTGTCGATTTTCCGATCAACAACTTCGACTTGAACTTGCATCATCTTCGCCGTCTTTTTGAGAAAGGCTTCCATTTCAGCGATCCGTCCCTCGAATTCCATGTGCGTTCTAACAAACGCGTTTCCGTTCCCGCTTTCATCGAGATTCGGCTTCAAAGCGAGTCGGTAAACGAGTTGAGCCAACCCGGCGAGCACAACGAAGAGAACCAAGTTCTTAGCCAAAATCCGAGCAATCGTAACCCATCGCGACTGGACCTGCTCGGGTCGGGTCGCGCCAACCTTGGTCCGACCCCGACGAACGGTCACGTTCGGGTTGTTCGGCGCTACGGACGACGATTTCTTCGCCAGGTCCTTCTCGCCGCCGCGAATGGAGTGGTGGCTTAGATCTTTGGAGTGCTTTTCGACGGCGGTGGCTTGCGGCGGAGTGACTTCGTTTGTGGCGGCGGTGCCGAGCAATTCGATGTTGGTGGTTTTTTCCGACGCCACCACAGGACGGCGTCGAGCCGCCGGGTTCGCCGTTATAGACACGGTCGAAGCCGACATTCGATTTTGAAATTTTGGTACTCAAAATTTCAACTTTCCAATAAAATCCAGAGAGAGAGAGAGAGGGAGAGAAATGATGAGTGAGTATTTATTATTATAGTAAGTGAAAACTATGTATATATATATTTATGTAGTTGAAGTAAATAATAGAGAAAAGTGAAGATTGATTGATTATTGAATTGGGAGAGAGGGAATTCAAAAAAAAAAAAAAAACGAATGAAAAAACCGACGCGACCTTTGGAGGGCTTTTGCTGATTTTTTAAAAATAAAAAAACTCAAAACCTAGAAAGGACGGAGAGAGGGGTGAGTCACACACTCACTGGAATGGACATTTTTCTGGACAATGGATGGGTGCCACATCAAACGGGTCGGATCTGATTGTACTTTTTTTTTTTTTTTTTTTTTTTGAGTCAATGATCCAATAGTGATGATATTTAGAATTAATCTTACCATATATATATATTTTTTAAATAAGGCTAATGATTTTAATATTTTATTAATTAAGGATAAAGAAACCAAATTACCAAAAAAAAAAAAAAAATTTAATACAATAGTTATAAAGGAGAGGAGAATTTGAACTTGATAGCTCTTTTGCCTGAAATGGAGAGTGTTCCATTTAAAAGTCAAGTTACATCTTCAAATAAATATAAGGTCAAGATACAATTAACTCTATTAGTTTAACCATAATTGAATGGAGTAGAATTTCTATATATATATATATATATATATATATATATATATATATATATATATATATTATATATACTATTATTTAAGGGGCTTCCTCTATTTGGGATCTTCATTTTTTTGTTCAAAAATACCCCTACACCTCTATGTTTAAGTAGAGGCAAAACTAAAAGGCAATTTGGTAAAAATACAACTCTAACTCCCACTAAAACATTACCTAAAAAATAGGGTCACTCTCCTATTAATTTTCAAATTATTTTATCCACTTATAAATTAGATTTTCAAAATAAAAATTATATATAAAAAATAAAGACACAAGTTTTTTTTTTTTTTTTTTTTTTGGGGCTATAAAATAGAACCACTAAGCCCAACGTTTTCACTTTTCTTTTCTTCTCCTTTTTTTTCCCCTTTATCTATACTCTATACTACTATTTAAGAAGCTTCCCTCTTTTGAGATCCTCATATTTTTTGTTTAAAAATACCCCTACATCCCTAAGTTTAAGTAGAAACAAAACTAAAGGATAATCCGATAAAAATACAACTCTAACTTCCATTAAAACATTACCTAAAAAATAGGGTCACTCTCTTATTGATTTTCAAATTGCTCTATCCACTTATAAATTAGTTTTTCAAAATAAAAATTATATATAAAAAAAAAAAAGAAACAAGCTTTTTTTTTTTTTTTTTGGCTATAAATAAGACCACTAAGCCTAAAAAAAAACCTCATCACACACGCGAAGCGCATGTGATGAGGCTAGTATATATATATATATATATATATATATATATATATATATATATATATATATATATATATATATAAAAAGATATCTAGAGTTCAATACCCGCCTACATCCAAAACCGATTGGTGTCTTAGTCTGATAATAAAGAACTATCATAAGGAACAGATGTTGTAGGTTGAAACTCTAAAAATAAAAAATAAAAAGTATATATGTGAGTGAAGCTCCATCCTAGAGACTTGAACGTTGACCTTTGACCCTCACACCGAACAAACACTTATACTTAAAGAGTGAACTTTGTGCCAAGGGTGCACATTGGGTAGAGTGGATAGATCTCAACCCTAAATTTATTTGAAAATGTTGTAGAAACCTCAATTTGTACCCATTAATAAATTTTGGTCTCTGGCCCCAATGATGAGCTTGACATATTTCAACCAAGGGTAACTAAAGAGTTCACAATAGTTTGGAAGTAATCACAACTCAAAAGCGCTCAAACTGCTTTGAAATTGATACTGAAAAATTACATTTACTCACTGTTTTGACTATAACTTTTTATCCACAAAGAATTTTTTAGTGAGGTTTTTTCATTGGAAAGTAGACATCCTGACTTCAATTTGAACACAAATTTTTCCTAATTTGGATTTATATTGAGTAAGTTATGACCATTTGAAATTGGGCTAACTGAGCAGTCTGATTTTCTAGGTTTTAAAACTTCATTTTAAGGGCTCAAAACATCATTCTTTGATATGGGCCGGCTCCTAGACCCTTGGGAACATCCAAAGACCATTAAAAAGCCCTGAAAACTTTAATTTTAACTTCTAAATACTCATCTTATGTCTCAAATCAAAACTCTAGCTAGAGGGAGTGATTTTTTGGCCTCCATATTCTTTAAAACCCCTTTTTCTCTTTTCAAAACCCTAGGGCAGCACCTTAGAACGTTTTTTACAAAATTAAAACCTCTCTTTAGTTAGTTCTAAGGTAGAAAGTTTGTTTCCAAAATTGTTTTCTAAAACCTTTTCAAAACCTTGTGTTCTTGAGTTGTGATTACTAACTATTGTTGTGTTCTTTCATTATTGTTGTCTTCTCCATCTAATATTTGTATTATAGGCACTGAGGGGTCGATTAAAACAATCTCAAATTTGTGATTCTAAAGTAAGGTGAGTCTCTTTTCCATGATTTCCCACCTTGCTACATATGATTCACATGAGTTCTTGATGTAGTTTCTCTAGTTATTTTATTTGCTTGTTGATTTTATTATGTTTGATATGTTTTAATTTGATTTTAGGTTGTTTATAATCTATTTTAGGTTGTTCTTGTTTTATTACTTTGGTTTCATGTAAAATTAACATGCATATTTAGTTTATGTTAGTTTAGTATATTTGTTTTGTTTCATGTTTATTTGTTTATATTGATATTTGTTTTATTTTCTTTATGTTAGTTTAGTGTTTAGGGTTCTAACATGCTTATTTGATCTCACATGTTATATCTTTGTTTGATTAAATCTCTAAAAATGTAATTTTTCAAATCTGTGTTAAAGGATGCGCACGCATCCATCGAGTATTTGTGTGCATGGTCCAACCATGTGTACGCATACTATGCGTACACACCTCGGACCCAGATTATGGCAAAATTCTTGTTTTTGTTTATTTAGTTATTTTTTCACATGTTATTTGATCTTGTTTGACTATGTTTAGGTTAATTAATAGAGTTTAATTATTTTCCATGTTCATTTGAATCTTTTTGCCATATTTATTTTATTTAATATCTTTTCCTTGTGTGTTTATATTTAATTGTCAACTTGCCATGTTTAATTTATTTTGTTTAATTATGTTTTATTTGTTTCCTTTTATATTGTGATCTTTAATATGTTGTGTGCGTTATTTCCTTAAGTGCATGATGTATGTTTAGGTTAAGGATTAGGGCTCTCTTAATAAAATCTTTAATCAAATATGGCCTAGTAACACATAATAGAAGCTAGCTCACAAGCCGAGCGGTCTTGGGTGCCTAACACCTTCCCAAGTCGGGCAGTCTTGGGTGCCATAATCTGGTATATAAACCCATGTATGTAAGTGATTGGCCCAAAAGGCCCAATATGGTTCCTAGACCTAATCTAGGTGGCGACTCCACTTTTCTCTGCCACGGTCCTCTCGGCCGGGGCGTACTCTCCTTTGCACCCACAAATGTATCTTAGCCTTTAAATGGACATAATAAAATGGAGGGAATTCAAATTCACCTAGACACTCTAATGGATCTATTTGGATTGAGGGAGAGGGAAATAAAATTGGGGTGGATGAAGTTCTTCCCCTGAGCCCACCATTTTTCTTTTCCTCCCAAATTCATATAGAAAACAACTCAAATCCTTATTTGGTACTCTCCAAATCCCTTAAAGTCACATCAATCATGGTGTTGAAGATAAATTTGTCCACAAACAACTCTACTAGTTCATGCCACACCTTAGTACTACCTTGATGCACCTCTCGTGAGTGAGAGGGGAAATGCATGGAAAGTTTGCTTCTCATCTAGCCCTTTCATTTCATCGATGCTTAGGTATCTCCTCACATGTTACTTCAGATATCTAGTCCCATCAAACTTTTCCACATCGGAAATCTTAAACTTGAGAAAATATGCAATAGGAACCTTTAAATTCATTCCCCCCATGTTATAGAGGTAATCACCTATTCCTTGCGCCTTACGGAAAGTTGCATATTTTCCATCTTTTCCCTCATGGCCATGGTTTCTACAATGAGCTTCTCAAATTGCTTGTTCCTTTCATATTTTACTTTTTCCTTTTCGTCCCATTCTTCCTCTTCCTCCTTATCATCATGTATTTCCACATGTGGAGGCTTCTTGAGCTTAGATTCCTCCAACCTAGTGAGACGCCCTCCCATTCTCTTAAGGGCCTCCCCATGTTCGTCCAAAGCCTTGAGGATCTTTTGTGCCATTGGGTCTTCCATATAGGTAGTCATTATTTCTTGGGGGTCGCTTGATCAAGCGCCTTCCTTTCTCTCGAATCCAAATGGGAGTGGGGACGTGTTTTCTTTTTTTTGATAGTGCAATGATGCTTGAAAGGAAGCCCCATTTTCATTAAGTTCATGTCCCAATTAAAGGTTCCTTTTAACTTTAAGATATCCTTAGAAAATTCTTAAGTTCATTTTAATGAAGGCCCAATTACAATGTCACTCCCTTCCCTCATGGATTTTTGCCCCTTGTTTCATTGGGCTTTTGATCCATTTACAATAAGGCTCTCATCTTACTCTCATGGGCTTTCATTAGAATGGGTTTAGAAATTTTCAACTCTTTGTCTCAAACATGGGCTTACAATGTATTCATCACCTTTTGGGCTTTTCCTTTTTATTTATCATTTCTTCTTTTCTTTTCTTTTTTGAAAAAAGCCCTTTAGCTAGAATATATTATAGTCTTCCTCTCAAAGTTCATGAAATTCTCATCATTTTGGGCCTAGGCATGCAACAAGGAGGCCCAATATTAGGGAGGTTTATTTTGGGCTTTGAAGGATGTTGGATGCTAAGTCCATAGCATACTTGTTACCTTAGGCCCAAAGTCCTCTTTTCGAAAGGGCTTTTTCCACTTGGGCCTATGATAGTAATTAGGCTATGGTCTTATGAACTTTTCAAGTTAAGATATGCCTTTGGATTTAGGGACAAGCCTCTTATATGTGAGAACTTGTTTTCTTTTATCCCATAACATCTTAGGGTATACCATAACTTTAAGGCCATCCCTTCCATTTTTTTACATCTTTTCTTTGTCCTTTAGAATTAGGTGAACACATGATATATGGTTGAACAAACAACAGATATAAGGGGTATCCTTTGTGATAGGGTCTAGGATCTTTCTAGTGTGGGTAGGCTCCCTAAGGCTAAATGGATAGATAAGTAGGTCACTCATAACTAGGTGGGCTATGATTCCAACCGAGGGCTTAAGTGGATCCCATAGTGGATTGGTAGCAAACCTTTAACGTACTCAAAGCCCATTATAGGTGATGGCATTGATTGTGAGTTGGTGGGATGAACTTCGGAAGATTGGGCCCGAATGGAGCCTTCCATCTTCCCACTCATCACCAACCGAGGTTAAGGGACAAAAGAGAACAAGTGATGTGTGTGCAAACAAATATTGACATAGTTTTTATTAAGGTTAAGACATAGGACACATAGGAATTAAACTCATTATCCCCAGCGGAATCACCGCTGTGGGCACAAGGGGTTTGGAGTCGTCACTTAGTTTTTACAATGGTCTAGGAACCATATATATAGCATTCTTTCAAGGAAGGACTTTTTATCTTACTACTAGAGTATAGGTTCGAAGTTTAGGTATGCTATTGGGAAGGTGTTAGGCACCCAAGATCACCCAACCCTAAGGTTGGCCTCCCATCGTTATGTCTTATGTCTTAACCCTATTAAAAACTAATTCAAAATTTGCATTCTAAACTCACACACATACTAACATGCATCTAACATACAATCATGACATCTTTATCCCAAAACAACATATATATCAACCTAAAGCAAAAGAGAGCCAAATCCAAACACATCTAAGAACCCTAACATTCATCTAGCATGTAAAAACCCTATTATATCTAAAACAAGGCAGCACCCCAAACATGGCAGCAAGCATATCATGGCAATCACAAGATCATGTAAAGCATATAATTGGACATAAAACAAACATTCAAATGACATACATCATCAAATGCATGTTCATACCTATGCATGGCTTACCTTCACTTACCTTTCAGCAACACAACACCTATGGCATCATGAATGGGCATGTGAATGTGTGTTCATGGCATCAAAGCAAGAAAACAAGCATGAAACCCTAATTTAAGCATGTTAAAGACAAACAAGCATATAAGACAGGGGCTCAAAAACATTAAAAAAAAAAAAAGGTTTAGAATGAGATAAAACATGTGAAACAAGCAAACCAAACAACATAGAAGATCAGAATTAGGGTTTGTGGGCAAGTACCTGCATATACAGCTAGAGACTTGCGTACGCAGGATTTAACCTATGTACGCATGCTTATGACATGCGTGTGTGGGACTTGTTCAACAACCCTAACATAGAAACACGAAACTAAAAAACAGAGCATAAACAAAAAAGCCTAATTCTAACAACCTAGCATGCTTAGAACATAAACAAAACTATAAAACTAACCTAAGCAAACATGTGTGAACATAAACTAAGCAAAAAACACGAATAAAACATAGAAAGAAAAACAGAAAATAAAAAGAAAGAGTTAAAGCTTGATACCTCAAAAAGGAGTTCCTAAGCTTTGATTTGACCATTCCCTTTAGCCAAATCTATCACAGTTAATAAACACATGATTAGTAATCTTAAACTCAAAGGATTGGAGCCAGAAAAGGTCTTAATCAAATAAAATTGATTTGAGGGTGTTTTGTGAAAAACTCCCTTTTAATTCACTATTTTCTAGTGAATCTTAGGTTTTTCCCATGAGATTTCTCTATCTTGAAAATGTACTATATAAGGCTTTTTATAGTGACAAAAATGGGGTTTGGAACAACTCCCAAACGATGTGGGATTCATTCCAAACCTCAACCATTATTGCAAAAAATTTGTCTTTTCCATGCTTCTGAAACCCTAGCTGCATACACAAGAATGTACCTGCGTATGCATGCTTTGGCCCATGTACACAAGCCGCTGCCCACTTACATGGGTCAAGGGCCACATTGATCTTTTATTTCCAAAAATAGATTTTTGCTTATTTAAAATGTTATATTTTCCATTTAACATTCCTCAAGTCAATTTGATATCTGAGTGGGCTCTAAATTGGTCTTAGGCCTTAAAGTTCAAGCATCATTGGGAAACGGGGGCTCGAGTCGTTAGGGATACAAAATGTGGTGTCTACACCGGCACCACTACATTGAGCAGCTTCATTAAAGAACATCTTCCAAGGTTGTGAGATTTCAATAAGCGTTACTTCTTCATCAGGAAGGTCATCTGACAGCTCCCAATCATTAGGAATAGGATGGTCGGCAAGGAAGTCGGCCAAGGCTTGTCCTTTTAGTGCTTTTTGTTGGACATATATTATCTCGAACTCTTGGAGTAAGAAAGCCCATTTTGCTAGCTTTCCTAAAAGAACTAGCTTAGTCATAGTGCATTTGATGGGATTTGCCCGTGAGATGAGTCGTACTAAATGGGCATGTAGGTAATGCCTTAGCTTTTGAATGGAAAACATCAAAGCTAAACATGTCTTTTCAATTGGTGAATAATTGAATTCAGCACCATGTAGGGTTCTACTTAAGTAGTAGAAAGCGTTCTCCTTTCCTTCTTCATTTTCTTGAGCTAGAAGCACTCCTAAAGATCTTTGTTATGCTACTACGTAAAGAATAAGGGGCCACCCTTGTATGGGTGCTCGTTGAACAGGAGGATTCAGCAAGTATGTTTTGATGCTCTGAAAAGCATTTCTACATGTTTCATCCCATTTGATTGAGACATCTTTTTTCATAAGGCAACTGAAAGGTTGACAGCATCCGACCAAGTTGGATATGAACCTCCTAATGTAGGAAAGCTTTCCTTGAAGGCTTCTGAGATCATGAATATTTCAAGACGCTGGCATTTGTTGGATAGCATCAATCTTCAAATTATCAATTTCAATTCCTCAATGTTGAACTATGAATCCTAGGAATTTTCTTGATGTAACTCCAAATGCACACTTCATGGGATTCATTTTGATTTGGTACCCACGAAGTTGCTCAAAGAATTGACAATGGTCTTGAAGATGCTCTATTCTCTTCTTCAACTTCACAACCAGATCATTAACATAGAACTCTACATTCTTGTGAAGTATGTCATCAAATATTCTTTGCATCATCCTTTGATAAGTGGCGTTAGCATTCTTTAATCCGAAAGGCATAACTTTATAGCAATATATTCCTTTTGGAGTACGAAAAGCAGTGAGATCCTTATCTTTGGGAGCCATACGATTTTGATTGTAACCAAAGAACCCATCTATAAATGAAAGAGCTTCATGGCCTGCTGTAGCATTAACCATAATTTTTGTTAAAGGAAGAGGAAATTCGTCTTTTAGACATGCCCTGTTGAGGTCGCGAAAGTCGACGCAAATATGAATTTGCCCATTCTTCTTTCTTCCTAGAACAATGTTTGATATCCACGTAGGATACTTGAAGTCAAGTAAGTTTGTTGACCTCACCTTTAATCTGGGGGGTTAACTCAAGCCAAAACCTACATTGTGATTGCCTTGTTGGTCGCACTCCATGTCTTACTGATAAGTGATGAATGGCAACCTTTGGATCTAGACTTGACATTTCTTTGCATGTCCAAGCAAAATCATCCTTATATACTTTAAGTAGTTCTGTGTAAGCAACTTCTTCTTCTAGAGATAAGTTTGCATTTATAAAAATTGGCCTAAATTCTTCAATAGTGCCAATGTTAACTTCCTCCAATTCATCGATTGTGGCCTATACACCTTCTTCAAATGTGGGTGGAGCATCCTCAACATTGTCTTCAATAGGGGATTCCTCCTTTATGTCTTCAGTGATTGTTATATGATTTACTGAAGCAAAAACCTCATTTTCCACCTCTTGTTTTGTGGACACCATTGTACGTTTTTTCACAATCAAGGCTTCTCCAGTATTTACTTCCTAAATACTTCTATGCTTCATACAAGAGGGAATTGAGCGTCGAACCTCGTTTGAATCTTGATCCATAAGAAGTGTGTCATCAACGTCTTTGGGAAGGAGTTTTGACATTTATTTTGCTTTTGTCTTGCCTTCTTATCCTTCGAGAGTTGAGAAGAAGTTGAATGACTGAGTCTTGTAAGAATCAAACTTCAAGTGCCATTTTGAGATGAAGTTGAATCACTGAGTCTTGTAAGAACAGAACTTCAAGTGCTATTTTGAGAAGAATTTGAACGACTGAGTCTTGTAAGAATAGAACTTCAAGTGCCATTGACAAATTTATCATCTTCTTGTGTCCCCAACCTATCAAAGATTGAGATATGGGGAGTGGGCTGGCCAAATGCGATAAAAACAAATGGTTTCTTTGATAGCTTTGAAGATTGTTCTTCTTCTTCATCATTTGCCAAAATTATCGAAACATTAGCTTTCCGAATGGGGATGTGAATAGGAGTTGGTGGAGTATCCAATTCCAGCCTTAGAACTTGTTACGCCAAAACCCTTAGAATTTGATGTCTTTTGTTCTTCTTTTCCAGAGGCTATAGGGATGAGCTTACCCAAACCACTCAGCTTCTCATGGTTATAACCAACTTTAGCCATGAGTTTATATGCGTTGGGGTCAAAACCCTCTTTGGTTCTCTTGGTGGGCAAAGTCCCATGCTCAACAATTGGTCCTTGGGATGGTCTTGTGAACCCTTTCAATGGTTGACTTGAGGGTCTTGGTTTTGTGATTTTAGCAACTAGAAGAGTTAGTCCTTATTTTTTTATACAAAAAAAAAAAAAAAAAAAAAAAAAAAAAAAAACCTAAATACATACATATACATGACTGAATTGTTCCATTCATTGATTGAATAATAAATAACATATATTATAAACTTGAAAATTACATAGCTTCGGGTCCTAGTTACAATCTACCAAGATAATTACATGGTTTATTCTCCTAGTTACATTCTACCCAAAATAAATAAAGACAAAACTAGATCTACTTAACCAATGACCTAAATCCGGAGGCTAGGTTATGGAATGAGAAGATGTTAGGCACCCATTCCGCCTAGACAAAGTCCGGTCTTCTAGACTCTTGTGACCAATGTACCCTTTTATGCATGTCATGAATGATATGTTGAACATGTGAAACAAAAATCAAATCACACAAATTTATTTATGAATGAAATCTCTTCTTTGGTTTAAAAAAAAAAATCAGATCTGTTTTGATTGGTAAAAAAAATTGATTTTGATTCGTCAAAATACCAAATCTGTTTTGTAGTATGTAGGAAAAAGTGGCTTTTGGAGATAAAAATCCAAATCTGTGTTTATCATATAACCACAAAGTCTTTTGATTTAAAAAATATCAGATCTGTTTTTCTAAAGAACTAAAAAAATATATGGTTTTTTTTTTATAACAGAAAAATTAGATTTGTTTTATTATAATAAAAAAAAAAGGGTTTTTGACAATAGAAAAATCAGATCTGTTTTTTCTATATGTTTTAAAAAATGAAAAAGATTTTTTAAGAAGAGAGTTTCACTCATAATTTAAATTTATGCAACATGAGTTAAAGAAAACAAACACAAACACAATCATGTTTAATCTTTTTCTTTATTTCAAAAATATGCAAGTATTAAAAAATCAGATCTGTATTTAAGGAAGATACAAATCAGTTTTAATTAAAGAAAAATTCTGATCTTCATCTAAGGAAGATGCAAATCTGTTTTATTTTGAAGAAAAATTCAGATCTACATCTAAGGAAGATGTAGATCTGTTTTATTTAGAGAAAGAATTCAGATCTACATCTAAGGAAGATGTAGATCTGTTTTATTGTGAAGAAAAAGAATTAATTATATGCAGATCTTTAAAATTAAGAAATAGATTATAGCAACAATAAAAAAATTAAGAACATATTTTCATAAACTAAATTAACAAGGGAGAATATGACTATTTGAGACAATTAAACATACATCATCATGATAATAAAAACATAAAAATAAAAGGGTTAGAAAGCAACCTCTTGCATTAGCACTCTTCTTACTTGAGAGGATGTTTTAGGGTTCAAAGAAACTTATTCAGTTATCTTTGAAACCTAAAAACCCTAGCTTCAATAGAAAATCAGAAAGGGGATAAAAAAATACGAGCAATTTAAGAGCCCAAAACGTATGCCTCTCAGAGCGTAAAAAAAAAGGTGTTGAATTATGAGGTTCAGTCTCTATTTATAGAGGCCAGAAGACTCTAAAAAATAGGCACGGAAAATTACGATGTGAATCCGGACGCATCCTTTTGCAAAAAGATTGAAAAGGGTGTGCATTAGAATCACTCGAAGGCCATTAGGCCAAAGCCCAAAAGATAGGAATTCAACCCTTTAAGAGTGTCATTCGACACTCCAAAAGTGCCAAATTGGCCTTTGGACTTTGAACGTTCTTTCGCATTCGGGTGCCGTTTGGACTCCTCTTCTAGGGTTTTTTGGTCGGTTCTTGTACCTAGACGTGTTTTCATCCTCCGTCCATGATTTTTTTTTAATCTCTTTTCTAGATAATTCAGGCTTTTTAAGAACAATTATCTTGTAGATAAATACCTTAAAATAAATCTAGATAAAGTTCAGATTATCCACAATTTTATTGTTATCCAATCATCCCTTTTATTTCTATGCATGCAATCCTATTTTAAACACTAATCATCAACCAATCACAAAATTATTTAATTAATTGTAATTGTTTAAGCAATCAGAATTAATTTAAACTGATCATGTGTGGTTGACCTTACCTAGACACAATGCATGTCGATCATGCAAACTTGATCATATGATATCTTTCGATCCGATGGTCCGATTTGAAAACCGGAAACACCGTTGCAACTATTAGAATCTCAAGATCATTTTTATGATATGCAATGAATGAATTGACGGATGTAATGCAAAGACAAAATGACGCATGTAATGCAAGAACAAATTGATGCATGTTATGCAATCATGATTTTTAGGGTACATGGATGGTCATTCAAGTCATTCTCCTTAATTAAATCATGAGTGTAAAATTGAGTGTCCACACAGGTAGAGTGGATTTTTTTGGAAAATTTGATAAGGAAAATTGGTTTCAATGAGAGATGGATTAATTTAATTATGATTTGTGTGAAATCAGTTACTTACTCCATTTTGGTTAATGGTGAACCTTGTGGTGTTATCCACCCTTCCTAGAGGTATTAGACAGAGTGATCCGCTATCCCCTTTTCTATTCTTGCCATGCACCGAAGGGTTGAATGATTTGATCAAGCATGCAAAAATGAATTGTGATATTCATGGTTTCTCTCTTTGAAGAGGGGGTCCAAAACTAACACATCTGCTATTTGCAGATAACAGTCTTCTCTTTTGCAGGCAATAGTGGAGGAATGTGGTAATGTGATGAATATCTTGGAAGCTTATGAAGAGGCTTCGGGCCAGAAAGTGAATAGAGGTAAAACAACCCTATTTTTTTAGTAGATCCACCTCTGATGATTTGGGGGTTCAGGAAATTATGCAATATGAAAAGTACTTGGGCCTTCCATCCCTAGTAGGGAAGGGAAAGAAAGTGAGTTTCAACTACATCAAAGAAAGAATGTGGTGAAAACTACGAGGTTGGGAAGGGAAATTACTCTCTCAAGCAAGAAGAGAGCTTTTGATTAAATCTGTAATTCAGGCCATTCCAACCTACACTATGGGGTGCTTTAAGATTCCTTTGGATATGTGTAATGATATCGAGGCCTTAATTAAAAAATTTTGGTGGGGCCAAAGAGGTGACTGTAAGAAAATCCATTGGCTAAGATGGGATGAACTAACAAAATAAAAAATGGTGAGTGGAATGGGCTTCAAAGATTTGACCCTTTTAATGACTCTCTTTTGGCAAAGCAAGCTTGGCGTCTACTATACAACAAATCCACTCTTTTCTACAAGGTATTCAAAGCCTGGTTTTTCCCAAATAGCTCTATTATGGAGGCTACTAATTCTAGATCCAATTCATATGCTTGTAATGTAAAATAAATAATCTGATGTTGGTGTTTCTGAAAAGTGGTTGTGTAAAAATAAAATTCTTATCATGCTAAAATAGACATAAAGTTTTATATGAATTGATGTGAATGCTCTAATGTTTTAGTCATTTACTAGTTACAATCTTATGATCAACTAACATTGGAGTTAGATGTTATGAATGTAGAGAACTTGAAGATTTCTTTATCATTGAATGCATGCATGTGGTAGGTATTCTCTCACCAAAAGTTCATATATTGCCACTTCAATCCTGATAACTTACTAAATTGGGATATTCTCTTGAATGTTGAACAAATACTTTGATTGAATGGGAAGCAAGACTGCTATTTCTAGATATTTGTATTCAGTACATCAAACGTGAAAAGAATCACTCAGTAGTTATGTTCGTACTGCATTTCTTTTTCCCTTTTTCCTGGGGTTGTACGTATTACGTGTTGAGTGATGTTTGGATTATAATCCAAAGCTATTGTAAACCCCTTTGTTTACACCTTTCAATAAGATGAAGTCACATTAGTATTTCACAACTTAATGAATAAACCCTATTATACACAACACTTCCTCATTATTACCCTAAAATTAGAAGATCAATTCCCATTAAAATAATCACCCCTCCTAAGAACCACCACCTCCACCCTGAAGAAGACGAAGCCAAGTTTTTGTGGTGGTCACGATCATCAAAGTCATCCCTTCTTCATCGCTTGGCATGAACTCTTGCACTATAGTAACTCAATGCTTGCTTAAGAATGGGGAAGTATAGATTGAATAGCGATGGGGCATCTAAGAGACCTAGTCAACTTGGGAGCAGGATACAAATTAGATCGAATTGGTAACATCTCTTGTTCAAATAGCATTTGAGTAACTTCTATGCTTATGTTTGGTTGCTAAATCAATATGAACAGTTTTTTTTTTTTTTCTATATTTTTATTTTATATTTTTGATAAGTTTTACCTGATTGGGCTTAATTTTTTTTAGAGTTATTATTGGTAATTTTTGCTGTTGGCCTAATTTTTTTGGACTTGTATATTTTGTTTTAGATTTAATCTATTAATTTTTATGGCCTTTAAAAGGTGAAAAACGCTAAAACTGCAAAATTTTTACAAATTGCTAATGTGGTGAATGATTATTGATAAGTAAAATGTGATGCAAATGTGCGAATCAATAAGAATTTACTACCTCAATAGTTTGTAAAAATGTTGTAAAAAAGTGTGTGACTATAACATTACTCTTAAAAGAATTGATGGCATTGTTAAGAGGAGGCAAAATGTAATTTTATTGAAAAAATTGCTAAAATTAGTACCTATCAAATATACTAATTTTTTAAAAAAAAAAAATTTAGGAGGGGCCATTGCCCCCCTAGTCAATATATAGATATGTCCCTAAACCCATTTATGAGAGATATCATTACCCAAAAAGCCCAAACTTATTATAGGTGCATACAATTGCTAAACAAACTAACCCTAAGGAAGGTTTTAGAGATAGTCGTGGACCAATAATGGTGATGGGTTGCTTTTTGTTGCTTGTTGTGGTAGCCTAGGTAAGCAAATGTTACGTTAAATGGATTCATTGTTGTGGCTCTAGTTGGCTCTAATTCCACGTTAACGTTGTTGAGATTGAGGAAGAAAAAAGAAAAGTAAAAGTAAGAGTAGAAAGCCCTTACGGTTATATTTTTACCATTAAAATTGTATATAGTGACTTCAATAAATTCATACTGGAGAACCCTAAATTAACCTTTTAAACTAATCCTAAAACTAGTTTATTTGTATAAGTATATAGACCTATTTAGGTCTTTTGGCTATTATATCACTGACGCTAACAACGCAACTTTCCATGAAACATTTTCACCCTTCTCTAAGGACCTACAGCCATAAAAGCTTTGAGAGCTTCATAGCATGGTTTTTAAACCCGGACCGTGAACCGCTCATAAACATGTTTCTTTTAATCTTAAGAACCGATCTATGCCAAAAAAGCAAGGAACCGTTCGAACCGCAGTCCAACCGTGCGGTTTTGAGAACCGTGATCAGACTGGTTCTCATGGTTCCCTACTTCCCTTTGAGTTCCACAGATTCTATTCTACATCACAGCATCAAATACAACCCAAAAATCCACAACGATGAAGTGATGAATAGAGAGAGAGAGAGAGAGGTAAGAACCCGAAGGTGAGCTTCGATCATTCTTTGAGCCTGAGGTAGATTACTCATGAAACTTCAACCTTCACATATTTGCAATTTTGCAGCATAAATAGAGTGGCAGAAAAAGTCTTGCGGCAAAGAGTGCTGTGAGCTAAAAGTGAAAAACTCAAACTCAAAGTAAAGAGTTTGAACACTAGGACTTGGGTAAAGGAGCTGGGGTTAGATGGGGTAGGTGGAATCTCTTAAATGGGTAAGCAAGCAAATGATGCCACATTTTTTTCTTTTCTACCAATTAGTGCCACATGTTGACATGTGCTAACAATTAAAAATAGTACTACACTACAAGTACTTGTTTAGAAGGAAAAAAAAAAAAAAAAACACATTGTTCTAAAAAAGGCACCCAATTAATAGTATATAAATAATATTTAAAAAATGAATAATCACCTCATTATTTGCTAATTTGTGGTTACTTTGATAATTAATTAATTACTTATCATTATCTTTTGAAAAATTTATTGAAATATATATATATATATATATATATATATATATATATAGAAATCCGAAATAAACTGAAATGGTATGCCGAAATAAACCGGTACCGAAATATATTATTATACTTCAATTTTTGTTGAAAATATCTAAGTGCATTTATTGTTTTGTTTTTGTTAATAAAATGACATGTTAAATAAATTATGGAATTTTTATGAAAAATACATTTAATTTGATTATTTTATTTAATTTTATTTTTTTATTTGTATTAGTTTAATATATTTATTTATATTTTAAATAATTATTAAATTAATTATGACATCATCACGGTTCGATCTCGGTCTGACCTTCAAAACCTTGAACCTCTCCCTTTAACGGTCCATTGAACGGTCCGGTTTTGAAAACCATGTTTCATAGATAGAACTTTCCTCAAACTTACAATTTTTAGACATTCTTCAAACATTCTATCTCCCCTAGCAACTGTTCAACAATTGCGACCTTTCCATGATGTAGTCCTGTGAAATGCTGTATTTGGCAATTATTATATTATATGCTTTTATAAACCCTGGTGTCATGTTTTGATTTTGAATACATGAAAAATGTTATAACTGATGAGTAAGCTGTGATGTCATGTTACATGGCTTTTATTCTTTGTCCTTTTTAGCTAATATTATTATGTGTGGCCATTTGGAGGTATATCGGCCTGCATTCAATCCGATTGGCAAAATTCAACAAAATTAGTGTTCCAATTCTTGCTCTAGCATGCCATATGGTATGCTACCATAAATACGGCTACTATTATCTCTCTCTCTCTCTCTCTCTCTCACACACACACACACACACACATATATATATATATATATATATATATCAAACTAGTCGCTAACCCGTGCGATGCACGGGAAAACTATTGAAAAATAATAAAGCATGCATATATTAAAAGACAATTTAAGTTCATGTATGCTTGCAAGGGATACATACCTAAATAGTTCTTGCGGTAGAAATAGAAGCCTTATCTTTAAGATAAAGAACCGATGTAATGCTAGTGAGATCCACTATATGGCCAAACCTGTAATCCAAAACAAAGAAATGGCTAAATTTGAGACCAAAAGTTCATATAAAAAATAAAAAAAAAAGTTGAGACAAATCCCAGTTCTTTCAAAAGCGATTTAAAATCTATTATTGAGTATATAGAATATTATTGAAGTTGTGATCTCACAACTCATAGTGTCCATAGCAATAAGCTCTTGATTATTTATTATCTATGAGTTTTATTGTTGAATTTTAATTGTTTAGTACTTGATAATTGATATCCAAACCTCAAGAATAAATAACAAAGAAGCAATTGAAATATACAATAGTCGCTAACCCGTGCTATGCACGGGAACCTACCTATTTGTGAGGTAAATTAAAATAATTTTTAAAATCTTAAATTGATTAAGAAACTACACCATTGCACGATTTGCTCTTGTATGACTTCAATTTGTGTTACAATTTGATGAAGAAGCCATTGCTTGAGCTTGAACTTGCAATGGCTTACAAAAAAAAAATTCAATTCGAAAAGGAATTTTAATTGGAAGAAATTTTTAATGATATGGGAGGAAAATATGGAAAAATAAATAAAAGCCATATGCTAACCTCCATGACTATCATAGACACCAAAGAAAGGTGGAACTGTCCAAATTTGGATAAGCTACATGCTACAAAAGAAAAGAAAACACGGTAAAATAGCATAATCTATAGAAAATCATTGAGATTATGAGTCCACTCAATAGACCCTTTGAAAAGGCAATCCAAAGAAGTCATTGAAAAATACAAAACAGATTTTGGCAGGCAATGCTTACGAAATAGAAGCAAACCAAACAAAATTTAAAAATTTCAAACTCAAGCACTTAACAATTGATCACAGTTATTTAGAAATTAGAACACCCAAAGTCCTTTTCACATAATCACAAAAATCAATATCTCTGTGAAGAGAGGCCAACCCCATCACCATGAATTTGAAAAACACTGATTAAAAAGAGAAAATTACAGAGACATTGATTATCATTGTTGACCTAAAAAAAAAAAAAAACTGATGCATGGGAAATTCAGCCACTAAAGTAGTAATATATAAATCTCTTAAAACCTAAACCTAAACCTGAACCTGAACGTAAGGACTAAATGGTTGAGAAACATTGTTTAACTTACCAATTCATAAAATATATTCCTTCACCAGCAAAGCTGCAAGCTTATACAACCCAAATGGTACAGGACTATTTACTTCCATACGCTGATAATATTGAAATTTAAAACTAAGAATCTGTGAAGCATGAGATTGCAAAGAATGACAGAAGTATTAGTAAAATAAAGCTATTCAATTAGTATACTATAACTTGAAGACCAGTTAACCTTCGACACATCTTTACCTTGGGAAAAATTGGAATCAGTTCCAGAAAGATCTTATTATCTGGCTGAAGTTCAAAACACTCCAAAACCTATATACCTTTGAACTTCTCTCCCCAATCAATTTTGTCAGCATTTCGCGACCTGGATCCTACTTTACAAATGTTCCATAAACCAAATACATCAGGAAAGCAAGAGAAGGCACATAAAACTGTGAATTTTAACAATGTTTCTCAACCATTTAGTCCTTACGTTTAGGTTTAGGTTTAGGTTTTAAGAGATTTATATATTACTACTTAGTGGCTAAATTTCCCGTGCATCAGTTTTTATGTTTTTTTTTTTTTTAATTTGTTTTTATATTATATTTAAAAATTGTGCTGACGTGAAAAATTGTGGAACCTTCAAAAGCTTCGGTTATATATGTATAGATAACATCTAGTACTCTTTGCGATGTTATATCACTTTATAATTAAAAAAAATATTTTATGAGTATTTTGACAAATCAATTGTTGGATAACATTGTCTTATTATACTCTTTATACTTACAAAATATCAAGACGAGCTAAGATTAATAAGTATCTCATCATAAAATCTTGTTTTTGTCCCTAAAGTTTGCATGAAATCATTTTTTGTCTTTAATCTTTAAAAACTTTTTCCTTTTTTAATCTCTAAACTATTGAAAACATTGCACTTTCTTTTTAAAGAGTTTTTTTCCAATAGTTTAGGGGCAAAATTAGGGATGAAAAAAATATTATTTTTATTTTTTTGCTAGTTTTAAGATAGAAAGTGTAACAGTTTTTAAAGTTTAGGGATGGGGACAAATTTTATTTTATTTTATTTTATTTTAGGAAGAGAATCAAAATTCATGCAAATTTTGGGTTGGTAATAATATTTTAGCCAATTTTTAAATTATATGAATTTTGAACTTTGAAAGTTTGAAATTATATGCAAAAAAAAAAAAAAAAAACCCACACACACAAGTCTATAGAGTAGATAATAAACAACACAAATAACATGAAATTTGATGCGCATATTAATAACAAAGAGAATATGTGATCTAATGATTGAATTCTCAAAATATTAATCTAATGAATAGTTATGTAGTAGTGTAATATTGCAAAGACTTAAACTAAGTGTAGCTTGATCCTAACATTGTACAAGTTAATTGAAAAATATATATGAATTAGAAAATTTTCAATAATATAATTAAAATTTTAGTTGACGTGGGCAATAAAAACCCTCAAAAAATATAGCATTGACCCATCTATAATTGAGTTAATGGGTATTATTTTTCTTAGTAGAAATAGGATATCTTCTAATTTTTGGTTTTTGGTAAGATATTTTTTGATAATTTGAATGTGTGCATTCTTTATTTTTTTTTTCCAATTCTTTTTATAAAAAGAAAACTTTTATGGTACTTTGTGAATGACCATTTTCTTGAATCTTTGTAAGAATAGTTAATGTGAGAGATAAAGACTATAATGTGGTTAATATACATGTCAACTTGTTTTTTGGGCAAAGCTAAGGCTATTCTCCCCCATTCTGAACTCCTTGGATTGAGCTAGTTACAGTTCTGTTGTTTAAGTGTTGTGATCATAAGTTGTACTATCATGTCAAGAGTTTTGTAGTTCAATTGATTGACACCTCATAATCTTTCAAAGATATTCCGAGTTCAAATCTTCCCTCCCCTGTTGTAATTAATATTGGATTATCAAAAAAAAAAAAAAAGTTGTGCTATCCTAAAGAAATGATATGGATGGAGTGTTGGCTATATCCTATAAAAATTAAACAATAAAATATATAATTACAATAAAAACAAAAATATTTTATATTACATGGTGAAAATGCATAGTATGAGATCAAGTTTCTGTAAAACCCAAAGATTGATGAAATATTAAAAAATGTGGTTAGTACACATGTTGACTTGTTTTTTGGGCAAGTTGAGTTGAGTTTTTGTTTTTTTTTCAAAATTTATTTTTATGAGAACAAGCTGAGGTTATGCTTCCCTCCTTTGAACTTCTCGAGCTGAGCTATATAGTAAAAATAAAAAATTATAAATTATAAATTACATGCCATAAATGCAATCAAGTATTCAAGTTTCTATCAAAATAAAAAATTAATGAATTGTTAAAATGAATAAAGTAAGTTCTATTATAATTTAAATTTTTTTTTAATAACAAAATTTTACATAGATTATATTAATAACATTAATCTTTTTTTTTACTTTTTTTTTTCTATGAACATACTATATGATGTCATACACATACTACGGAAGTATATTGTATGACATGTGGTATATCCATAACTTACGATCAACTAACATTGGAGTTAGATGTTATGAATAATAACTTACTAAATTGGGATATTCTCTTGAATGTTGAACAAATACTTTGATTGAGTGGGGGAAGCAAGACTGCTATTTCTAGAAATTTGTATTCAGTACATCAAACGTGAAAAGAATCATTAAGTAGTCATGTTCATACTGCATTTATTTTTCCCTTTTTCTGGGGTTATATTACGTGTCGGGTGATGTTTGGATTATAATTAATATTTAAATTAAATCCAAAGCTAGTGGTAAACCCATTTTTTTACACCTTTCAATAAGATGAAGTCACATTAGTATTTCACAACTTAATGAATAAGCCCTATTATACACAACACATCCTCATTATTACCCTAAAATTAGAAGATCAATTCCCATTAAAATAATCACCCCTCCTAAGAACCACCACCTCCACCCTGAAGATGATGGAGCCACCTTTTTGTGGTGGTCACGACCATCAAAGTCTTCCCTTCTTCACCGCTTGGCATGAACTCTTGCACTATAGTAACTCGATGCTTGCTGAAAAATGGGGAAGTATAGATTGAATAGCGAGGAGGCATCTAAGAGACCTCGTCAACATGGGAGTATGATACAAATTAAATCGAATTGGTAACATCTTGTTCAAATAGCATTTGAGTAACTTCTATGCTTATGTTTGGTTGCTAAATCAATCTCCATTTTTTGAACAGTTGTTTTTTCTATATTTTTATTTTATTTTTTGATAAGTAATGAAATTTTTACTTCAAAATAATAGGTACTACGTGATGTGTACATGTCATCCTTTCAAGTGTATACAATTGAGTTTAAAAAAAAAAAAGTATATCGCATTGGACGCATGCTACCCAAGGCACACACAAATAGTCAAATAGAGGTTGTGGAATGATGGTTTTAAGAGAATTTCTATTCAACTATACGTAATTAAAAGTCGGGTTATTCCTCTTCCTCTAAATAGTCCACATAAAACAAAAAGGACTGCCTGTAGATCACTCCAGTCTCTTATCTACCAAAGTTTCCCTCTCCAACCTGTGAATACCTCCTTCACAGATTGAGATATTACCTATTGCACCCTAAATAGAGAATAAGGCTAAATGACTACAAAACTCTAGCCACTAGATAATGTAGTTGGAGATGATCTACTATTTCACCAAAACTCTTGCACATTGAGCTCCTATCTACAATAATTTCCCCCCTTTTTATTTTCTAAAGATTCTTAACTATCTGAATTTTTCTTAGAGAGCTTTGCAACCCATCTATGAAAGATATCATTACCCAAAAAGCACTTATTATAGGTGCATATAATTGCTAAACAAACTAACCCTAAGGAAGGTTTTAGAGATAGTTGTGGACCAATAACGGTGATGGGTTGCTTTTTGTTACCTGTTGTGGTAGCCTAGGTAAGCAAATGTTACGTTAAGGGGGCGTTTGGTTCGCCATGATGTTACATTACGCCGTAATACGTTATTGTAATCTTATATTAATGTAATCACAATACAATAATACTCTATTACATTGTTTAGGAAGGTGATGAGATTAAGATGATATGATATATTTTGTAATTTTAAATTATAATAATGTTAAAAAAAATCAAATAAACCAAAAACCTTAATGTCACATCATTGTAATGTGTATCACATTAAGGACACATCACAGTGAACAAAACGCCCCATAAATGGATTCATTGTTGTGGCTCTAGTTGGCTCTAATTCCATGTTAACGTTGTCGAGATTGAGGAAGAAAAAAGAAAAGTAAAAGTAAGAGTAAGAGTGAAAAGCCCTTACAGTGTATATAGTGACCTCAATAAATTCATACTAAAGAACCCTAAATTAACCTTTTAAACTAATCCTAGAATTAGTTTACTTGTTCCATAATTATATAGACCTATTTAGGTCTTTTGGCTATTATATCATTGACGCTAACAACGCAACTTTCCATGAAACCTTTTCACCCTTCTCTAAGGACCTACAGCCATAAAACCTTTGAGAGCTTCATAGTCACAGATAGAACTTTCCTCAAACTTACAATTTTTAGACATTCTTCAAACATTCTATCTCCCCTAGCATCTGTTCAACAATTGCCTTTCCATGATGTAGCCCTGTGAAATGCTGTATTTGGCAATTATTATATTATATGCTTTTATAAACCTTGGTGTCATGTTTTGATTTTGAATACATGAAAAGTGTTATAACTGATGAGTAAGCTGTGATGTCATGTTACATGGCTTTTATTCTTTGTCCTTTTTAGCTAATAGTATTACCATTATGTGTGGCCATTTGGAGGTATATCAGCCTGCATTCAATCCAGTTGGCAAAATTCAACAAAATTAGTGTTCCAATTCTTGCTCTAGCATGCCATATAGTATGCTACCATAAATACGGCTACTATTATCATATATATATATATATATATATATATGACAAAATTTAGCTACGAAATTGATTGTAGCCTAAAACTACTACCTTACTCAATATCTTTTTATTAGATGTGAATTTTGACAAATCCACCATTGGATTACGTCTTCTTTTTATATCTTCATACTTGCAAAATTTCTAGAAAATTAAAGATCAATAGCTATGTCATCAATAAATTGTTTAAATTGCATATTTTTGTAAGCTAAAATTATGCATAAAATATATAATCTTATTAAAACTACTACCTTACTCAATATCTTTTTATTAGATGTGAATTTTGATAAATCCACCATTGGATTACGTATTCTTTTTATATTCTCCATACTTGCAAAATTTCTAGAAAATTAAAGATCAATAGCTATGTCATCAATAAATTGTTTAAATTGCATATTTTTGTAAGTTAAAATTATGCATAAAATATATAAGCTTATTGTAAATAAGTTTATATTTACAAATCATATAGTAAATAATATCCGATTAATACAAAATTTGACGTATATTAAGAGTGTAAAAAACATGTAATTTAACAGTTAGATTTTCAAAATATGTACTAATATTTATTTTTTAACATGTGATGTTATATAAGCTTATAACATTCGATATTATGTCACTTTATAATTTTTTTTAAAAAAAATTATGAGTTTTATACTTACAAAATGTCAAGATGAGCTAAGATTAATAAGTATCTCATCATAAAAATCTTGTTTTTGTCCCTAAGTTTGCATGAAATCATTTTTTGTCTTTAATATTTAAAATCTTTTTTTTCTTTTTTTAATCTCTAAACTATTGAAATCATTGCACTTTCTTTTTAAAGAGGTTTTTTTTTTTTTTTTTTTTTTTTTTTTCAATAGTTTAGGGGAAAAATTAGGGATGAAAAAAGATTATTTTTATTTTTTTGCTAGTTTTAAAATAGAAAGTGTAACGGTTTTTAAAGTTTAGGGATGGGAACGATTTTTTATTTTATTTTTAATTTAGGATGAGAATCAAAGTTCATGCAAATTTTGGGTTGGTAATAATATTTTTTAGCCAATTTTTAAATTATACGAATTTTGAACTTTGAAATTATATGAAAAAAAAAAAAAAAAAAAAAAACCACACACATGAGCCTATAGAGTAGATAATAAACAACACAAATTACATGAAATTTGATGCGCATATTAATAACAAAGAGAATATGTGATCTAATGATTGAATTCTCAAAATATTAATCTAATAAATAGTTTTGTAGTAGTGTAATGTTGCAAAGAGTTACACTAAGTGTAGCTTGATCCTAACATTGCACAAGTTAATTGAAAAACATATATGAATTAGAAAATTTTCAATAATATAATTAAAATTTTAGTTGACGTGGACAATAAAAACCCACAAAAAAGCGTTGATCCATCTATACTTGAGTTAATGGGTATTATTTTTCTTAGTAGAAATAGGTTATCTTCTGATTTTTTTTTTTTTTTTATAAGATTTTTTTGATAATTTGAATGTGTGCATTCTTTATTTTTTTTCCAATTCTTTTTATAAAAAGAAAACTTTTATGGCACTTTGTGAATGACCATTTCTTGAATCTTTGTCAGAATAGTTAATGTGAGAGATAAAGACTATAATTTATGGTGTGATTACAGAAATGTGGTTAATATACACGTCGACTTGTTTTTTGGGCAAAGCTAAGGTTATTCGTAGAAATAGGTTATTGTAGGGACACGATTTATTTAACGACCCAAGAATGACATTGGGCTCGTTATGTAAAGGGCCCTAACAATATGATTTATAGAGAGTGGGCTTAACAGGCAGGACCTTGGTCACAGGTGAGCGGTTTGGACGTTGTTCTTATGGAAGCTTATACATGGGTGGATTTGGCTTTACTAGCTAAGCCTTCCATTGGTGCGGGTAGTAAGATTGAAGTCCTCGGACAGCATCCGAGGAACATAGTCTTCTTCTCCTTCTCCCTTTTGTAGGATTTTTTTTCTCCTTCCGGGGGTCCCCCCCTTTCCCTTCGCTCTCTCCCCTTTTTATCCTAGTGTTCACCTCCCTTTTAGTGTCCACGTGTAAGTTTTACTTTCTGGGGTGTAGACCTGTCTTGTCAACCCATATCTAGAGTGGTTGGTAAAGTTAAATAGCATGGTTTGGGGTATGGGCCTGTCAGATGCAGGATTCTGTACTATGATGTTGGCAGCTTTTTCCTTTGTCCTGCCCCTGTACTGAGTTTGTCCTTTTCTTCAGGCGTTTTATGAGGTGCCGAGCATAAGATCGTCCTCAGCCATATCCTTGGGCCTTTTTTGGGCTTTCATTATGCGTCCTCGGCCATAGCTCTCCTCGGCCTAGGCCTTGGGCCTTGATGTAGAGCGGGCCTGGGCCACGAATTCTCTGGCCCCACAATAGCCCCTCAAAATCCTGCTGCCCGACTTTTAGTCGGGGAGGAGGGTTTTGGTGATGTTGGGCTCACATCATGGCTTGCACAAATTTTGTACTTTATTGATGTTGGTGTTTCTCCGTTTGCAGGGGAGATGTGTCGAATTAAGAGGCATCCCTTTTGTTTTACTCACGCGGTGTCCTGTGGCGTTTCAAGGTCGAGGCGCGCCTTCACGAGGATCTTTAGATCTTATGGTTGCAGATGGTTTTGGAAATCGAGCCAAAACTGTCTTGTCCATAGCGTTCCTTGGAAACCCGCATAAATTAAATGCCACCTCCTTGCCCTTTATATAAGTAGGATAGGAGGTTATTCCCCTTACACATAAACCCTTCTGCTCCCTTAAAAATCATAATCCTTCAGCCATAATCAGAGTCTCCATATCCAGTGCTATCCACCCTTAGTGCAATATGTTTGAGGCACGGGTGGGGGTGAAGGGACTACACCCGCCACAGAGGCACCAGACCCCTCCGAGACTCAAGGTGGTGCGATCTGGACAGGGGGGACACAGACTCAAGATGATCTTCTGTTTTGATAAGGCGGAGATGATATCTCTGCCTCTTTTAGTCAAAATCCGAAGCAGGTACTGGTCGCATCAGATTTTTGGTGCGTCAGAAGTAAGGTTTTCCGCCATCAGCGTCGTCCGCTCTATCGCAGGCGTGGCTAACATGGAGGCTCATTAGCTTCCGGCTCCCTGCACCTTTTCTTCAACAGTGCTATCCCCACATTGGGTTCTTTTGCTGCCCGAGTTATGGGCATGTAAAAGTATTGAGGAATGGTTTTCGTAGACACCGTTTTAGAGCTGCTGCATCTATCTTTTCTTTTTGCTTATGTAGTTAATTTTCAGTATGAGCTTATTCAAGCCCTTTCATTGTACGTTGTACTATTTCTTTGTCTTAATAAGAGATGGATCTTTTTCCTTCTAAATACTTTTCTTTTCTGCAGCAATTACTTTGTGAATGGGATGCTACATGTGTATTTTCCTTTAATGATACTTAGAGCAGGAAACCTTGGAACAGAAAGCTACTAATTTGAACTTGTAGACATTATCAAGTATAACAATGCTAACTCACAGTAGATTAAACTTATGAGACTAACCGAGATAACAGCTGAGTGCTCCGTAATGCATGTTAGGCGACCGTCCGAGAATGATAAACTCAAAATAAACCATCCGAGAGGGTTGCCGAGTAGTGAGGGAATTTGGCCGTGTGCTCGATAACACTTGGTCCTATCGCAATCGCATTAGTTCCCTTGATATTGGGGATCCGAGGGTAGACGGGGGATTCCATTCAGTCTAGGGATTAACCCGACTACTAATGGGTAACTCCTCTCCGGGATAGAGTCCGTAGGCCATACAACGTCCGGTTGGTGTCCAAAACTCAGTATTTTCCTTCAAAGTAGTTGGTTTCCCCATAGGCTTGAGTCCGAGGACCATACAAGGCCTTGGATCTGTCCAAAACTTGTATTTTTTCTGCTAAGTAGTTGGTTTCCCCATAGGCTTGAGTCCGAGGACCATGCAAGGCTTTGGTTCTGTCCAAAACTTGTATTTTTTTCTGTTAAGTAGTTGGTTTCCCCATAGGCTTGAGTCCGAGGACCATACAAGGCCTTGGTTCTGTCCAAAACTCGTATTTTTTCTGTTAAGTAGTTGGTTTCCCCATAGGCTTGAGTCCGAGGACCATGCAAGGCCTTGGTTCTGTCCAAAACTCGTATTTTTTCTGTTAAGTAGTTGGTTTCCCCATAGGCTTGAGTCCGAGGACCATGCAAGGCCTTGGTTCTGTCCAAAACTCGTATTTTTTCTGTTAAGTAGTTGGTTTCCCCATAGGCTTGAGTCCGAGGACCATGCAAGGCCTTGGTTCTGTCCAAAACTCGTATTTTTTCTGTTAAGTAGTTGGTTTCCCCATAGGCTTGAGTCCGAGGACCATACAAGGCCTTGGATCTGTCCAAAACTTGTATTTTTTCTTCTAAGTAGTTGGTTTCCCCATAGGCTTGAGTCCGAGGACCATACAAGGCCTTGGTTCTGTCCAAAACTTGTGTTTTTTCTTCTAAGTAGTTGGTTTCCCCATAGGCTTGAGTCCGAGGACCATGCAAGGCCTTGGTTCTGTCCAAAACTCGTTTTTTTTTTGTTAAGTAGTTGGTTTCCCCATAGGCTTGAGTCCGAGGACCATACAAGGCCTTGGTTCTGTCCAAAACTCGTATTTTTTTCTGTTAAGTAGTTGGTTTCCCCATAGGCTTGAGTCCGAGGACCATACAAGGCCTTGGATCTATCCAAAACTTGTATTTTTTCTTCTAAGTAGTTGGTTTCCCCATAGGCTTGAGTCTGAGGACCATACAAGGCCTTGGTTCTGTCCAAAACTTGTGTTTTTTCTTCTAAGTAGTTGGTTTCCCCATAGGCTTGAGTCCGAGGACCATGCAAGGCCTTAGTTCTGTCCAAAACTCGTATTTTTTCTGTTAAGTAGTTGGTTTCCCCATAGGCTTGAGTCCGAGGACCATACAAGGCCTTGGATCTGTCCAAAACTTGTATTTTTTCTTCTAAGTAGTTGGTTTCCCTATAGGCTTGAGTCCGAGGACCATACAAGGCCTTAGTTCTGTCCAAAACTTGTGTTTTTTCTTTTAAGTAGTTGGTTTCCCCATAGGCTTGAGTCCGAGGACCATGCAAGGCCTTGGTTCTGTCCAAAACTCGTATTTTTTCTGTTAAGTAGTTGGTTTTCCCATAAGCTTGAGTCCGAGGATCATGCAAGGCCTTGGTTCTGTCCAAAACTCATATTTTTTCTGTTAAGTAGTTGGTTTCCCCATAGGCTTGAGTCCGAGAACCATACAAGGCCTTGGTTCTGTCCAAAACTCGTATTTTTTCTGTTAAGTAGTTGGTTTCCCCATAGGCTTGAGTCCGAGGACCATACAAAGCCTTGGATCTGTCCAAAACTTGTATTTTTTCTTCTAAGTAGTTGGTTTCCCCATAGGCTTGAGTCCGAGGACCATGCAAAGCCTTGGATTTGTCCAAAACTCGTATTTTTTCTCGTTTTCGAAGATTAGCCCCTCGACCAAGGTGGGGGGCGTTAGCTTGATGTTGGAAGCCCCTAGAGCTGCCCGCGCCATTGATACTGTGAGGCGTAGCCCCTAGCGGAAATTTATGTCGCAACAACAACAGCGTGTTGCTGGAAATGAAGACCCTTGCTTGACAGAGGCTTGACTCCGCCACCACCTGTGCCAACGCGCGAGCCTCCCCACAGACGGCGCCAATTGTAGGGACACGATTTATTTAACGACCCAAGAATGACATTGGGCTCGTTATGTAAAGGGCCCTAACAATATGATTTATAGAGAGTGGGCTTAACAAGCAGGACCTTGGTCATAGGTGAGCGGTTTGGACGTTGTTCTTATGGAAGCTTATACATGGGTGGATTTGGCTTTACTAGCTAAGCCTTCCATTGGTGCGGGTAGTAAGATTGAAGTCCTCGGACAGCATCCGAGGAACATAGTCTTCTTCTCCTTCTCCCTTTTGTAGGATTTTTTTTCTCCTTCCGGGGGGTCCCCCCTTTCCCTTCGCTCTCTCCCCTTTTTATCCTAGTGTTCACCTCCCTTTTAGCGTCCACGTGTAAGTTTTACTTTCTGGAGTGCAGACCTGTCCTGTCAACCCATACCTAGAGTGGTTGGTAAAGTTAAATAGCATGGTTTGGGGTATGGGCCTGTCAGATGTAGGATTCTGTACTATGATGTTGGCAGCTTTTTCCTTTGTCCTGCCCCTGTACTGAGTTTGTCCTTTTCTTCAGGCGTTTTGTGAGGTGCCGAGCATAAGATCGTCCTCGGCCATATCCTTGGGCCTTTTTTGGGCTTTCATTATGCGTCCTCGGCCATAGCTCTCCTCGGCCTAGGCCTTGGGCCTTGATGTAGAGCGGGCCTGGGCCACGAATTCTCTAGCCCCACAGTTATCTTCTGATTTTTTTTTTTTTTTTGATAAGATTTTTTTGATAATTTGAATGTGTGCATTCTTTATTTTTTTCCAATTCTTTTTATAAAAAGAAAACTTTTATGGCACTTTGTGAATGACCATTTCTTGAATCTTTGTAAGAATAGTTAATGTGAGAGATAAAGACTATAATTTATGGTGTGATTACAGAAATGTGGTTAATATACATGTCGACTTGTTTTTTGGGCAAAGCTAAGGTTATTCTCCCCCCTTCTGAACTCTTTGAGTTGAGCTAATTACAGATGTGTTGTATAAGTGTTGTGATCATAAGTTGTACTATCATGTCAAGAGTTTTGTAGTTTTGTTGGTTGGCATCTCATCATGATCTTTCAAAGATTTCTTGAGTTCAAATCCTTTCTCCCTTGCTGTAATATTGGATTATCAAAAAAACAAAGTTGTGCTATCCTAAGGAGATGATATGGACCGAGTGTTAGCTATATCCTATAAATATTAAACAATAAAATATATAATTACAATAAAAATAAAAGTATTTTAAATTACAAGGTGAAAATGCATAGTATGAGATCAAGTTTCTATAAAACCCAAAAATTAATGAAATATTACAAAAATGTGGTTGGTACACATGTTGACTTGTTTTTTGGGCAAGTTGGGTTGAGTTTGTATTTTTTTTTTTTTTTTTTCCAAAATTTATAATTATGAGAACAAACTGTGCTTATGCGTCCCTCCTTTGAACTTCTTGAGCTGAGCTATATAGTAAAAATAAAAATATTATAAATTACATGCCGTAAATGCAATCAAGTATTCAACTTTCGTTTCTCAAAAAAAAAGAAAAAGAAAAAAAAAATATATATATATATATTCAACTTTCTATCAAAATAAAAAATTAATGAATTGTTAAAATAAATAATGTAACTTTTATTATAATTTAAAAAAAAATTGATAAAATTTTTTACATCTCAATTTTTACATACATTATATTAATAACTTTAATGTAATTCTTTTGTTTTTAATTTTTTTTAATTTTTACTTTTCTTTTCTATGTACATACTATATGATGTCATACACATACTATGAAAGTATATTGTATGACATGTGGTATATCCAGGGACGGAGCTGTTCATTGACTAGGGGGGGCAGTGGCCTCCCCCATATATATATTTTTTTTTAATGATAATATGTGTGTGTGTGTATATATATATATATATATATATATATATATATATATATACTTTTGAATTCTTTTAACATTTAGGTCCAAGATAATTACTCTTGGCCTCCCCTCTCCCCAAAAGTTTACAAATTGGCCCTTAGAACCCAACCAAAAAAAAAAAAAGCCCATCACTTTATTGAAAAATTTTAGATTGGTGAAAACTACTATATCTAAGTTTTGTCTTCAATATATATTTAAAGTGAGTTACAAATTTTAGTAGATAAATATGATAAATTTATGTGTCATCATTCACAAAAAAGTAATTAACATTTGTTTATTATGTGTTGAAGTGGACCTAATCACATGCTTTAACACATGAGCTTATAAGTTTTTTTTAGTAGCCTAAGAATATATATATATATATATATATATATATATATATATATGAGCTTTTCTTATCTTCTCTTTGTTTACATATTTCTTTTTAATTCTCAATTAGTAGAGGTATAAGGTTTAAAATTGATGAAAGATTTGAAAATTAATTAAATAAATAACAAAAAAAACTAATGAAAAAAAATTAATTTATATAAGATAGTCTCATTTAGTTACAAGTCAAGAATTTTTTTAGCGTATGTTTTGCCCCCCCTAAGTCTAAAGTCTGGCTCCGTCCCTGGGTATATCCTTAACTTTGAGTACCATATTGTGTGATGTAATACTACAAAAGTATGTTGTATTTCCATTCTCAGCAAAAATAAAAAAATAAAAAAATAAAAAAATACATATGGTATTTCCATTGAATCACTAATAGGACAACATTTTTAGAACATAAATTAAAAAAAAAAAAATTATTATTATAAAAAAAGGTGAAAAGCTATCAACATGATATTCTATAATCTTGTCAAACAGTAGATTCTTGAACCCTAGTATAATATCTAAAGTGGGCTAATAATCATTCCAAAACAATTTTTAAATATAATTTTGAGTTTCTCAAAAGCGAAAATTAGGGGCAAAAAGAAGCCAAAGTGAAAAAAATAATAATTAAAAAGAAGAAGAAGAAGAAGAAGAAGAAGAAGAAAATGACATACTTACCTACTAACAATGTTCAAATAGTGCCACGCGCCTCATCACTCTATGAGTTTTAAATCCAAATAGAGGAGACATATCCGATTTGCAGAGAACGGACAAAAAATCTGGTCAGTTAGGTTTGGTTCCACGCAAACGCTTCCTTGCATTACCTGGAGGCTTGAGTAAGTATATAGTGTGATCATTCTCTTTCTAATTTTCTAAATTCATCCACTTTTTTTTTTTTTTTTTTTTTTTTACATCACCTAAGGATTTGGTATAAAAATTAGCTCATTTTCAAAAAGCCAAAAATTGGATAATTTGAAATAAAGGTAGAACAAAAATTAGCTTTATATTAATTTTTGTAAAAAGCTAGCTAAAATTTGTTAAGTTTTTGTTTCTATTTAAGTACTAAAACATCGTGGTTGCCATAAAATCTATGACCACAAAACGGTTTTGTATGCTTTGCAAATTCTTAAAGAGGTGAAATTTTTCCTTTTTATACTAAATTTGACCAGTTACCATGATTAAGATTTGGTAAAGAGAATCTTTTTCAAAATTTAGAATATCTTGTTATTAATATTAATGAAAGGGAATTGAATGTTTTTTTTTTTTTTTTTTTTTTTTCCAAATCTTAAGGGAGGGGAGTGTTTTTTTTGCTTTAGATTTAGGGTTGAATGTTATCCCCCAAAGGGAATATCTTTTTCAAAATTTAGTTTTTGTTTAATTCATGTGAGATATAACTTAGATATGATCAACACTTTCTCAAATCGTGACAAATTGTATTAAAGTCAATTTGATAAAGTTATGTAGTTTGGGGACATTGTAGCTCATTTTCAAACCTAAAAATATTCACATAGAATAAGATCCGTTTGAAAAACTGTCAATTTCATTCATTTCATGGTTAAGATTTTTTTTTTTTTGGAATCTAACGGCTTACAGATAAATTTTAAATAATGCGACAAATTGTACCTTTTTAGATTTGTAAATCTAATCTAGATCATGAAATAGATAGGATCTTTATCGATATCAACCAAACAAAAAGTAGTTAAACAAAAAAAAAAAAAGAGAACATTCTATTCTCTCTCATAAACCATAGAATCCTCAATTTTGAATAGTTCATTGGCCAACCGACCGATGAAAAATTTTAAGGTTTGAGATTTATGTGTTTTATTAGGGGCTTGCAAAATTCAAATGCCAAAGCAAAGACATATTTATCGTCAAACGTGCCATTATAAGTAGACCAAACAAGTTGGAGAGCTCATAATTAAGACATGAGGCCACCCACATGATAACATTTTTATTTTTTTATTTTTTATATTCATATCGGACACAAACACAATAAACAAAAGTAAAATGCTCCAATTAACTTTGTTTCTCTCACCCCCTCAAAAAAAAAAAAAACTTTGTTTCTCTCAAGTACTATAAATAAAATTTGGGCATTTTTTTTGGTCTCTCTCTCTCTCTCTCTCGTACACTAAAACATACGCGGATACACCCACCTGGGATTGTCCCTCTCTGCAAGCGAAGACATTGTACAAACACATACCATATTGTACACATGCTGCTGATGATTTCCACTTCAAAAGTGTGAACACAAAATTCTCAGACCCCAAAAGCACAATTTTTATAACACAAGAAAAAAACCAACGACTCCCTTTTCTGTTTCTCAATCCCCTTCTTAGTAACAACACAGAAAAAGATTCAGATCAAGTAAGTTACACTCTGATTTTCTTCCTTTTCATTTCCTTAACACCACACTCTTTGTCTCACTGTTTTACATTTGGGTACACATGGGCAGTTTCTGATCTTTGCTTTGCTTCTTTCTTTAGTTAATAAAACAAACAAAAAAAAGGGATTTTTGAGAAAATAAAAAAAAAAATTTTGGGCTTCATTGAGAACAGTGATTCTCTTGCATGCAGACCCTTTTTATTGTTTTTTTAGTTGTTCTCATTTTTATTACATTTTGTGATTCTGGTGAAGTAATGCTATGATCTTGTTTTGTATAATTTGTTTTTTTGGTCCTATTGTGACAAAAAAAGGTAATTTTTTTTTTTCTTTCATTCAGTTATTTTAGGATGTTCTGGTAAAATTGGCATCTTGGTATGTTTAATTCAAAGCATGTAAAGTTGGGAATTTTAATGGGTGTATTCTGTGGTTTAGTTTGGGGAGGAGTTTTGAGAAGTGGGTTTTGGGTTTCATAGGAATTTGGTTATGGGAAGCTATAGTTGTGCCATTTCCTGGTGCATGCAAGAGATTGGTCACATTTTGTTCTCAAAACGAGTGTTGTTTTTTTTATCAGCGTGAATATTGGTAAAGGGACTCATTGTCTGTGGTTCAAGATAGCTTTTGGGGATGATCTTCTTATTTTAAAAGGGCTACTCTCTAATCTCTCAAAAGATTTTAAACAGTAAATTGATGGGCATTTTTTCAGACTTTTCTTTTGTCATAGATTCAGGGTTTTAGGGATTATCTGGTAAATTGGGATTATAGCTCTGCTCTATGCGTGCCTACATGTTCTTTTGCATGAATATATTAAAGATTTATACTCATAAAAAAGAAAAAGAAATTGATTGAAGATTTCTGACCCTCATTCACTTTTTTCTTTTATATTAAAAATATGCATGTTGTGTGTGTTTTGTATATGGTATCGTTATTTGAAAGTATTTTAGATTAACTGAGCTTCCAGAGTGTTTGTGAATTGCTGGGAGGTCTGAATTTTCAATTGGGATTTTCAGGTTTCTTATAACTTGAATGTAATTGAAGATCAGTTCAGCAGGTTTTAGGTTAAAATTTTAGAGTTTTATGGCTGTTGCTTTAGAAAATTGATTTCGGGATTGGAATGAATAAATGAATTGAGGTTTGATTAATGGGGGTCGAGACAATGGGGTCTCAAGGTGGTGGTGATAGTAGTGTCAAGCAGTTGCAATTCCAGCCATTGGCGCGGCAAAATTCAATGTACAGTCTTACACTTGATGAGGTTCAAAATCAGTTAGGTGACTTGGGGAAGCCACTTAGCAGCATGAACCTTGATGAGCTTCTAAAAAATGTATGGACTGCCGAGGCTAACCAGTCCACAGGTTTGGACGTTGAGGACACAGCACAGGCCAATCAAACTGCCCTGCAGCGTCAGGCTAGCCTGTCATTAACAAGTGCACTGAGCAAGAAGACGGTTGATGAGGTTTGGAAAGATATTCAGCAAAGCAAAAATAATCAAGAAAAGAAGTCTCGGGAACGGCAGCCTACATTAGGAGAGATGACTTTGGAGGATTTCTTGGTGAAAGCAGGAGTTGTGGCTGAAACATCTTCGGATAAAAAAGGTGCTGGTCCTGTTGGAATTGATCAGAATGTAGTGCCACAGTTTTCACAGCAAGGTCAGTGGATGCAGTATCCACAACCACAATATCAGCATCCTCAACAAAGTATGATGGGGGTTTATATTTCGGGCCAGCCTATATCACAGCCACTGCATATGGGGGCTGGTGCTGTGATGGATGTTCCATATCCCGACAATCAGATGGCATTAACTTCACCTTTGATGGGTACATTGTCAGACACACAGATGCCTGGGAGGAAAAGAGGCGCCCCAGAGGACATGATTGAGAAGACTGTTGAGAGAAGGCAGAAGAGGATGATCAAGAACCGTGAATCTGCTGCCCGCTCACGAGCGAGGAAGCAGGTTGGATATCAACATTATTGATTTTTTCAAATCCATTACTATTGTTTATTTTCCCCTTCCTTTTTTTTTTTTTTTTACTTTCAGTTTTTGTTTTCTTGATTTCCCAATGACTGAAAGATCATTATAACAGGCTTACACGAATGAACTAGAGAACAAAGTTTCACGTCTGGAAGAAGAAAATGAAAGGCTTCGGAAACGGAAGGTTAGGTTCTTCATTTAAGATATTGACATATTTGTGTGTTTTGCCTTATTTTACATTTTTAATGCCTTATTGTTTTAAAAACATACTGGTAGTATGATTTCTTTTCTATTTGTGATTTAAGAAAATTAGAAGTCTTAGTTAGAATGGATATAGGGCATTGGTTATGGGTATGTTCCAATGCAGTTTTCTCAATATGACAATTTCAAAAAAGTAATAGAAACAACATTGGAGACATATGATTATAGACAAGAATAAAACTTATTATAGTCAATTTCATATGCTATAGTTATTTAGTAGTAGCTTATTCATTCAAGCTATTTTTTAATTTATAAGTTAATAATTTTTTTTTTCAAAAACTCTTCATGTGTTTCTCTTTATGATTATTACACTATTCTATTAGCAAAAGGTCATATACTCATGAAGAGCACACAAGGAGTGTTAGATATGTTACAAAAAGTTGAAAGTTCCTATTTTCAAACTTTGCTAAATTGATGAAGTATGGCATGCATACCATGAAGCATCCTATTTCATATGGATTTGTTTGCTAAATAGTCAAAGACCATCTTACTGGCATTTCCTATATTAATTTCTTGTCTTTGAAGATGAGAAACTTTGTGCATTATGTTTTTGCACAAGGCTTAGTTTACTGTTATATTAGTGGATACATTTATGGGGAAGATGAAAAAGAAAAACGAGAATTTTATATATCTATTAACTGTCTATTTCTCTTGTTTGACCAGGGAAGAAACTAGGAGTGGGGAAAAAACTGGAAGTTATTTCAAAAAAATCTCCCATGATTATTATTATTATTATTATTTTGGGCGTTGGGGAGAGGGGCAGTAATTAGGAGAAAGGCCTTTTTTTCTGATCTTCTCTATCTCCCAACTCCCTCTTTCAAAATTCAATTGCCAATCAATCTTCCTAAGTCTTTTTCTTCCCTTTATTTTATTTTTTTTACATTTCACTTCTAACTTTCATTTTTTCATTCTATTTTTTTCAAGCAAAACAACATTTTTCTTAGTTTTAATTCTAAACCTGTTAGTGTCTATTTAGCATTGGCTTATAAGCCATCTTTTTTGTTTTTTAGCTTTTATGTACAGCATTTTAAAACCTCATTTTTTCTTACTTTTTCTGTCTTTTTTAAAGTACAATTATACAGTGTACTTTAGCATTTTTCAGCAAAAGGTTAAATAAGTTATTCCCAAATGTGCACTTAGATTTTTTATTTATTTTTTTATATTGCACTAATCAGTATGTTGATGCAAATTTGTGATCATTTAGATTCTCATGGATACACTAGGTTTTGTAGACGTCTCAGCTGTTGGCTTGTGATTCACTTGACTTGAATCCATGGTAGATAATACTTTGTATTCAATTTTTGAAGGATTAACCTTGATTTCAATATCAGAAAGTAGTTATTAATAATCTGTCACATGAATACATTTTAATATACAAGCATGTTCATCTTGGGATGTCTATTTTTATAGGGTGGTTTTATGGCCTTGTTGAATAGAGTTTTATTTCCTATCTAAAGAGGGAGAAAGTATGGTTCCCACAGCTGTTTGGGGACACCATGAGAGGGGCGCTCTATGAGACTATATCATAAGATGATTTTTCCTAAAGAGGGGGTGTGAGAATAAAGAGGTTGGGCCTTGGTGTGATGACAAGTGCCTTCCACTAAAACAGACAAGTTGTAGGTTCGAGTTGGGGAATATAGTATCTCCAAAAAAAGAAAAAAAAATCTTGGGGGGCAAGGTTATCTACCATAACCTCTCCCAGACCATGCAAAACTAGGAGCTTTGTGTACTGGGTGTGACCTTTTTAGGGGTGAGACCAAACTTGTGTTGCGTATAAGTTGAAACTAATGTCAACATATTACAACCAACTGAAATGGTGGAACCATTAATTGAAATTATACTAGGAAATATAATTACTCTAGTAAGTGTTTCAAATATGGATTAGCAAACACTAGATGTCCTTTGTTGTTCAGAAGTAGAGGAAAATATTCTCATATAGAACCATCAACTGTGTCCATTCCAGGATTTTGGACCTAAGGGACTAATTTTTTATATACTAGTAAAGAAGAGACATCTGTAAGTTTTGCAGTCACTCTATGGTTGTGTGGTGTGGTTGCCTCTTTTCTTTTGGTAAGCATGTTGTATGTTGTGTGATTACTTAACCCTGTATTTGGACTTATCACATTGCATTCATATATTTAATTATATTTATTAATCTTAAATGGAAACCCGTTTAAAATTATGCAACACCGGATATGGGCTCACAATATCAGCTTTTCAGAGTACCAGTTACTTCATCCTATATGATTTTGCAAAGAGTTGCATTTCATTCATATATCAGAATTTGAATTTGTCAATCCAACCGGTCACTCTGTCTAAAGGAAATTGACCAACATGCCGACTATCAATGAGAGCTGTTTTGATTCATATAGGTTGGTCATTAAACCAAACCAGTTTAGTTCTTTAATATATTAATCAAATTTGACTAGTATTTTCTCCTAAGTCAAAGTCTGTAAGAAAGTAAGAGCAGCAGGGGAGAAAGTTTTGTCAATAAAAAGATAGTGATGACTTCTATCGTATAAACAATATTAGTACTTATTTTTCTCTGGTTGGTTACTGATTACTTTTAATTGGGCGGCAGTGGTCAAACAGGATTCGTATGGGGTACATACCTATAAGTATGATTGGAAATCATTTGCTGCCTAGACGTTCTTCTTCCCTTCATATTTATTCCATTTAGTTATTTCTTGCTGGGGCTCCTTTAACATGTTATACTTTCGTCTTTCTTGCTTAAGGCATTTCATTAGCAGAGAGCAGACAGGATCCATGGTTTGTTACTAGTTAAGCAAACTTCATCATTTTGACGATGATGATAACAATGATAAAAATACTGATGACCAATCGATAATGTGGTCATTTTTAGAACCTGGATTCGACATGACAACATATTGCCATGATTGACAGTGGTCATTTTTATAATGTAGTCTGGGTTGGTATGCTAATCTTGTTTGTCATGAAGCATGAATGTATCTTGGTACTGTAATATAAGAGGTAAAGCTTTTAGTACTTGTTATACTTATCCTAAAATCCTTTCTTCTTTCAACCAATTTGATTACAGTCATGTTGTATTTAACTTTGGTCCTTGTCTTGCAGGAGCTGGAGCAAATGTTGCCAATTGCACCCCCTCCAGAGCCGAGGTATCAGCTTCGTAGAACAACGTCAGCCCCATTCTGACATGTATTTCTGTGTGTGGAAGCTCTGTAGATATGAAGCATATGGGGAAGCTCCTTTTTAGTTTGTTTATTTAGGTGGATGTAAGCAAAGCTGTCTCTTGATACGTCTCTCTCGCTGAATGAGCCGTCTGTTGCAATGCAGTCCATGGTTTGCTTCAGCCTACAATGTGATGTTGTATCTATTTCTCTGTGAAATTATGTGTTATAATTTTAATTTTTGTCAAACTGGTGTACTCTTTTCACTAATGAGTTTCTACAGATGTTTATGCTCAGTGCTACGACATAGTTTCATCTCAACCACAGTAAAATATGCTAATTAAAGTATCATACATGTATACTCGTTACAATATCAAACAAAAATATTTTGAAAAAATATATTTTTTAATTAAAAGTATAAAACACGTATTCAAAATGCTCATATTAAATTTATATATAACAATATTTCAATTTAACAAAACTTGTATTCTCGAATTCCAGTATTATGACTGTTATTGTGTCAAGTTATGTCATTATATACAATCTATAATTATCAAAATCTATTATATAATAATTTACCTTTAAAAAATATAATATCTATTAATTCCGTGTTTTATTATTTATATTATAATATTATATATGGTCTTAAATATTATAAAACTATATATATGTTTTTAAATTTTTTAAAAAGCAAACTATTTAAAACCAAACTATTGTGTCAATTTTTTGTTATTTCAACAAAGAGCAGCCCAAACACATGGACCAATTCCATGTGTATTCTTTCTAAAGGGAAAATATGAGATTTTGTGGATTGGAGGGTAAAAAATGATTTTGTTTAAAAAATTTTAAATGGTTTTATTGAACAAAATATACCCCTAGTCCATACGTGCCTCCGTCCATGCTCTAACAAGTCTAGGGGGTGCGTTTCCTTCAAAAGAACCAACCAGATGGGGCCAAACGAACCAAGTTGCCTCAAATGACATAAAACTAGAAGATCATAGCTTTTTATGAAATCCCACTGTTCTAGGCTGCTGTTTTGCTTGTACCTACTAATTAAAGTGGTCTTTCTTTTGAAAATGAGGATCTTGGCAGTACCTCTAAACTGTAGCAAAAGCCAAAGAAGGTCTTGTGCTTCAAGGGACATCACATATCTCACAATAACACTCTTTTAACTCCTCATTTGTTCATATACACAGCTTTCGTCCAATACATTCAACAGATATTAAATGAATTTTCTATGTATTTGAAAGCATAAACAAAAAGGCCTCTTTCTCCCTCACTACACTGCTCCAAAATTAAACCAACTTCGTGATTAGAAAATATATATCATCTTACTTGGTTGTAAATCCCCTTCCTTATCTTTTGCAAGTTTGCTGACTCAAGTGTGATTCTGAGGCGCAGTACTAGCCTTCTTCACTCTGTGTTGAATGTTGATGCAAGTAGCGGGCTCGACTTTCCTAACTCAAACCTGGGTCTAAGACTCTAAAAGTCAAGCCAATCAACGCTCAATGTGCCAAGGTGACAAAACCGGCCCTGACAACTCCTATCTACCTAATTGAAGATTTTTAGAAATGTTTTTCAAACCATAGCTTCCTATCTAAACATACTAGGCAAAAGGGCAGAATTGCACTCTTACTAGTTCATATCCTATAGAGAGTAGGTCAAATGAAATTGGATACATGAATTTCTCATAATCTAAATTTGCAAGTTGTGCTTTTGGCTATGAAATTATTTTCTACTAAGAGGGGTTCCCTAAAAAACTGGAGTGAAACGTCATTACCAGTGAACAATGTTTAGTAGCTCACTGCAAGTTGCACAGTAACATAAACAAATAGATCAATGAAGAAAGAAAAAGGCCTGTATAGCAGTGTTCTTTTTTGATAATTTGATAGTTACAATTGGGAAGAGGAATTTAAATCCTAAACGTCTCTGTTGAAAACACCCAAGAGAAAAGTTAAGGCATTGACATCAATCAACATTCCCACACACAGGTCTCGAAACATATAAAAGTAACTATCAGATCCTATTTGGTTGGAGCAGTACTATTACAAATTCTACTGAACTGTTTATAAGATTGAAAACAAAGAATTGTGTTTAGTTCTTTTCAAAAAAAAAAAAAAAAAAAAAAATGCTAATTCAAAAACTTCTGTGAAATCCTTCCCTAAGCTAGCTTAATACCTAAAATTATATCTAGTGACTCAGTAGTTATTACAAAATTGACAGCTTAAATCAAATCCTTAACAAAAGAACATGGATGATTTGACTGCATCATTCAATTTGGGCAATTCTGGCACTGGGACAGCACCAGAAGATGTGACACCACCACCCGAAGAGGAACGGTCTGATATGTCATCAAACTTAATAAACTGTGTCACCTGGGAGGCCGCCAAGTGGGCGTACATGATTGGAGCAACTGCAATAACCACAAAAATAAAATGGTAAGACATTTAAGAAAAACTAAGACAACCAAGTGAATTAGTCTATAACACACACACACATATATATATATATATATATATATATATATATCACTAAGATTTGATCATCTCCATGATACTAACACTACGTTTTTGCATTAACAAAACGACACAAGGTATAAAATTCAACTCCAAAAATTCTGATTCATGTATACTGTGTGCATTTGCTATATGTATAGATGAACTAATGTGAACACTTTTATCAGTCTCCAAAACATGGTGGACTGTCCTTAACATCCCATCTGACAATTTTTTAGTACTTGACGGGTTCAATCGATCAAGTTAAGCCCAACACAAACATCAAGTCATTCGGAATAGGTTGTATTTGAATGCTTATTGCTAGAATTGCCATGCCATAAGCAAACTCTACTTTTAATTAACTTATAGCACCAAAATGAGCTAGCACAGGATTATAGTGGGAACATGAGCATTATGTGATAAAGAAACAGATAACATAGAAACGTTACCTATTGATATGGCTGAAGTGCTCCTTTGGTACCTGAATAAGATTAAAAATGTGTAAATTTAGTTGAAATTCACTCAAAGAAAAAATTCATTGCCATCATCTAAAACTTGTCTTTAAAAAGAAAAATTTAAAGTATATATATACTTACACATAAGATAATGAATGAACTAGCTCCTGCAGATCATTCGCTGAAAAACCAATCTCATCATATAGAAGATGGTAATGTGTAGGTCGACTTGTCCCCTATTCAAAAATCAATTAATTATAACATTTTCAACATAGCATAATCAGGTACCACAAATGTGTAATAGTAAGTCGTGAAAAGGTACACATAAAGGTAGCGTATAAACATTCTTTAGAATATCTATGTACTTACTGCAATTATACTTCTAAGGTATATAGATATACGTTTTTATAGAAAGTGCAGGGAAAGAAGAAAAATGAAATAAATGGACTTTTTCATATGTCATCATGAAAATACAAACTTAGATCATTTTGTAGTCAAAATCAACCAGTTCTAGTAAAAAAGACACTCACAATCATCCCAGCATGAGCACACAAGTAAAAATCATTGTTCCTTGGGTGACAAACTTTGCTGTCAATGACAGTTCCTGCAAAGAATCAAGGGAAAAAAAAAGATAAACCAATTCCTGTAAGGACCTTTTTTTTTTTTTTTTTTTTTTTTTTTTTTTTTTTTCTTTGAAGTTTTTCATAAAAGATTGACTAACCAGGTGGAACATTTTCAGTAGCTCCTCTAGCCTGGAAGAACCTTGTATGATGATTCTTTTGTGCAACAATTACTGTGAACTTTGGATGCCACGATTCCTCTTGGAGCTTGCAGGCCTGAAAGACAAAAGGTAATTCTAAGCTAGAATTTCTTTCTTACTAAGTAAAGAGATTAGAAAGAAGTGATAGATTGGTCATATGCACACCTCAATGATCTGATCCAATTCAATGTTCAACACTTGATTAAACTGTGATTCACTCACTCCATCCCTAGAGCAAGATTCAACCAAGAAATAAGCAGATCAGGGAAATGAAATGAGTGTAAGACAAGTAAAATGCACAATGATGAAGAAACCTTTACTGATCTTTGTAACAGTGTAAGTTGTAGCATTAGAGATCAGTTAGTATACTGAATTTTCTGTGAGATAATTACACCAGAAAATATTAATTTGTATTAATAATGACTTATTGAAATTAAATTTCAACAGCAAGTGTACCGGCTTGGCCACTAGAAAAAAATCTTTACAGGAGATGAATGTATCATCTCCTGAAATGATGTTACCTAGACACAAGACACACACAGGACCATGGGAACTCTAATGGAGAATGTTGTTGGGTAATGGACTAAAAAAGCATGGGCTAAAAGATCATTAGATTACTTGTTTCATCAAATTCAAATTATCTTATCAATGCATATATTCTCAAACATTTTCTTCCCAAAATTCTGTAGAAGCATATTTATACATAGAGATATTTATCGATGTACACAGGTATTTTACCAATTGCATATAAATAAGTTATTTTTATTTTTATTTTATTTTAATAATTTTATAAGTTTTGGCCCCAAGGGGAAATTGCAAAACAATATGTGACTACTGTGTACCTGAAAATAATTATCTGCTGAGGCTTCCTATTTGAACTTTCGTAGAAGTCCATCAACAGCTCCCTGTATAGTTTAAAGAACACAATGGAAAATGTAAGTCAACAAATAAAAATAGACTGCTAAAATCTCTGGCATTCAAGTGATGAACTTGGCACAAAGACTAAATATCTTATTCTTACAGAAATCAAGAAGATTCAACACTTGCTAATCTTGTAATTGGGGAAAATAAAGAGAAGCCTACCTGAAAATTCCCTCATCCACCACCCCTGTAATTCCATTTTCATTTGTTTTATGCACAGGCTTGAAGAGAGAATCGATCATTTCAACCTTTGGTGATTGGGTACGGACAGAAGCTCTATAGCGAGAAATCTGTGGCCAGTCTCTGGAACCAACAACCTGATAAAATTCCAAAATGTAAAATCTATGTTTCAAATGAAGTACTATCTTGGCTTATTCTGTAAGTGAAAGCATGGCACTGTTTTCAGTCAGCATAGATTGGTGAATTTTGTTTTGAATATGGAAAGAATATCATTTAACAAGAACCAGGACATACAATGTTTTAGATTAAGGAAAAATCACTTACTGCAGCAACAGATGGCATATCGGACTGGCCAGGAGAACCATGTGACACATCCATTCCCAGGATTAGGGTGGGAATTTCAGAAATCAAAGGTAAGGCATTAGAACGCTCAATTGTTAGCAGTGAATTTAGTCCTCCAAGCTGAAAGGTGGCATGAAAGTGAGAACAGGATCAAAGAATGAGTAAACAGAGAAAATAAGACAATTTCCACAAAGTTATCTTGATTCTTTACCTTGGCATTAATTTTAAGTAGCACGTTTGTTATGTACTGATCGTTCAGTCTTGTAGGTGCAATGCATTGTGTAACAATTCCACAAAGAACAAGATTTCTCCTTTTCCATGGACCTTCAATATGATGGGTTGATTTTATTAGAAACATCATTAAGATATCAAAGGTTAAACAGAAACAAGATTAGGTATGCGTGTGTGTCTGTGTGTATATATATATATATATATATAAACACTCAAGTGGCCCAACCATAAATCTCAGAGTTCTTCCTCTCTGGAAGAACACACAAAAAGAATTCTGGTTTTTGCTTTAATTTGGACCCGATCATCTCTATCATTCTACCCACTCTAACTGGTGCAGATGCATGTCTATCTTGAGGACTCTCATGAAATTCTCCCCTTGGTTGACTAATGGACTACCAATGTAAAAAATAAGAAAGAATTAGAAGAAAAATAATGAATTAACTAAAAAGGTGAAGCAGAAATGACAATTAATTCACAGCATACTTACAAGCCCTTTCGCTTCACCAATCTTCCTAAGGTCTCTTACCAGCCTTAATATATCACAGCGTGCCGAGAAGTTCACCACAGCCCAATTCTCAATCTTCACTGGATTTACAAATTTCTATAGACAATTAAACAAAAATGTCAAGTAACAAGTACAGAAAATTAGAACAAGCAAAATGAAAATACAGAAGAAAAGCAACACCTTATTGTTGAAATTCCACCTCCCATTTCGAGGCAAGAACTCCTCTCCGTTACCGGTTGTTAGCTGCAGTAACATATCAGTAAAAAGAAGAAGCAAAATTAGTAACATATCAGTAAAAAGAGAAGAAAAAAATTTCAAAGCAGCCAGATTCAGAAATAATGAAGGAGAAGGCCACAAGCATGGCAAGCAAACAGATATTTACCCTTGGGGCTGGCAATACACGACCTTCAACCTGGGTAAATTCACTACTTATTGAAATTGTAGAAGAACGAAGCATTTGGTCGTCATTATACCTACTAGTTATAAATGCCTGCAAAAATAGGCCAAGTTTAACTTGGAATCTAAGCAGCTTTTAATGACAAATATACAAACTATATTAACAGAATCTACATCTCTTAAAGAATCCATCCGTTCTTTTGGTTTTTGCCGTGATTTCTCCACTAGTGAAGCTCTTTGCTGACCAGACAATGCCTTGGTATAGCGTTGCAGTGGAACCAAGGTGCAAAGCTACAGAGGAAGAGAAACTAGATTATAGTTTTAAATCCAAAAAAAAAAAAAAAATCTAATATCCAGAAGTATCTGTCACCTCAATAGGAAAGTAGGTTGGTTGCTTTGGTTTCCCAACATTGATGCATGGATAATATGCTGAATTGGGTAAGTATATTTGCTTATGATTAACAAAATAGTCATACACAGTTGTTTCAACAACTTCGGTTTCACCATTTGCCTTTCTTTGCTTTAATGAAAACCTATGATAAAGTATAAACAAGTCTTAGTGATTACAGATTAATCATTGAAACTGTCAGCAAAAAAGTAAATGGATAACTACTGAAAAACTTACTTCTGATCTTTGCAAATTTGATCACTCAATCCAGTGATTTTGTATTCATTGTTATTAACTCTAATCCTCAAATTTTTCAGCGTCTTCTTAGCCTGGAAGAAAAATAGTACAAGTTCAAAACCAACAAACCACATACATCAACCTTACCAACATTTAGAGTAAACAGACAGTTACCTTTATCCAATCAATTCGATTACGATCAGATTTTTGGTTGCTGGTGAGGAAATCCATTACAGGCCCAGGCTGTACAATCATTGTAGTGGATACGTCTGCACATGAACAAGAATTAAGACAACAATCAATTAATCAGAGACTGAAAAATGGTATTCAACAGAAATTGCCTATCTGTACAGAGACTTACCCATATTCAGTGATAGACCTCCTTCTGTGGCTCTGAAACTCGAATGGAAACCTCGGCATCCAAGGACACCACCATCCAAATTTATGAAGCTTCTTTCATTGCCGTGGAAGAATGACTGTCGGACTAGGAGGCAACCCCTGACAAAATATATATAAAGTTAGACCAAATCATATTGAGGTTAAGCCATGAAAAATCAGTGTCACACAAACACTAAACAGTTTAAGTAACTTACTGCTTTGCTGCATTCTGTCTTAGTATGATGTCAAGAACTCTCACAGCTTCTTGAAATTTATCTGATTCCTGACCATGCAATGCATCCAGAATTGCTTGCATTGGTATTTTTGCGGCGTAACTTATCTGCACCTTATAAGTCTTGGACTGAAATGGTCGCCTAGATCTCTTCTTATCACTTACATCATCTCCAGGGCTACCTCTTCTGCTGACCCTGATAGACAATTACAACTTCACTAAGCGTCTAAGCCAATGTCTTAAACAAACCACATTAGATGATATTTAAGTCTAGTGAAAACTATAGCCAATCCCACATTACCTGTTTGACGAGGGAGTGTCCAACACCACAAGGAGTTCAAGTTTATTTTGTGGAAGAGGACCGAAGGTAAACAAGCTATTCTCTCCATCATAAGCAAATTCTTTACCTCGAAATTCGTTATCGTAGACCTCCTTAGCTTTGTCTATAACTTTTCTTCCAATACCTTTTGCATCAACCGGATGTCCATCTTCATAAGACAGAGCAACCTAAGCTCACAAAAACCAAAATCTCAGGACATATACTTAAAAATGGCTGTAAATACAATTCCAACATTAACAACAACAAACAAAGCCTTAGTCCTAGAGAAATTTTGGGTCAGATCCTTGAAAATTAGCTAGCATCTGCCATACGTATTATTTTCCTCTATTTTACTATTTTTAAGTCTTTTTTTTTTTCCTTAATTGACATATCATTTTTTCTTACTTTTACTAATGTGATTTTTTTTTCCTAAGATAAAATAGTATTTCAACCTATAATATCCACTCTATTATAATTGTCTTTTATTATCAGATCAAGACATTAGTTGGTTGCACATGTAGGCGAAGTTCAGATCCCAGATATCTTATACTACTAATATGATTTTTGATCTATGTAGCACGGATACGAATACGATACGTAGTACAACATGATATGTAGTACAATGACATGACATTTCTTGAAAAATTAAGATACGATACATAGAGGATACGACAATTTACTAATTAATTAATATTTATTTTTAGGTATATATATATTATATTTGGAATAAGTTATGTTTATTCTAGATTTAACAAGTATGTAACAACAATGAAATGTTTGGAAATATATCTAAAATTAATTTAAAGACAATAAAATATTATTTAAAGTACGAATAAAAGAATTCATATAAATTAGACACTCATTAAAAAATTCAAATAAACAACATTCAACATCAAAATAGAACAATTGAAATAAATAAATAAATAAATAAATTCTTCTAAAGTGTGTACTTGACACGTTTGTGTCCGTGTCTGATATGTGTCCCACACCAATAAGTTGGCAATTTTGCCATGTCCATGCTTCCCAATTTTTTTTATCAATACACTCTTTCTTATAGTTCATCAGTCACTCTCCTCTGAACATGACTGAACCATTTTTAAGTAATTCTCTCTCGTCTTTTTATCAATAGGAATGGTTATTTAAAAAGAAGTTGAAGAGAAAGTGTTGAGCGAAGGAGATGCATACACTGTAATGGTAGAAGCAACCAGCAATCTTGGGCACGTCAACTTTGAAATGGTTAGTTAGAAGTGACAGCCTCTGCCCTTTAGTTCCGTAATCACGCCTGGCCATGGGCAAGCGTTTGGGAGTTGATGTTTTCTTTAATGGTTCAGAGACCTTTGCTGGTTCTGCTATGATGGGGATAACATTGGCAGGGACAACGGGTGGAGGAGGTGGCAGAGAATCCAGCTTATCACTGCCTTCTGGAGAAGCCATTTCCTGAATCCTGTTTAGCCAAAAAATTAAAGCATAATCTAATCACAGACAATGCACGATTAAATAAAAAACACTAGCCATATTTGCATTATACTCCAAAAAAAACTAGTTTAGTCATAGTTGAGGTTTCTTGTAGTTGTTAACAAAGCCCAAATCTACCTAGTATATGTCTGATGTAAGACTCGAAGCACACCCCACTACACAAACTTAATTAATATCCAATTAATGGCCCACTTTATGGAGGCAGTGTCTTTGTGACAGCAATGTATTTATCAGGTTGGCTTTGATATAATTTATAACGACCAAAAGAAAAATGTTAGTCACATTTACGCTATACTCCAAAAGGATTGGTTTAGTCACCATTGAAGCTCATTATAGTTGTCAGTAAAGCCTAAAAGTACCTAGTATATGCACGATATAGGACTTAGCACACGCTCCACAACAAACACTCAATCAATATCTAATAAATCTGGGACGATACACAAACATTGCCATCAAAACAAATAAAAGCCACTATAATGGTAAACTAAAACAATATATCTCACACTTTTGCCCTTAGGTATTGTTAAATATGTCTGATTATTAAAAGGAAACTAGTAAATTAACCATAACTACTACAAAATGGAATAACGAAGTCCTTTAAGTTACCACAACAAGCCCAGGCAATCCAATCTAAAGGAGACCATACTGTAGAAATGTATGGAATACAATTAACCTCCTGCTCTGTTAGGATGCAGGACAAATGTAGGGAAAGGTTAAAAAATCTATTTCTCATTTGCTGGCTCTCCAAAAAGAAGCAATACAAATGGAATAACTAACTTAGAAGTACCCAAAAAGGATGAGTGCATTGTTCTGGTTCTTTAAAACAGAAAGGAGACTTCACATCTTGAGAATGAACCCTTTATACAGAAGAAAAATCCAAAGAAAACACCCAATTTGCGTTTCCCTTCATTTTTAACACCATTCACACCAACTACACACAGATTTACATGACTCATGCGGTACCCAAAGGTTTAATAGTAAAAATATCTAGCATCTAGCACAGGACATTTAGCAAAGCATAGACTGCGAAAAGATGAGGATGACTCTCAATTCAATCAACAATAATGATTATAAACAATAGGACAAAGTTTGGTTACAAACTTATTTGTTGCTAATGACAATAATTTCACTCAATATATTTTTATTCAATGTGATTTTTAATAAATTCACCATTGGATAACTTTTTTTTTTTTGTTACATCCTCTATGTTGAGATCAAAGATCAATAGTTATGTCATCAATTAAATGTTTACATTTCAAATTTTTATAGTATAAAATTATGCATAAACAATAAGTTTATGAATCAAATAGTAAATAATACCCAATGGTGAGATTTTCAAAATATATAGTTATATTAATTATTTTAGTAAGAATTATAGTTATTAGTTGCTGCCACACCTTTTACCTTTTTTTCTCTCTCTTGTGTGTATGTTTGTTTCACTAAAAAAAAAAAAAAAAAAAAACTTGTAACCAAACTCTGTCCATTGATACATTTAAGCTAACACTTAACATAAAACAAAACGTTATAAAATATTATTATATACAAGAACAAACATAACACATAACTTTTTACAATACACTGAAACATTAGTACTTTGTATACATGCCTACTGAAGTATGAGAAAAATAAGACATAATAAACTAGTTTTTTTCGATAAGGAAAAAAAAAAAAAATCTTTGTACAACAAAAACAATCTCTTTTTCTCTTTTTAAATTTAAAAAACGCTAGCATAAATATCCGATTAATAGGAAGCAAATAAAACTTATACTGATTTATCCCAAAAAAAAGAAAAAAAAAAACGAAGCAAATTATTAAAAGAACATGATTCTTGCACAAAAGAGTACAGCTTCGGAAAACAAAGAGTTACAACTTTACAACCAGGAAGAACATATATATAGTATTTTTTATAAGAAAAAGAAAAAAGAAAAAAGAAAAAAGAAAAAAAAAACCATTGTATATGTCATATCATATGTGATGAGAAACAAGAGCCGTGTTTCTATAAGAAAAAAGCAAAGCACTGTGATCAGCAGTGAACAGAACCCAATAGTTCCATATTTAGTATAAGAGACAGCCAACACTAGAAAAAGAGAGAGAAAGAGAAAGAATGGAGGTGTGAGAATGTACCAATGTATAACCTGAAAGTTGAAGAAGAAAAACGAAAGCCCTTGATAGTAGGTATGAACGAAACAAGATTAGAAATCTAAGAAACAAATATATAGAAGAACCTCTATATATTTATAAAAATCTTCTTTTATTGTAACTTCATTAACTTTAACTTGTCAATGTGTCGGATTGTGAATGGTAGAGAAAGAGACGATGGAATTATTATGAATGTGATTGCCACCTACCTGTTTTCTTTTTTGTTTTGTTTTGTTTTGTTTTTTTTCTTTTTTTGGGTTAGGGTTTTGAATTGGAGTCATATTCATTGTTTGGGTTGTTTGGCTTTTTCTACTCCGATGATGATAGGGTTTTTGTTTGAGGATTTCACGCGTCTTTAACGTGTTACAACTTACGTGTGTATCTGTGGAGAAAATCTAGGGGCCTAGAAAATCTATTTCTTGTAGGAGTATAACTTTTTTTTAAGAGTAATTCTAGTATGCATAAATAGTCATAACTTTTGTCATAACTATTTTAACTGGCAAATTTTGAATAATTACATGTCACTTTTACATTGACCTACAACTTTTTTTTTTTTACCACTCATAATCTGACACATAAAACAAGAATTGTGGTTTCTCACGTAATATTAGAATTTTTGTTTTTTATTTTTTGGACAAAATATGAATAAAAAAAGTCGTAGTCCTAAAACCTCTCATGTCTATCATATCTATGCTGTGTTTGCAGCCGGAGACCTTTGTTTTGTGGTTTTTCTTTTTATTTGGGGGGTTTTAGAAGTGTAATATCAATGAATTACCGCTATTATTATTATTATTTTTTATCAACAATAAACTACTGTTATGAATTATGATAGTGTGTTCCATTTAAACGATTAATTTAATTTCCACAACTAGTAGTATTCGGTCGGTATTCTAGAATTCCCGTACATGGATTCATTAAAATTCTATATAAAAGAAAAATGTATTTTAAAAAATATTATTGAAAGACACTTTTATTTAAATTAAATTATCAAAATGTAGAGACATATATCTTTATTGTATTAAAATATTAAATTATGATAAATTATCAAAATAATTACTATAAATTTTTAATTTTAAAAGAAATTTTGTGAAATTGAACTTCAATTGGAGTAGAATTATAATTTCTTAAAACTTAGTTAATAGAGTTTTGTAATTTAAAATTTATTGATTTAACCATTTGTTGTAGAGAGAAGATAGCCACATGGAGTAGCTATGGCTTCTAAACTCATCTACCCAACTTTTACTATATAGTTGCTATTCGTTCAATGCACTGGATAGTCAACGATTGTTAAATATACTCAATACTATAATTAGTTAAAAATAAATGAAAAATAATATTTATAATATGAAACAAAGATATATTTATTTTGAAAAAAATAACTATATTGTATATTTTTTATAAGATGAAGCAAAGGCACACTATTTATGTTCCACCGATACTTTTAGGGGAAGAAAAAACAAATAGAGTGATACAAAAATAACATTCTATAGCACAAAGTATTCATCCAACAAAACTAAGATGTCAAACATGAGAATAAAAAAAATCAAGATACTTTGGTGGCATCCATTACCTCTAGCTTTCTTTTAGGATTTACTCCATCTATAAAAACTATAGAATCAAACATGGTGTCTAAAAGTTTGTTTTTTGATAAAATATTACACAAACATACGGGCAATGGAAGTAAAAATATGAAAATGTTACACACACACACACACACACAATATTAAAGAAAAAAAAATGAAAAACAAAAATAACTACAAAAGAGAAATTCATGTAAAAAAATACCTTGAGACTTGAGCATGAAGAGTTTGTAGAAACAAAAGAGTGGTAATTTTAGACGGAGGGTAAACCACATAGGAGGTTTTGGTGTGGTGCTCTATATATAGCAGTAGTAGGTCGTAGGGATGACAATTTAAACCCGCACCTGTGGGTACCCGCCTTACCCACCCTTAATGGACTAGTTTTACCCACCCCGCATAACAAATGGGGTGGGGATGGGTGTTAACATTTTCCCCCGCACCTGACCCATTTATATTTAAATAATTAAAACATATTTTATAGTTTTTTTTCTTTTTTACAAGGCATACATATGTGTTTTTAGCCTCCTAACTTTAAATTTATGATTTTTTTTTTATATTGTATTATTTAATTTATATTTTTATGTTTTAATATTTACTTTTTTTTTTTAATTGTTCTATTGCAATGTTTGAATTGTTTTTGTATTTTTTATTACTTAAATTGTTGTATTGTTATGTTTTGAGAAGGTTTTTTAATCTTAGAACATTTTTTTTAATGTTTTATGAGTTTTAATTTAATGTGCTCAAAATAAAATTTTAATAAATTATATATATATATATATATATATATATATATATATATATATATATATATATATAAAATTGGGTATGGCGGGATGGGTAATTGCAGGCACCCACGAGTACAGGCGGATAAAAAAAACCTGCCTCGAAGCAAAAGTGGGGCAGGGTCGGGGAATAGGATACCTGCCTCGTTGCTATTTCTAGTAAGTCGGTTTGGTTTAAAACTATCCCCATTGCTGAGAAGTAGTTGGTTTAAAAATCTTCAGTTTGCTAAGTTGTAGTTGGTTTAAAACTCTCATTTTAATATAATAAATAAATTAATAAAAAATTAGGTGTAAACTTGTGGGACTACCAAAGCTTATATGGCAAGGTCAACTAATTTTCAAACGTCTTTGGTTTGGTTTATAACTCTCCATGTTGTTGAGTAGTAGTTGGTTTAAAACTCTTAATACTGCTGAGTAGTATACGTAGTCGGTTTAAAATTATCCACATTACTGAGTAGTAGTTGGTTTAAAACTCTTCAGTTTACTAAGTGAGCAGTAGTCGGTTTTGGTATAAAACTCTTATTGTTGTTGAGTAGTAGTCGGTTTAAAACTCTCCACGTTACTAAGTAGTAGTTGGTTTAAAATTCTTCAATTTGCTGAGTTGTAGTCAGTTTTAAACTCTTCTTTTGACATAATAAATAAATTAATAAAAAATGATGTGTAAAATTGTGGAACTATCAAAGTTTATGTGGCAAAATATTAGGTCAACAAATAGTCAAACATTTTCAACTATTATAGTTTATATATAGATTAGATGATACATTATTATATATCTCATTTCTCTAATTCAATAGTTTTAACGGAAGAAGTGGGGGGGTTTCAATTTTGGATATTTCTGTTGAAAATACCAAGAAGTGCCAAGTTATTAAGTACCAATTAGTTGAGCTACAAAGCCCTTGATCTTTTTCTCTCTTTTTGAGCAAAGCATGATCTACTGCATGTTAAGGAATGTTAGAAAATATATTCCAACCCTCGAGTTGAAACTACCTAGATTTTCAATTGACATGCTGATTGTAGAGGTTGGTTGTTCGGTGATGGATAGAAAATTTTCCAACTTATCAATGGTGGTTTGATTAAGAATATTGGTCTCAACCCATCAAACCCAACTTGTACGAAGTCCTACTCTAAACAAGCGGTATAAACCCTAGTATTATTTATTAGATTTAATTAATAATCACATATAAGTATTTAATGTAATAATAATTATAATTAATGAACTAGTAAAACTGTAAAAGGAAAGAAATAATTATCAGTATTAGTATTGATTATTTGTTTGGATTTCATTTCACTTTCACCATGTTCCGACTCCTAACCGTTAATTAAGAATGGCAATGATGATTGATGATTGATGAATTGGGTTTGGGAGGAAAAAAGTTTGGCAAAAGCATCATTTTGATCCATACATTTTGGGGTTATAGTCAATTTGGTTCATATATTTTGGTAGCAGTTAATTTAGTTCATGATATTTTCAACTTGAAATCAATTTGGTTCCTATCATTAACTCACAAACGAAAAATGCTTATATGGCTAATGGATTGTATAGTTGGCACAATTCACGCCTATGTGGCTACTAAAATAATAATATAATATTTTAATTGGTATTTTTAAAAGAAGCCACATTAGGATCTAAAAAAAAAGAAAAAAGAAACTAAAAAAAAAAATCCATATTAGAGAAATTAAAAAAAAAAAAAAATTGAAAATGAGGAGCTTTAAAAAATTTTCCCAGTTTTTCTTGCACTTTCTTGGTAGCCAAACGCAGCCACCAAAAAAATTCTTCATAGAGTTTAACCCAGAAAAATCCAAACCCATAATCAATTTGTTAAGGCCTTTAACCAAAACTAGACTAAAAATCCCTTAACCATAAAAAAAAAAAAAATAAAAAAAAATAAAAAAATAAAAATAAAAATAATAATAAAAATAAAAACAAAAACCCAAAACCCAAAACCCCTCAACACCTTTCACAAAAACCAAGATTCAAAACTACTGAGAAAACCACAAAATCTAAACTAGTACCCTAGCCACCATTGTTGAACCAATTTTTTTTTTTTTTCTTCTCAGATCTGCAAATTTTTATATCTCACAAACTCAAAAGTCAAGCATCCTAAAAAAAATAAAAAAATAAAAAAAAGATCAAAGCCGAGCTGCTCCTTAAGTTATGCCTGAGATCGAGCTATTACTGTTGTGCTTGAAAATGATGTCGATCTCTTTAGGATCATCATCGCCAGACTGATCTCAGGGGCTCAAGCTTTCATTGAAAATCTCTCTAGCCATCTTCTATGTTTCCTTCATTATGTCAAACATTTTTGTTTTTATTTTTTTTTTTTGGTGGAAAAGGATATTCATTAAAAACCACAAAGCAAGCAGAGGTTCAAGACAGCGTCTAATAGATGGAAAATTATTGAATATTTCGGAGTATCATAAATGTGTACTCCTTCCTCTCACATGAATTATAGGTTCTACCATAAATTTAATTAGTGGGATCCACAGTTATGTGAGAGGGGAGAGTACGCATTTATGGTACTCCGAAAGTACTCAATAATTACCCCTGATAGAGTACAAACCATTAAAGTCATAATTAAAAATAGTCTCCAAATCCACAGGCAGACTGTCAAACAAAAGAAAATAAACACTTGAATTTGCACCCTTCCTAGCAAGGCCATCAATGCACCTATTGGTTTCACAGTAGTAGTGTTTAAAGCGGATGTGGTTGAATCAAGCGACCATCCTACAATCATCCATAAGAGGAGACTAATTCAAGTTAGACAGGTGAGGATTTGTTAGAGCATCAATAATAATCTTAGAGAAGCCAATCACCCAACTCTGCCAAGAAGCTCGATGTTCTCCCAATTTTCCTAGAGAAGCCAATCACCCAGCTCCCATGTTCATCTTGCACAATACCCCTACCACCAGCGAGCCCAGGGTTCCCTAGAGATGACCCATTAGTATTCAATTTCTGCCAACCATTACTTGGTCTCTCCCACCTTATAAGCTTATCGATGGACCTAGTTGCGTTTTTGGGGTAGAGGGCACAGAGGACATATTCTAAAGCTTTGTTCATAATTTTTGCAACAAGCATGAAGTGGGACCTTTTGTTGTGGAAAACTACCAGATTTCGCTTCAGCCAGATATATAGACTAGATGGCAAAGAGGAAGACATATCGCCAAGGGATTTGATTTGGGGGAGGGGCATAGTCTATGAAGCACGAGTATGTTTCCGGATTCGGGTGCGGGTGCGGGTGTGGGTGTGGGTGTGGGACTCGGCAATTTTTGAAAAAGTAAGGTGCGGGTGCGGCGATTAAAAAATTATTAAAAATATATTTATTTATATTTTCTATATATTTTTACTATTAAAATATTCTTAAAAATTACTATGGCTTGTTAGTAGTATTTTTACTATTAAAATATTTTTACTATGGCATGTTAAAAGCATAATGTATAGCCAAAGCCCATGAACAATCAACAAAGCCAAAGCCCATGAATAATCAACAAAGCCAAAGCCCATGTACAGTACTCTCTCAACACAGGGGAGACAGAGAGCAGAGACAAAGAGGCAGAGAGCACAGAGAAACGAGTGAGAGAGAGAGTTGAAGTTTGAAGTGAAGATTAAAGAATGTGTGAAAGAGATTAGGCCATTAGGGTTTGTTATTGAATTTCAGCCTGAATCGGCCGTTTCGGATGTTTCGGCGGTTTCGCCTGATACGGAGCGATATGGCCCGAGTCAGCGCGAATCGGCCCGAGTCTGCACCGCATCGACGTGAGTCAGCGCGAGTCATGAAAAAAAAGCTGGACGCAGCACCGACATGCAGGCAGTGACGTCCCTCGCGCGTCACCGCGTCCGGCCACGTCAAACGCGAGTACGGCTCCTCTGGCGCCGCGTCCGTGCTTCCCAGGGCATAGTTTGCTTTACCATTATTTTCCAACCAATCGAGAAGGTCACAACCATAAAACAGAGGGTCCAAAGTCTCTTTTCCCAGCTGAGTCCACATCGGTCTAGCCACTGCACAGTCATGGAGAGCATGAATGATAGTTTCCGATGCTTATTGACATAGAGGTAGAGAGTATCCATGTCAACTCCTCTAGCAGAGAGACAAGTTTTAACTCCAATGCTGTGGTGATAGCATTTGCACAAGAAGAGTTGTATCTTGGGGGAGGAAATTATACTTTGCCAAGTCGATCTCTAAATAGTTCTAGGAATAAATCATTAAAAAAATCACTCCTAATTCTCCAATGTTTCATTTTGTTAAATTCATTTTATTTTTCTTTTAAAAAATCATTCCATTCTTTTAATGTTCAGACATGGATTTTTTATTATGTGGATGTGGTTTTGAAAATAACAATTAAAATATTTTATTATTATTTTAGTAGCTTCGTAGGCATAAAGTATGCCAACTATGTAATTCATTAGTCACGTAAGTATTTTCTGTTAGTGAGTTAACAGTATGGACCAAATTGGCTTTAGGTTGAAAATTATTGGAACTAAATTAACTGCTACAAAAATATAGAGACTAAATTAACTGTAGGCTCAAAATGGTGTTTTCGCCAAAAAGTTTTTACAAATCCAAACTCTCTAAATATTTTACATGTTCAATAAAAAAAAAAATTTACATATTAAACATCACCAAACCCTATTGAATTTTGGAAATTACAAAAAAACCCATCTCATTTTATTTGAAAGAACTAAAACTAGAGGTGTACAAAAGGTTTAGTGTAGTCAATTGAACCAGCCATTTTCCCACCAAATTGCATAGGTGGGTTTGGCCACTTCCTCAACCGCACCAGTGGGTTGGCCATGGCCGATTGCCTTTGGTTGCCTTTAACAGAGCCGATGCATCGGTTCAAGTGGTTTGGGTTATTCAATTGTCGATATATCCTATTACTATAAGATATATTATATTTTAAGTAGTTATGAAAGAATGATATTGTGTTAAGACTGTTAGAAATACTGAATGATTGTATATTCTATTTCACAGTAAAAGAATACACATGAGTGCCTTTATATAGGAGGCATATGAGTGCAGTACAAATAAGAGTATTGCACAAGAATGTGTGCTATACAAGTAATCTAGTTGGGCCTAAAGCCCATAACACTGTACACATTAACAGCCCCCTTTAAACTCAAGGTGGATGTGAGACCAACTTGAGGTTGTCAACCAAAGTACGAAGGCGTCCCTTAGGATGTGACTTGGTGAAGATATCTGCAAGTTGATCTTTAGAGGAGACTGAGATCTGCTTGAGAGCACCATGGACAAGATGATAACGGATAAAATGACAATCGATCTCGATTTGTTTAGTCCGTTCATGGAAGATATCACTGTGAGCAATATGAATGGCACTCTGGTTGTCACAATAAAGAGGAGTAGCAGAGGATGTAGACACACCTAAGTCTTTGAGAAGCCATTGTAGCCAAAGGAGCTCAGATGTGGTATCAGCAAGAGCACAATATTCTGCTTTAGTACTGGAGCGGGCCACATGAGTTTGTTTCTTACTTCGCCAAGAAATCAAAGAAGAACCAAGAAGAAAGTAATAACCAATGGTGGACCTGCGATTAGTGGGATCTCCTGCCCAATCAGCATCAGAAAATGCATGGAGAATAAGAGGAGACTGAGCAGAGTAGAAAAGACCATGGAAGAGAATGCCCTTTAGGTATCGAAGAATGCACAGAATAGCAGCATAGTGAGTCGATCATGGAGCAAACAGATACTGGCTTACCTAGTGAACAGCATAGGAAATATTTGGACGAGTAACAGTGAGATAAACTAGACTGCCAACCAAGTGTCTGTAAAGAGAGGGATTAGACAATGGTTTCCCCCCTGAGGGAGTCAGATGTGCATTAAACTCAACTGGAGTGTCAACAGTCTTGCTATCAGTGAGCCCAACTTGAGACAAGAGTTCAGAGGCATACTTGGCTTGAGTAATGTAAAATTCATCTGTAGAATGAGTGATTTCAAGACCCAAGAAGTAGCTGAGATGTTCAAGATCTTTCATCTCAAACTGCTGACTGAGAAAATCCTTGAGTTCTTGAATGCCACTGAGGTCATCACCAGTTATGATCATATCATCCACATGTAGGAGAAGTAAAATAGTGCATTTGTCAGTGCGACGAAGAAATAAGCCAGAATCATAATGACTAGCCATGTAACCCAAGCGAGAGATGGTAGAGCTGAATTTGGCAAACCAAGCTCGTGGAGCTTGTTTAAGGCCATAAAGTGCACATCAAAGGTGACAAACCTTACTTGATTCAACAGAGAGACTAGGAGGAGGTTGCATATAAACTACTTCACTTAAATCCCCATTAAGGAATGCATTTTTGACATCCATCTGAAAAAGGTCCCATTTACTGGCAGCAGCAACAATTAAAAGGGCACGAACAGATGAGATACGAGCAACCAGAGCAAAGGTCTCTTCGTAATCAATCTCATACTCCTGTGTAAAACCTTTTACAACAAGACCTAAAGCCCATAACACTATACACATTAACAAAGACATTTTGGGGGGCCTTTTAGGCTCATAGGTAAAGCCGACCAAGCTATGGTTGAATTCCAGCATAGTTAGAGCTAGCTGATTCAAATTCATAAAATATAGTATAATTCATAAACCAATAAAATCTATATAGCACCTGATAAGTCAAATTCAGATATACCCTCACAAATTCATACTTAGACAAACCACTCATTCAACATCACCAATCCATTTGATCAAAAAAAAAAAAAAAAAAAAAAAATCACAAATCCATCTATATTATCCATAGGTGAATTTGTCAGTTTGATGTGAATTTGTGATGTTAATGATGTTGCGGAAACATGATAAAAGCACATGATACTCTCGTTGATGGAACAAAAACTGTTAGTTTCTAGCAAGGATGCTCCATAAGATTTTGGGGCTTAAAGCGATATTTAAATTGAGGCCTCTTATATGTTTAAATTTAATTAAATGATGTTTTTTTTTAAAAATTTATTCTTCTAGTTTATTTAGATGCAAAAAGTTTTAGTTTTTTTTAATGAATTTCTTGTTCATATTTGAGTTGTTCATCTAAATATTTTTAATAAATTTTTTAGATTTTTTTTGTTGTTGAGATTTTCACATTTTTTATTATATTATATTGTGTTCATTACTAATAAAAAATTATCTAGAGAATCTTTTTGAGACTAATTTTTCTAAAAAATTAATTCTTTTTTGTTAGCATGCTTGTGTGTGTGTGTGTGTGTGTGTATAAAGCTACAAAGATTAAGACAAAAACAAATTGGTGGAAATACATTTTTGGTTCATACATTTTTCCTCATTTCCATTTTGGTCCCTACTTTTCTATTTTACTACTTTTAGTCCCAAAAAAAAAAAAAAAACGCATTCTATTTTGGTCCTTACTATCATCTTACTAATGAAAATTGCTTACGTGGCAAACAAAGTGCACAGTTGACACACCAAGTGCCTATGTGGCCTTAAAATAATGTTTGAAATATTGCATTTCAAATTTTAAAAATGCCACCTCAACATTTTAATAAATAAATAAAAAACCACATAAAAAAATAGTAAAACAAAATTATAAATTTTGATTTTAAAAATAGATAAATAAAATTATTTATTTGTTCCTTTTAGTTAGCCATGGGTTTCAGCCATTGGTCTTGGGTCTTCAACCATGGGTCTTTAACCATGGAAACATATAATCAAATTCGCTACAAACCCACAAACCCAAATCAACAAAAATCACAACCCAAAAACCCACCATCGGAATCTTCCACTAGAGATCGCCATTGATCTAAGAGAGAGATACCAATATGAGAGAGAAAAAGAAAAAGAAACAAAGATAGAGACTTGTATTTGAAGATGAGTCACTGATGATTTGGGTTTTGTGTTTTGTGTGTTGAAGGCATTTGAAAAAGAAAAAATTGAGGGGTTTGATGGGTTATGGGTTTGAAAAATAAAAAAGAAAAAGAAACAAAGAAAAAAGAAACACCGATTTGTGTTATGGGTTTTGTGTGTTGAAGGGAATTGATGCTTTGGGTTGCTTTGTTGAAAGGACTTTTTTCATCTTTTATTGTTGAAGAACTCTGATGAAGAACATGACCAAAAACATAATGAAAAGAAAAGAATATTTTATTTTATTATTTTATTTTATTTTTTTAAATCATAATTTTAGAAAGTTGTTTTAATTGTTTTTTTTATGTGGCTTTTTTTAATATTTAAAATGCTGATGTGGCATTATTTAAATGCTAAATAAATTTTTTTATTATTATTTTAATGGCCATGTAGGCATTCTATGTACCAATTGTGTACTCTATTTGCCACGTAGGTAATTTCCGTTAATGAGATGACGGTATGGACAAAAATAGAACGCATATTTCATTTTGGGGACTAAAAATGGTAAAATAAAAAATTTGGGACTAAAATGGGAATGAAGCCAAAATATAGGGACCAAAAATGTATTTCCACCAAACAAATACACTTTGCTAATCCCCTCCCCCCCCCCCCCCCCCCCCCTTTTTGTCTTTGATAAACAATTGAGTAATGATATATATATATACATATATATTCACAAAATTTTCAAAATAATTTTACAAAAAATCCTAGGTGGTAATATGTTATTGGTTCTAATTTGGAATCACCACAGACATTAATTTTTCACCTATCAATTGCAGATTGCCACTTAAGATTTGTTGCGAATATATCGTTACTCTAAAAAGTTTCTTTTGAGTAATGCTAGAGACAACAATTTCACAACTTTTCTAAATTAGTATAGCAAAAATTTTAAATTAGAGATTGCGGTGAAGCCATGTGAGAGTTGGCATATTAATTTAGGAGTGTTATGAAATTATTATAGCATTTTGTTGTATCGATTGCATTACTAAAATTTTTTTATCGGCTAATATTTGGGGCCTATTTTATATTGTTATAGATATAGAAATATCTCTATCGGTTAAGCCCTTAGGCGACCACCTAATTGGCCTAATGGTAAGACAAGCCCTAGTTTTTGGTAGTAAATCTTGAATCCAAGAAAAATTCCTTGAATCTACAAGATGAAATTTGGAATTAACTAGAGAAAAACTCTAAATTTTATTAATAATAATCTGATTTACTTTTCGAGGCTACAAAATATATAAATACTGAAAAGAAAAAACACTAGGATGACTAGGAAAATGTCCAAAACCCTAATTCGCACTAATCATGCAATTCCAACTCTAAGCTGGATGATTTCTACTAGTGCCTTTTAGTCTTACATCATGATTTCAGGTGCCCTTGCTATTTTGAGAAAGCCATTGTCGCATGTTCTACATTAGTTAAGGGTACATATTCAAAATTACCCAAAACTTTAAGGGTGCAAATTGGAATAAAGAACCTTTAAATTACATGAAACTTTTGATGATAAAATTTTAGTTGAAGTAAAATTTTGAATTTTCTAAAACTTAAGGGTACATAATAGATAATTAATGAGGGTGTAAACACTTGTCGCAAAGAGCTCATTTAACCACTTGGTGCAGCAATAATTTATAGGATCTAACTTTTATTATATACTATATTATATGATTTTTTTTTCCTATAATGATTTAGAATATGGCACGGTTTATCACTTGTATTGTGTAACTTTTAAAAAAAAAAAAACTTTTTGTTACATTATCAAAGTTCCTAATTTGATTGAGACATCAAACCCGTTTGAGTGAGGACAACCCCTCGATAGATAAATTTGGCAAACAGTAGACGCTTGGCAAGGTAGATGTAGTGAAGGCTTTCCCAAACTTCAAACTGTCTGATTTGTAATCACAGCATAAAAGGGCTGATAATCCGAGAAACTAATTAAGAAAAGGAAGCATGTAATGTAAGTAATAATCCAATAGTATTATTTTCAAATCGCTGGCTCCAGTAGATATAGATATTTTTGTGTGGGTTAAATGTAAAGAAGCATCTAGATTTGTCGTAGAATTGCACTACATTGGTCAGCAAACCAATCAAACTACCTCTATAATTGAATCGAATAATACCATAATATTTTGATATTCTTGAATTTGACTCATCGTGTGTTAAACTCTAGTAACTAACGCCAAACACGTGTTGTCTTTCCTAAAATGCTTCGCCACCTTTGTAATATTCATCAAACCTTTCACAGTTTCCTAATCCATAATCTTCAACCCTTTCTTCAGCAACAATATGAATAAAAGTTGTGGTGCAACATCAACTTCTTCAATGAAATTCATCCCGAGCACATCAATCTCTCTCTCCCCACCTGATCCAAACCTCTCCAAAATTGGCCGTACTCTCTCTCTCTCCCATCCCAATCCTTCAAAACCCTCATGTTCAACTCACACATCATCCAAGTCCTCTTGGACCTATTGGGCCTCAAGAGTGGGAAAGCTTATTGGGAAAAAGAGCCTCTCATCCACACATTCTGATTTGACAGAGGAGACTCTCATAGCTCACAATAGAAGGAATCGTGGCAATATTGTGGACAACGACTACTCTAATTCTAGTCCATATCACAGAGGAGTCATCACTGCCCCGCCATTAAATCTAGCTCCAGGAACAAGTCCAAGACCCAAAAGCCATGTCACCAGTATTTCCACCGCAAGCTCTTTCTCGAGCTTCATTGACATAATGAAAGAATTGGGTTCTTGCTTTAGGCCTGTGAAAGTTACTGAGAGAGACAACATCAAGCCAACAGACTATGCCACAAGGAAACCTTTAGGTCCTTCTCATGCTGCTACTATTTCTTCGTCATCAACATCAATCTCGGCAAGACAGCCAAAAGGGTCTTTGTTCAGGGATATGAATGAAGCAAAGAAGATGAAGTAGAAGGCTTGTTAGTTGATGAAGAGAAGCCATTGAGGGAGAGAGTACCAGAATCCACACCCACACCCACACCCACACCCACACCCACACTCGTACCAGCACCAACCTTAGCATTGCCATCTAATAAGGACCAAGTTATCATCAATGACAAAGATAGCAATGAAAAGGTGAATGAGATGAGGGAGTTTGTCACACCTGTACCAGCACCAACCTTAGCAATATTGCCATCTAATAAGGACCAAGTTATTATCAATGACAAAGATAGCAATGAAAAGGTGAATGAGTTGAGGGAGTTTGTTTGGGCAAACAAGTACAGGCCCAAGGCCTTGGAAGACTTCATTTGCAATCGAGACAAAGCCATGGAGCTACGAACTTTGGTCAGATTATCTAGATTTCCTTTTACTATTATCTTTTCCGTTATATATATGCTATACCTATAATTTATTGAAATTGTTTATAAACAGAACTACATGAGTTATTACTGAGTGATCTGAGCTTGAGTTTGCTATATAGATGAGAGAGGGAGGATGTGGTCACGTAATATTTGAAGGGCAACCAGGTGTGGGGAAGAGAACCATGATCTGGGCTATGCTTCGAGATGCTTATGGATCTTATAGAATACAGGTACGTACGTACATGTATTTTTGTATATCAGTATAAGACACAGTCTAATCTTGGTAGATTCGATAAAATTTGTTGTACAACTTTGGTCTGTTCGGTCAAACTAGGTAATAAATAAAATAAACATAGAAGTTTAGAAGTAATCGCTCATGCAGTCATGCCCCTTTTACAAGTGCCTTTCATTCTATGCTATATTATTATTATTACTATTATTATTTCATAATTTAGTCAAGAGGTGCGAATTAGTTGAATTATACACAAATTTTGATCTTATTATATTATTTCTTAACAAAAAATTTCCTATTGTCTTCTATTAATTAGATGTAAAAAAAAATAGTTAGAACTACAAATCTATAGTCAAGAGTCTTGTATTTTAATTGGTTGGCAACTCCCAATATTTTTAATAGAGACATTTATGATTCAAATTCTCCTTCTGTATCTATCGAATTATCACAAACTAAATAAATAAATAAGAAAAAAAAAAAGAGAGACAACAAATCCCATAGAAGGGAAAATTTTGTTATTGTCAAACCCTTCTTTATTTCCCCTTTGTAGCCAAGTTTTGACTAAACCCACTCCAAAAACCATTGCGCGCCAGCCTAGGGACCTTGGCACCTCAAGTGCTGATCAAGCTAGGCAGTTTGCTTCCATATTGACTCACATATGACCATTTAACTCCTTTTCCTTGTATTTCACAGGCTAGTGATGAATGCAAGGCATTTAAATTGAAGGTAATTCTCAAATCACTTTTATTATTGTGATAACCCATGATTGATATCATTTCACTTTTAATAGCTTTGCCAGCTGAAATGGGCATCACACTCTAGCATGGAATATTTGTTAGGTTTCAAAGAAGAGAATTAGCTTCTGCAAATTATGTTGTAATATTCATGTGTGAGTGAGGTAGTTAGTTGAATAATAAAATCTCACATTGCATATTAATGATAAAAATGAGTTATTAATATAACATAATTAGGTCTATACTCATTAAGTTTTTAGATTAAATGACGTCCTTATATATTATATTAATTATTTGATTAGAGTCCTCGTGTTATCTCCCTCCAACAAATTATTGATACTCAGGAATCATGATAACCATAATATGTGACTTAGCTAGTATTATAATATGATTAAGCAGGAGAAGAAAACTTGATGGGCAGTCACACCCCAACAAATAGTGCCTCTCGTACACATCATATAAGGACACCACCATCATTCAGATCTCAGTAAATTTTCAATAAAAATAAGTTGTCACTTCATTAAAAAAATGATACCTCATTGCATTGTTAGATGTATAGATAAAAAAAAACTTACGGAAGTGGACAAATTGACCAATATCGCTCATTTTATAAATTTTAGGGACTCAATGCGCTTATTTGAAACTTCAAGGACTAAAATCACTCAATCGTTAAATTTTAGAAATTGAGAGTATATCAAGCTACGTTAAGAGTACGTTTGAAAATAGCTTTTTCCTAACAACTTATTTATTGAAAGTTGTTCAAAATATAATTATACTTATAGAAAGCGAGGCTTTAAAAAACTTGTATATGAACAGATAAAATAAAAAGTTAAAGAAAAAGATGTTAGCATTCTCCCTTTCCCAAATAGTATTCTTCTATATTAAATTTTCACTCGCACGAAAATACCATCCATGTGGGAATGACAAAATAAATGTAAAATTTTCCATTTATCTAACGGGGGTAGGGGAGGGGGGAATCTAGAAGTAACCTTGTAGTTGTACAAACGAATTTTCAAATTATTTTCCATTCTGTCTTTCACAGGTACAGAAAGTGATTTTAGAAATGATAATTAATGATTAATCAACATGTAGATTGTAGAAGAGCTTGATTATTGTTAAATTCATTTACTAATAAGAAAATAAGAAACCTACCAAATCTTTTTTATGATCACAGGGTGAAACGGAAGGCAAGATCGAAGTAAATATAAAACAATCTCCTCAACATATTGAAGTCAATCTCTCTGAACTGAAAGGCTATGAGAAGCATGTCATCCTTGAACTTATGAAGGAAACTAGAAACATGATATCCAAAAAACATATGCCATGTGGTCCTGAAAATTGCCAAGGTAGGTTTACAACGATTAATTCTAGGACCATAATTTTTGCTACAATTCTAATATGTAAACTGTGAGTTGTTATCTATCATTTTTATATAGATCCACTGTTTTTTCTTAACTAGTCACAATCTATTATATCAAAGTTATGATAAAGTTGTGACACAAAAAGTTTTGATCCTAGATTTTCTTGTTTACAAAATCTTAAAATTGCTTTCAAAATGCTTAACAAACAATGCCTTGTTATTGAATTATTAACCATTTTTGCAGCAATTATTCTATACGAAGTAGACAAGTTATCTACAGATGCCCTAGTGTATATAAGGTGGCTATTGGAAAGAAATAAAGGGTGTAATAAGTTCTTTTTCTGCTGCTCTGATGTCTCAAAACTTCAGCCAATCAAATCAGTCTGCACGGTTGTTCAGCTTTTACAACCTACAAATAAAGAGGTGACTTTTATTATCAAAGTTTTAATGGTTAATTGCCATTGTTGAAATATAAAAATATTGAAATTTAAGAGGAAATACAAGGGGTTAATGTGATTCAATTTTTGCTGCCTCTATATCCACTAACAAAATTTAGTTTGTAGGGGGGGGGGGGGGGGGGGGGGGGGGTGACGACGGGGAGTATTAAAATAAGTAAACTATATAACAATGCACAATCTAATTTCACAAACATTTATTTATGAAAGAATATGAATGATGGAATAAATTATTCAAATAAACTTAATTAAAAATATTAATTAATTAATTAATTTGGAGTAATGGTTTTTTTTTTTTTTTTTTTTTTTCACAACAGTTGAATTGACAAATTTTTATTTATTTTTAGTTTTAGATTTCATTAACACCACTTTATTATCTACTATTATAACTTATTACCCTAATAATTGTTAAACATTTTATGAAAGTTATTATGACTCTAGAGTTATTGAATGAGTTTATAGTTATTCAATTATCATCACATTTTTCTCTCAAAAAATATTTATCATCACTTCTTTTTTTTAGTTCTTGAATAAAAATTAAATTATTACAAACAAGTAAAAGCAATAAAATACAGCATTGAGTGTTCTTTAATAACTAATTTCAACAAAATAATAAATAAATACAAAACGCATATCTATCAATTTAGGGGTGTGCGTAGGTCGGATTAGGTGGGTAAAGGCCAATATTTCTATTTAATCCACCACTAGCAGGTTGGGAAAATTCCAATCCGCTGCCGACCTACCAAAGTCTAAATCCGGCAGATTGGTTACAAATTTTGGCAGTTTCAACTCAGCAGGTTAGGCGGGTTCAGCATTAACAATGTTCTTTTTTAAAAAAAAATTTTATCACAAACTACAATTTGTTATTAAATAATCTCAAAATATAACTAATGCACAAAAAAAAAATAAAGGTAGATTTCATTGAATAATCTCAATTCCAATACAAAAATAGGGTCAATGAAAAAGAGATATATCATCTCTACCAGACCTTGTCTTCACAACAAAAAAAAAAAAAAAAAAAAAAAAAGTAGGTTGCTACCTTACAACCGAGGGAAATTAAATCAACAAACCCAAAGTCTTAACATTCCCAAAGTCACATCAATGATTCAAAATAATAACATACTAACATAACAAATAAACTTCAAAATTGTATGCATGTTCTTAAAAACAATTATCACAAACTACAATTAGTTACTGAATACAAAGTACATATATACTTTTGATAAACTATAGAGTATATATAACCAACCTTGGTGCCTAAACTAACTATATTACAAATTATAAGAACCACTAAGAGTATTACACGTGCATAATAGTATAACTAATTCTATTATTAGAAACTAAATGACCTCCAGTTTTTCAAAAAGGTTAAGGAATAAAAGGACAAAACAACAAGAAAGAAGGGGGGGGGGGGGTGGGGGGAGGAAGCGGTTGAAGGTAAAGTCTAAAAATACAGAGTGTAGTATGTGACTGAAGTGAGTTTAGGGTTTCAATGTTGAATTTTTATATTTTGTTTAAGAAATTGATTACTGATTAGTAATAAAAATTGATTAGGTGAATTGATTAACTTTAAATACAAAATATACGGTAGAACAATTTAAACTAATATATACATATAAATATATATATATATATATATATATATATATATATATATATATATATATATATATAAATTATTTACGTTTAATTAAGCGGGCAGGTTGGGTTGTAGTGGGTTGATAATTTTTCAATCCTTTACTTAACCCAATCCATTGTTTTGGGGGTCTAATCCGCCCAACCCAAACTGCCTAACTTGATGACCCGCACGGGATGGGCAGGTCGGCTGCAGGTCAAGTGGGTTGGCAGCTCAAGCGTATATTTTGCACATCCCTATCTATCATCAATATACCCATAAATTTATTCTATCTTTTTGTTTTCTATGAAATAAACTATTTCCGTATAACTTTCTTCATTCTTTACAAGATTCTCTTCTTCTTTTTCCTTGGATTACTACAAAAATCGTAGGTTACACAATTTATGTTCTAATTCAAGATAGACTATTAATTATATATGTGTAGAAGAATATTTGTTGATAAGTAACTATATAAATTATTATTTTTATCTAAGCATATGGCTCAAACTTTAAGTAGTGGCTTTGGTAAGTGATGATGTACATACTCTGGCGATACAACTAAAAGAGGATTTCAATTTGCAAAGGGTCGACTTTGGTTAGTGATACTGTAATTCAATGATTAAGAACAATACTATATATAGTTTTTTTTTAGAAGAAAAAAAAAATTATAGTTTCAATGGCAAAGATCATAAAAAAATTATCAAGATTGATGAACGGATTAACTAAAGTAGGGAGTGGGAGAGCATGGGGTTTAAAGGAGTACTTCAGCATAAAGCCATAAACACCTAAACTGCTATATTTATTATTTATTGCTAATTTGGCTATTTCAATATACCCATAAAAGGGAATACAGAGAACATACAATAGGATAATTTGTAACCAAAACAATCAAGGTAACGCATAATAGTACATAATCACAATAACTCATGGTGTAAATAAAACCATAATCTACAAAATTCTACAACAGCCATGATAATTTAATATATTCCTTTAACATTTTCAGATTGTTGAAGTATTGGAATTCATAGCAAAACAAGAAGGCATAGAATTGCCACATCAATTGGTTGAAAAGATTGCTGAGAAGTCAAAAAATAACCTCCGCCAAGCCATTCGTTCACTTGAGGCCACTTGGAGAGATAGGTAACACTAATATGTCAACCATTCAATATGTTTGATTTTTCTTGTCTTTTCTTTTCTTTTCTTTCACATTTGCTTTGCCTTGCCTCTTACCTATATCTTTTTTTTTTTTGAGAATCAGGCCTGCCCGACCAGGCCGAAAAAAATTATTTTATTACTGGAATGTCAGATACAAAAAAACGATAAATATCCGCTGGAACGGAATTCTTCCAAACTAAAGTAGGAAGAGACAATCTTGCTCGTCTAGCCAACGCATGTGCTAAAACATTGCCATGCCGACGCGTATGAGAGAAAGAATAGTATTGGAACATACTGACTGAAGACATAATGTCTTGAACTAAATGACCCACAACTGGGTGCTGAAATTTTTTTTTCTTAATTGTTGAAATAGACTCTTCCGAATCCCCTTCAAAAATAGCACCACTGAAGCCAAGCTCACGGACAAACAGGGCAGCCCGCCTTGCTGCCATAGTTTCCAGAGCAACGATGGATGAAGGCAGAGGGATAACTTCAGATAGTGCCGCCAAGACCTCACCCAGAGAATTTCGCACCACCACACCAATTCCGGCAGCTCCCAGATCGTCGAAAACCGCTCCGTCGAAATTAGTTTTCAGCAGAGCAGCATCAGGAGGCTTCCAGATGACTTTCCGCGCCACCGTTTTTGGTTCTGGTTTTGCACACAGTTGCTGGAAATCCATCAGCTGCTTCTGTGCCAACTCCGGGATCTTCTCAAGGGGAGCAGCTACCTCCTTAACTCTGATTTTGTTGCGCCGATTCCAGATAGACCAACAGATCATGATGAAAGCTTCAGCTCCACGTGGATTCTGCAACGCCAACCTAAAAAGATCAACAAAAAATAAATTTTGATTTGTTGCACTCCGCAACTCATCAAATTTAGTACCCCATGCCCCCTTCACCTTCTCACACCCCCATAGAGCATGAAACACTGTCTCAGGCCCCCTGTTACACCCTGTGCAGCTACTTGAGAGAACCACCCTTCGCCTAGCCAAATTCACCATCGTGGGAAGGGACTCCGAACAAGCCCGCCAAGCAAAAATCTTGACTTTGCTGGGAACCTTCATTCTCCATAAACCAGACCACAACCTCCGGTTCACCTCATTTGATGATCCTGACGCTGAACCAGAGAGCTCCTTGGCACACAACAGTTGGTACCCAAGCTTCACCGAGTACTGGCCATCCTTAGTTTTTGGCCAAATCAAAATGTCTTCCTGTGGGATGAGACAAAGAGGGATGGATTTTATTTTTTGTGCCTCAAACGGCAGAAAAGCTCTTTCCAACAAATACAAATTCCACCAGCCCGAATCCGCATCAATAATATCTGCAACTCGCATCAGCAGGTAACAAAGAGGGGGGAGAGATCACCTTGCCTGACCCATCACCAGGCAGCCAGCAATCTTTATAAATCCGGACAGATTGGCCATTCCCCACCCTATATCTAGCACCTTCAGCAATTATGTGTTGTGCCTTAAGGATACTCCGCCAAGCATAGGACCCCGTTTTGACATGAGCTGAAAAAATATCACCCGAAGGGAAAAACTTTGCCTTAAAAACCCGATAAAAGAGAGATTTTTTGTCATGAACCAGCCGCCAAACTTGTTTAACTAACATGGCTTCGTTGAACTTCCTAAGCTCCTTGAAACCCATTCCGCCTTCATTTTTTGGCATACACAAAGACTCCCAATTTTTCCAATGAATCTTTCTTCTCTCTCCACGTTGACCCCAAAAATTTTTTTTTATCATAACCTCAATCTCATGGCAAAGGTTCACCGGTAATAGAAAACAACTCAAAAGAAGGAATTGCTTGCACAATAGCTTTCAATAACACCTCCCTACCGGCTTGTGACAAAAGTTTCTCCTTCCACCCTTGAAGTTTCCCCCATATCCTCTCCTTGATATAGATAAAACTCTCCTTTTTCTTTCTACCCACCATAGCCGGCAATCCTAGGTACTTTTCATACTCTTTAATCTCCGGCACACCTAGGTAATTCTTCAAATCTAGTTTGGTGCTCTCAAGGACAGATTTACCAAAAAAAAGATTTGTTTTTGAACCATTTATTTTTTGCCCGGATGCTCTCTCATATAGGGATAGCGCCCCTTGAATTGCTTGCACATCACCCATCCTTGCCCGACAAAAAATCAAGCTATCATCGGCAAAGAATAGGTGTGAGATTTGTGGGCCATTCTTACAAAGCGAGAAGCCCCTTAAATCACCCCTAGCCACGACATTATTAAGCAGCCCATTTAATCCTTCTGAGCACAACAAGAAAAGATAAGGGGATAGGGGGTCGCCTTGACGAATCCCCCTAGTAGGCTTAATGAAACCTCGAGGGAACCCATTGATCAAAAAAGAGTAAGACACGGATTTGATTGTAGCCATAACCATATCAACCCATCTCTCATGGAAACCCAACTTCCGCATCAACTTCTCCAAAAAAATCCACTCAACCCTATCGTAAGCCTTACTCATATCCAATTTCATAGCCATAAACCCCTCCTTCCCCGTTTTTTTGATCTTCATATGATGTAACGTTTCAAAAGCCACCAAAATATTATCCGAGATAGCCTTATCGGATTGAAAGGCACTCTGGGATTCTGATACAACATATGGCAATAGAGTTTTCAAACGGTTAGCCAACACCTTGGAGATTAACTTATACAAAATGTTACATAAAGATATAGGCCTAAAATCAGAAACACTTTCGGGATTTTTTATTTTGGGGATAAGGGTGATATGAGTATGATTAAGACTAGCTGGGATAGAACCTGAATTGAGGCAGGAAAGAACAGCACAAGACACGTCATCACCAATGGAGTCCCAATAGTGTTGATAGAAAATGGGGGGCATGCCATCCGGGCCTGGCGCTTTCAGAGGTGCCATCTGCTTAAGAGCCACATCCACCTCTTGCTTAACAAAAGGTTTCACCAAATCCGCATTCATAGAATCTGTGACAACCTGCGGAATATTCTCCAACACCTCCGCCAACTGAGACGGATTTGAAGTTGTGAAAAGCTCACTGTAATAGTCAATAAATAATTGAGCAATTTGGTCTTCCCCATCAACCCACTCCCCATCTTTGTTTCTTAGGCGTTTGATGCAATTTTTCCTATACCTCTGGGAAGCTTTGCCATGAAAGTAACGTGTATTTTGATCCCCTTCTTTAAGCCAATGCAACTTAGAACGCTGCTGCCAAAGCTTTTCTTCCTTAATAAGAAGTTCCCTTAATTCAACCTTCAAGACATGTAACCGGTCCCCATTTCCACTTCTCACCGCCTCCCCTTCCGCCACTTTGATTTGATTTTTTTTCTCCACAATAGCCCGAGATATATTACCAAAAGATTCCTTGCTCCATTTTTTTAAATGCCTCTGACAATTTTTCACGTTAGTCTCAACCACAAACATCGGATTGGAAGAGAAAAAAGGACTCTCCCAAGCGGCTTCCACCATAGAATGGCACGCCTCATCGTTCAACCAAACTTGTTCAAACCTCCATGGTCTTTGATTTCGGATTTGAAACCCCTCCATATGAATACTTAAGGGTTTATGATCCGAGAAGACCGTGTCAAGATGAGTTACTGAGTATCCCGGAAACATAGAAATCCATTCTTGATTAGCCACGGCCCTATCAAGACGCTCCCAAACCATAACACCACCTGCAAACCTTTTGCACCAAGTGAATTTCTGACCACTAAAACCCAAGTCGGCAAAACCACATTCATCCAATGTTTTACGGAAATCCCGCATCTGCACCTCCGGTCTTGCTCTACCACCTTTCTTTTCATGAGACCTTAAAATCTCATTAAAATCACCCGCACAAAGCCAAGGCAAAGAAGAATTATGGTTCAGATTTTTTAGGACAGCCCAAGAATCATGATGCTTGTGGGTCTCGGGATTACCGAAGAAACCCGTGAATCTCCAAGAATTTTCCTTACCTGCATTAATCTCAGCATCAATATGATTTAGTGAAGAAGACACTACATGAACATCAAAATCAGACCTCCACAGAAGAGCAAGACCGCCCCCCTGACTTATTTTTGAAACAACAAACTTCTGATCACAAACAAAATTCCGCAAAAGAAACTTAAGCCTATCTTCTGTCAGCCATGTCTCGGCCAAGAACACAACCGCAGGATCTTGTGCCCGGACTAAATTCCCGAGCTCTCGAATTGTCTGTGGGTTCCCAAGCCCACGACAATTCCAAACTAGGACACTCATGGCTCCTGGCAGGACTGAATATCAGTCTCTGCCAATAGAGTAATACTTCCTGACTTCGCCTGAGAAACCAAACGTTTTTTGTTAGGTTACTCATTTGATTCATGGAGTAGAGAAGAGGGCCTTTTTAAGGATGAGTGTGTGACTTGCGAAGAGGCAGCCTCATGGCGTGGGCGAGGAATTCTTTTCCAGGTACCTGAATGTGAAATAGAGGTATCGGTCAAGACAGGGACTTCAGTGAGGGTAGAATTCTGTAATTGGAAGGAGATGGGCCGCTTAAGTGAGTCACGTGCTTGGGGCGTGGGGCAAGGAGCATTACGGACAGAAAGGTTGCATGGAGAATCGACGTGGCTAGGGGAATCAAATTTGAAGATTTCAGCATCAATCTCCTTCAGTGTTTCCGAAAATAAATCCCTGTCATTACTCTGTTTCTGATCCGTTGGAATTTCCATAACTGGCTGGGATACTGCCTCCGAATATTTAGGAATAGATTTATTAAGTTTATCGTGCGTTACTCCTTCCATTCCAGCAGGTAAGTTTGAATTTGAAACGGATACTGCATTAACTACCTCCTCAACCTGCGCCTTTCCCTTAACTGAATGCTCCACCGGCGCCTCTGAATTTACTCCCATCTCCACCGCCGCTACATCCACCGGACGCTGTGACAGATTATCCGGCTTCGAGAACCGGTTCTCATAATACCCCGGAACGTAAATAACGTCTTTCCCAGCAGAGGTGTACGGAGCGGCTCTTAAACATGGCCCAAATTGTTGGTTTTCGACCTTGAGAGTACCCTTACTGTTAATCCATAAGTCACAGTTTTTATCATCATGGCTTAGACCACCACACCAGTAACACAGGTTCGGAAGGCGCTCATACTTGAAAGAAACCCAAGACTTGCCCCCTCCTTCAAGGGTAATAACACGGCCCCGACATAGCGGTAAGTTTATATCGAGAGTAACTCGAACTCTCATGAACTGACCCCCATCATCATCAACTGCCCCAGAAGATTTTTGCACTTCACCAATAATATCACATAAACATTCAGCCATATGCTTCGTCATATACCTGTATGGGATGTCATGAACCTGCACCCAAAACGTAGCCTTGTTAAAGATTAATTCACGAACTGGGGACTCACCATCATACCTTTGAATAACAACTAGGTATTTGTCGAAACTCCAAGGCTGATTTTTGATGATACGGTCTACATCAGGGAGGTTGTCAAAGACAAAAAGACACTTGTGATCTCCCAAGCGCCTAATCTTGAAGCCGTTTGTTGATCTCCACAGCTGCTTGAATGTTCTAGCCACCGCCTCCATTATCAAGAAACGTGGAGTAAGAAATTTGGCAGCCAACATATACTCCCCTGTACGATGGTCCGCCCGCATAGTGTACCCAGATTTTTCTTTTTCGGACAAAGACAAGTTATCCCAACTGGCTGCTAGGTCTTCCATATCAAGAAACAAGTTGGAGAAGAAAAAAAAGACGAAAGAAAATTGTTTCCCAATACCCCAGAAAAAAAAACACCCACTAGTCTCGGCACACCAGTAGTGAAACGAGAAGGAGACAAAGAGAAGTCAATAACAAAGCAGCACAACAAGATAAAACAGTAGAATAAGAAAACAAAACACTCCTTACTATCGTAAGGGACAAAACACATCTACTGCCTAGAGGGAGAATGGGACCATTCTTCCAGAGAGACAGAGAGACTTTAGAATTAGGGACTTAAGATGTTCAAATTTTTATTTTAAGAGGTCAAAAAAAATTATAAAATTACACGCACAAATTCATTGGAATTATGTGTTTGTGTGTGTGTTTTTTTGACTCTCTTACCTATATCTAATTTGCCTGTTTCCTAACATTGTACTTGCAGTTATTCCTTTAAAGAAGATCATGAAATTTTGACTGGATGGGAAGATGATATTGCAAATATTGCTAGAAATATAATTGAAGAGCAAAGCCCAAAACAGTAAGCTCTTTTATCATCATATTTTAGAATAAACTCCATTGAGCTTGTTGTGGAAGACAATTTGACCAAAATAGTTTAAAATGTTACAAATTCCAAGTTATCACATTACAATTGGTCCAAACTTGTTTTATTGAAATTCCGTAGCCCAATTTGTTTAAGAGTAATGTTACAGGACAAAATTTTTCACAATAATTGAGTTGACGGATTTTTATTAATTTTTGTCTAAACCCATCAACATCATTACTTGATCATCTACCATTAACAACTTGTCATCTTGGTAGTTATAACATACTAGTCACAACCCCACGCGATGCGCGAAAATTTATAATTATTTTAAAATAAAATATAAAATATAATTTATTTTTTAAAATATTCATAAAATTATATATTAGGACTAACAACGTGTTTTCTCATAAGAGAATTTCATTTTAAATGTATTAAACTATTAACTAAGAAAATTTCTTTTTTAAATAACTATTTAACAAACTAACAAATGGCAAGGGTCTTTTTTTTTTTTTTTTTTTTAAGTAATGAATTTTGTGTTCCCTATAAATAAAAAATTATATATATATATATATATTATATTATATTATATTTTATATTAAGATTATTTTCATCTATTCATATTATGAGCCAATTTGCTAGTGACATAATATAGTGTGGATTAAAAATTTCCAATTATGAAATTTAGAAAATAAGGAGAAAAATAGCTTTTTCCCACCATTAATAAATTTCAACTTGTAGCATCCTATTTTAATGTTATCTTTAACTCCAAACCAATCTATCTCTTTTGAAGTATACAAAGTATAATCATGATCTCTCTTCTTGAATACATTACTTATCCCAATACATCCATAAAAATACATCGAATCAAAACATACTTATATGAAGATGCTTTGCAAAAAAACAAAATGTCTCATCAATCATCATTTTGTAAAATGTCATATCAATCATCGCTTAATTTGATTGATTAGGAAAATAATTTTTTATTTATAATCTATTAAGATTATTTTCTCTGCAGAAACTGCAAATTTGTCCACTCAAAAAGATTATAGAATAAACAATTATTAGCAAAATCTCATAATTAAGTTTCTATGTGCATCATTATAATAATTAATAACAACAACAACAACAACAACAACAACAACAACAAAAATAATAATGAAATACAATTGTGAAAGCTAAGATATGTCACTCATCCAATTATTTCCATTTGATTAACCTTTGCTTTTATCTAAATAAGTGGCAATATAGAGTATTTCTAATACAATTATTAAGAATACTTTCTCTACAAAAACTACAATTTTGTTCTCCCAAAATGATTTAAATATAAACAAAACTTAGTAAAGTCTCATAGTTTAATGTTGAGGGTCATTTTTGAGAATTCAAGAAGAAAGAAGAAAGCCCAGCAACAAGGGCAGCAAAGGTTTGGCAAACAGATGGCAAAACCATTAGGCCCAAGCGGCAGGAATAATGGATCACAGGCCCATGAAATAAACTAATAGGTCTTGAGGAGGCAAATGGGTTTAAAGAAGTCCAGAAAGAGAGAAATAGCATACCCATGGGCAGTATACGATATAGAAAAGTGAGAATAGGCCACTACAGGCCCAAAGTAATGCAAACAAAGAAAGTAAGGGGTTAATGGTAGGCCCATGAACCCTAAGGATGAGAATAAGGTAATTGAGCCAGGAAAGCCCAATAAAGTTAGTAAAAGCCCATGGGAATGCAGAGTTAGTAAAAGGGTCAAGGAAGCCCAAAGAAAGCAAATGGGCCAAAGATGCCCAAGAGAAAGACGAAAGGGACACAAGAGCCCATAAGTAGGAGAACCAATGGCCATGCTAAGCCACTAGGGAAAAAGTAAACGGCTGGCCTAAAAGAGGCCCAACAGGATTGAGTTATTACAGCAGGAATGACAGAATAATATGGCAGGAAATGAGGGCAATCAAGAAATGGGCCAAAATAAATGTAAGGCCCAGTATCAAATAAAGCCTAGCTCCTAAGAGGAGCGGGAAATCGAAAAGCAGCTCACATAAAAGGCCAAAGAAAATGGACGATAGGCTATGCAGGCAAGCCTCCAGACCACGGCAGGCGAATGAGTAGCAGGCAGATTTTGGACACACATGGAAGGGAGGCACGCGCAAGGTCCAGGCACCACCAGCCTGTACCCAGCCAATACAGGACATGGTGAGGCCGTGGGTCAGAGGTAAGAGGGCATGGTTTGGTGGTGGGGAGAGGGGAAAAATCTATTTTTGAGGTTCCTGCTCAGGCTCTTTTGGGGGAAGTGTCCTACTGGGATGACATACTACCTAAAAGAAGCAAGCTGAGTTGGAAACACTAGGTGCATGTCATGAGGGATAGGAAGAGAGAAAGAACCCAAACCGTAGCAAGAAAGGGTGCCACGGCAGACAAACAAACAAAATACCCTTATTTGTTTGGTGATGGGAGGGTGGCACATAGACAGACTAGTGGTGGTCGGCAAGTATACCCAGACCAGACAAATGTGGTTAAGGGTTAAAACAGTAAAATCTGGTCACGGTAGGCACTATAAAAAGAGACCCTTGCCGTGAACAGGGGAGGATAACAACAACAACAGGAACCATAACTAAGGAATAGAGATCTGAAAAGATATACCAGGAAACAGAAAGAAACGAGTGTGAGGGAAAGAAAGAAAAAGAGAAAAATCAAAAAGAAAATAGATAAAGAGTTAGAACGGCAGACATGCACCAATAGATTGATTCCCTCTCTCCCTCACAAAATCCTGCTCTCTGTCGAAACCAAAAGGAGCCCTTTGTGCATCAACCATTCAAGTCTGTTTCCCTCAAGGTAGTTAATTTCCATGGCAGGACTTTCCTGGGAGATTAATTGCGTTGAGAAGGAACGTTCTTTCCCCTCTGGTTTTGCTCCTGTGGACCAGATTTGAACTGACTTCTTTATCTTCTGATTAACTCACATATATTACCATTTGCTCCCTTTTGTTCTTTTTGTAAAAGTTATTATTATTACTGTGATTATGTTTTCTTGAATAGGGATCATTTGGTCATTTTCTACTAAGTAGCCAGATATTTTATTCTTGCTATTATGTCTGTCTACCACAACTTATCTGAAACAGCTCTGCCTGCTGCAAGCATGTTCCTGGCAAACAAGGCATAATTTGCGCACAAGCCAGACCAAATTGAGTTGCAGTTGGACCAGTCCCAATTCCCTTATCTAGAAAACTTGGGCCTAGTACAATAGGAAGCAACCCAACACTACTAGCAAAGCCCACCACCTTACATTTAACATCTAGTTAAATAACTAAATAAAAAAAGGAAATTTTTTTTTATCAGGAATTGGAATACCAAAATACCAAAATATGCATAAAAGTCAATACAAATTAGCCCAAAAGAGAAACAAATGTGAAGTGACAATTAAATCAAAAACAACAAAAAGAACCATTGGGGGAAAAAGTGTTTGAAACCAAAAAAAAAAAAAAAGCATCAAAAGAGACAAAATTGGAGAGAGAGAGAGAGAGAGAGAATTGACCTTTTTTGCAATGAACAACTTGGAAGGAATAGGGGAGAGAGGTGGAATTGAAGTAAAAGAAATTTATAAGAAAATCAAGTTGGAAGAGGAAGAGTGAAAGCAAACGAAAGGTTCAAAAAAGTGAAACCATAGAATTTATGAAGATGAAAGGTTGGAAGGGTGGAAGTAGATGAAATGTTCAAAAAAGTGAAACCGTAGAATTTATGAATATATAAAGGAGAAAATTTAAAAATTTAAAAATGAAATCAAATGAAAATTTTAAGAAGCCAATGATTGGAAAATATGAAAAATTGAACTAAGAAGACAATGGTTGAAAAAGATGAAAGGTTAAACAAAGTAAAAATAAAAATGGCTACTAATGACATGGCACAAAAAGAGCTTTCGTAAAATTTATTTTAAATTTTCCATTATTATATAATAGTATAAATAGATATGTATAGACATTGTTTTATGTTTTAGATTCTTCATTGATTTTTTTGCTTAGTTATAACATCTAAATTAAAGTAGATGAATGTGTAAAGACAAAATTATATATAAAGATAAAACCGCTCAAGATGAAAGTGTAAATTCAATCTATATATATAGATATATATATATATATTCTCAAAAAAAAATTATATATTTAATATTTTCAAAAAAATTTAGGAATAAAAATTAAATAAGAAAAAGAATGATCATGTAGTCAATGACGTGGTGGATGAGGTGACGCAATATGTGCATATCAACAATAAATGTTACGCTTCAACTTTTAGATATATATAGATTTTGTAAAAAAAATTGTGGCTCTAGCCTCTAGAGCTATTGCTTGTTTGATGCATCTTGTAATTAAGAATTAAAATTTGCAGCTGCATTTTGCAAGCTGAGATCTCTTATCAAGTTCTAAGAAAATGGACATTCCTTTCATATATAGGCTATATATTATTCGTGGGAAGCTTCAAAATCTGAGCGAGCATAATCTATCCCGGGATTTCATATTCGAGGTAAGAATGTTCTTTCAATTTCATGCAACTGTATTGGAACCAATCAATAAGACTTATATCATACTGAGGAAATTATCTTCATATGCAGTCTCTAGTAATAGAACTGAAGAAGCTTGTACGTATAGAATTACAGAACCGAATTGATACTCTCTATGGTGATTACATAGTATGAACCTAGACTCATCTACACTTCTTGTTTCTTTAAAAAAAAAAAAATTAAAAGTTTATCTCTAAATTAGTATTAAAGAAATTTTCTTCAACTCACTACTTGATGGTTGAAATGACTATCTACATGAACTTTAATTTTAGTCCTATGACATTTTTAATGAGTCATGTGGATTGTCTTTTAAATTGCCACTCGATCAGTGGATTGAAGGAGATTTCCTAAAACCGGTTTAGAGAAAAACTGTCAATGTTTGAATATCCTAACTTTTTTCCCTTAATATATATAAATATATATATATATATATATATATATATTCTAAACGATAATGATATTTTGTTTTCTTGTGTCCAGAGGGAAAATAATAAAGATATGCATGAGGAAATGGATAAAAGGCTAATTAACCCAATGACCATGTATCTTAATCAATTCATGAGGATTGAAGGTAAAAGAAAATCAACCATTGCCAATTTTGAACATACATGCATCACATTATTCCTCTAGTCTCTTATAGTAATTTGAACTATGGTCTCATTAATATATTAATCATAGCTGAATCCAACCCATCTGATTTTTTTTTTTTTTTTTGGGTCACGAAGATAGAGGTTATAGTACATGAATATTGAGCTTCTATTTAATAGCCAATCATGGATCAAGATTAGGTGCAATTACACCATTTCCTTCACAAATTTTTTTACATTTTTAACTTTTAACTTTAACTTTTTACATCTTTTTAATATTTTTTTATTTAATGGTTGAGATTGAAAGTTACTTTTTGTAACTTTCAATCTCCACCCTTCAATGCTATTGCATCAAGTGCAGTAACCTAAGTATTGCACCTAATCTCAATCCATGAATCATTACTCTTGATTTCACATTTTCTGATAAAGTTCTTTTGGAATATCTTCCACAGAGTTTATAGCTAAATTCATGAGCTGCTATAAGTCATCAATTACAATCGACAGAGGTACACATCATGAAAGTGTAGCATAAAGGGATATCTTGCTTCCATATAGCTCAACCAAATTATCTTATTCAGAATATATGAATCTGTTTTTAGTTTACTACCAATCAAGTGCTGCTTTGTTTGGCAAGCTTGAGACCATGACTTGGAAAATAAATAATGGTCATGTTTGTTTAAAAATAAATGAGTGTTTACAAACCATATATTTGAAGTGTGAATTTAGATACATTCTACGTGATTGTAAATTTTGGTGTTTTACATGAGTGTTTACAACAGATACGTAGACTGTACGTAGTATCATGCAATGTAAAACCAAAACTCAGTTCAGAAACAAACGCCTGTAGAAGATGACCCTTACAAACTACAACAGAAGAAAGACATCTTGTTAAGGTGATGGTGAGTAATGCTGACAATAAAATGGAATGTTGTCCAATCTGGATAGCGGAAAAGAACTATGGCTATCGAAATGAATAGCAAACGTGGTTAGCATGTTATTCGTTTAAGTGTAAAAAGATAGTTGAGATGATGGTTTTCAAAACCAGACTTAATAGAGATTGGAGAATAAAAAACAAAGGATTGATTTCATTTTTTTTTAATTAATTTTTTTTTTCAGACTGACGTGTCAACCCTTGATTTTCATCTACTAAATTAACTATATATCGTGTATTATTACACCATATATTTCATATTCTATATAATATATAATATAGTAGTATTTATTACCCATTATTAGTGTACACACTTTTATGCAACTAAAAAGGCAACTTTTTTCTCTTAAAAAAAAAAAGCAACTATTAATCGGTTCTAGTTAGTTTAACTAATAAAATTTTTTATAGTTAAATAAGAGATTTAAAATTCAATCTCTATGTACACCAAAAACAGATTCATGTCTTGATCTGATAATAAAAAATACAATCATAAAAAACGGATGTTATAGGTTGAAACTTTATAATTAAAAAAATGCAACTTTCAAAGTTGAAAATTGTAATTTGAAGTCATGATCTCAATTATTTTTTTAGTTATGTGCATTAAGATGTGTGTAACTATATTTATACTATACTAGATGATATCCTACGCGATGTGCAGATACTTCATTAATTTCAAATTGGAATACTTTTTTCATAACCTATTTTGATATTTTATTATTGTCATAAAAAAAGGCTTGTCACAAATTACATCACTAAACTAATTAGTATGATATAGACCTTGGTTTTTTTTTTTTTTTTTTTTAATTTGAAGGCAAAATGTGCAACTTTCCCACGTCATACTGTTAAACGCTTTGAAACTCGATTGTCTTAATTCATATTTTATATAAAAAAAAAAAAAAAATTATCTTGTAAGTGGTTTCGGACTATTGATTAGATTTTCTTTACTAATGTTAGAAAAATTTGATATTTAAACTGGCAAAATAAAATTTATAGGAACAATAGAATTTTAATTGATTATGAAATTTTTAAATAAGAATTAAAAGCACAAAATATAATCATGTCCTACTATTGTGAAAACTAAAGCAAGCTCCCAAACATTATATAAGGCAAATCGCAAAGAAAACTTCTAAAAGATCTCATATGTGTTTTCAAATTTTTATAAAATAAATTTATGTTAACTAATAATATTTTTTTTTTCTCAACTCTATTACATTTTAAGCCTCAAATTCAAATTTTAAATACAATTCTAATAGTTCACACTAATAGAGGGAAAATATTTCATTTATGTGTGTGAAATAAGATATATTAGTATCAAAGAAATTGTAAAAAGACAAACAAAGAATACGTAAAACACATGAAATAAGGGTTGAAGGTTGATAAAATAGTGTATATGTTTCCACAATGACATACCCATCAAATCAAAACTCTCAAAACCCATAAAAGGTTCTTCGTGGCTTCACCCCTTTGGCAAAATACCAATCACACATCATCATAAACCCAACACAAAATATTCGACCCCAAAAAATCTCAAACTACCAATGACACATATCCAATCACAACCCTCACAAAACCAATGATGACCTCTAACCTCTACATTAAAACCACAAGTCATTGTCACTCAAAATCAAAACTGCTAGCCCTCTTCGTTGGTTGTAGCCAACTCATATAGGTTAGGGTGAGATGGGACGACATGATGGGGTTAGACTTGTTTAGTTGATGGGTTGAAGCTAAAGGACATCCTTCTTGGTTTGGAGAATCTCATATGTGTATTTGAGTTGAATGACTTAAATGCTATGGATAGATGTATATAAAGGAGCAAAAGTGTAAGAGGTGAAAACCTAAAGTGAGAGAGAAAAAAAAGAAAGAGTCTTGAAACGATGTACTTAAGAAAACTAAGAGTACTTATCTTTTAATTGGTATTTGTTTAGCAAACAAAGAGTCATTCTCTTTTGTGTCTATGAGAGAGAGAGAGAGAGAGAGAGAGTCTTAACACATGAACCAAAGAAAACAAAAGGTTCATATCTTTTAATGTGAAAGAATCCTTAAGGAGAGTGCCACATGGCAAAATCTCATGCTCTCCCACATGAGATCTCTAATTTATATATATATATATATATATATATATATATATATATATATATATAGATTATAAATGAGATTTCTCCTTAGGGTCTAGGTTTTCTCCAAAACCTAAAAACCAGTAGGAGGTCGGTCTTGTCTAGTACAAGATAGTTTCATTCCTTTGGCTCTAGCGAGAGGTGGGGTGGCTTGGTGGGAAAAGGAACAACGACAAAAGAAGAGAACCATGGACAACCTCAAGGAGATGTTGGAAGCAACTAAAACTCATTGACATTGAGAATGAAGGCATCGTGGTGGATGATGAGATTTTCAAGACCATACAAGAAAAAGGCAAGTGTGTTGACGATGAAATTGATGAGAAAAACCATAAACCTATAAGTTGTGCTAAGAACTCTTCAAACTTTATAACAACCGAAATAGAGAATGAGTTTTAGTAATCTTTGTGAGAAAAGATTCCTATTATTCACATGACACTATGGATCAAGAGAGTCATGTTGAATAGCCCATGGTCATTGGATAAGCACCTAATCATGCCCAAACATTTCAATGGGGAACTACCACCATCAAAGATCTAGTTCAACTAAGCAACTTTTTGGGTGCATGTACACAACCTTCCAATAAAAAATGTGATGTCAAAGGTGGGAAATGAAAATAGATGAGGTATGGGGAACATAAAAGGGTTAGAGTTAAACTTGTTGCACAAAAACTGTTTTACATATACCTCCAAAAGCAACTGAAATTCCCTTCAAAACCAATTAAAATTCAAGTCATGATTTTCAGTTGCTTTTAAAGGTGTGTGTAAAAATTGTTTAAAATAGTTTGTGTGTAATAAACATTATTCAAGGAGTTAATATACCAAAAGGTGGAATCAAATAGGACCAATATTCTAGAATACACCTAAATTTAGACATAAGTAGACACCTATTCATGCAAAGAAGATACACTTCAACAAGGGAGACAACCCACATGGGTCAACTTCAACTATGATGCTCCCAAACTTTTGCTACTAGTGTGGTATTATCGGCCATGGTGAGTTGGTGACTGAGATTGCAAAAAATGATTGAAGGAAAAAACAAGATCGATGAAGGAAGAACAATATGAAACAAGGTTGAGAGTGACATAGGACATTCCACACCAAAATTTATAGCTATGATAATGGCATCATGACCAAAAAAAAAAAAAGAAGTTCACCTTTCGGAGAAGCCACAAAAGACTAACTATGGAAGAGACAAACGCACAAGCAAGACAACCAAAGATGGAATTCCAAAGAAGCATAATCAACTACGAGACTAGAGAAATACCCTAGGTTTCTTGAGATTTCACACTAAGCTTAGAGAATATGGGATCTAAAGAGGTGAAAACTTTGAAGAATCAGTGGACTTGAATATGGAAATATGTGGGGGAGGAGTAATTAGGCGTTTCAGGGTACAGAAATGCGGTGCTCTTTCTCTTACATTCATGGTAGATACTGCTAATTAAATTCATGCTGGGGTCCACCGTGAATGTAAGAGGAGGGTGCATCGCATTACCATACTCCGAAAGTACCTAACAATTTTTCATGGGTAAGAAGGAATTATAGTAGGAAAATAGAAACTCACCAAAAACATTATTTTCACATGTCTAACTAACCCAAGGGGTGTAGTCATTGTGAGCCATGAAAAAGCAACATGCCACACATGAAAATGAAACTATTATGGCTTTGATGTGCCAAGTTGCCAACAACCAAAAATGAAATGGAAAAGACTCGCCATGTCATATGATTACATATAATATTTTCATTACTTTTGAGATTTTTCACTAAATGAAACATAAGAGGAAAGGTAACACAACTTATATGGAGTTGAATTTAGACATAAGCAAAGTCTATGATTGGGTTGAATGGACTTGCCTAAAAGCTATAATGAGAAAATAAGTTTTCATGATAAATGGATTGCCTTGATCATAGAATATATAACAACTATTTGATGTTCAGTATTAATAAATGGGTGCCTTGAGATTTATTTGCATCCATTGCAAGGTTTGAAGGAAGGAGATCCATTGTTCCCTTACCTTTTCTTACTTTGTGTTGAGGGCTTATCGCCTTTGTTGAGAAAGGCAGAATTAGAACATAGTATTCATGGTGTGGCTATAAGTCATTGGGGCCCTTACATAGCAAATATTTAGATCATTGACAGTGGCGGCGTCACCTTGTTTGGACATATGCGAATCATGTTAGAAATATATGTCAAAGTAGAATTGGCTAATCCTTTGAAAAAATTCATTTTACTTGTAATTAGGTAGATCTAGGATGTGTTTAATACTTCAAGGAACAAGGTTTCAAGTCCAGGTGTTAAAGTCATGCAAATCTGTCCAAGAATCAAGTGAAGAAATGCTAGATTTTAAAGCTCGACAACTAACTTGATAACTAGAATCTATCGAGGTTTAAAAGGCCGTGTAAGCCCGATGCTCGACAGCTTCTTGATAGATAAGCTATCTATCGAGATTTACGAAAATCAGATTTTCAGTTCTGATTTCACTCCAATCCGTGTATATTTGTTTAGGCTTTCTTTTCTCACAGTCCTAAACATTTATAAGGATTATTTTAGGGCCGTCACAGCTAATGCAACTGACTGTAAAAGTTTTTCATAAGTATATTGTGACCGGAGACATATGCCCTAGTTCATCTTCCTCTTCAAGAAGCTGTTGCGTTTGTATGCCGTAAGGTTTTGCAACCAATGAGTTTCGTAATCTTCATCGTGTTGATAAACTGAAGAACTTTACAGCCAACATCCTTCTCAAGTTGGTGGTTAGCCACGTATTTGGATCCGTGCATCGATTGGTTAGTCACATATTAGGAGTCGTACATTGAAAGGAGAGATTATCACTACAGAACAAGTCCAATTGGGTATTGGGGTAAGGGTACAACTGTAGGTTGGTATAAGGTACTGAGATTCCTTTACTTGTAACCGTTGTGATAATAGCGGATTCTCAAGAGTAGTGACCTTAAATTCACCTAGTGGAGTTTTTGCCTTGGAGGTTTTCCCCATTCGTAAACAAATTACCGTGTCAACTTTATTTTCCCCTGCATATTAACTTAGTTGGTGATTTGTTTGTGCTACCACGCGTATTGCATGTTAATTAACTTAATTAATTCACTTGGCTAATTAATTGGTTAATTTATCAAAAGGGGTCAATACATTCTTGGCTTATCAAGTGGTATTAGAGCGGACACACTCTGATTGGGGTTAATCTTTACTGTGTGATCCATTGACCCCTATTGTCATGGATAAAGGACAATCGTTGATTATACCTCCTTTATTTGATGGCACTAATTATGCATAATGGAAAGTACGCATGAGAGTTTTCTTGCAGTCATTAGACGAAAAAATGTGGCAAGCTGTGGAGATAGGCTGGACCAAGTCTAAGGAAGCGCCGACTAATTGGGATGATGCAAAAATCAAAGCGGCTAACTTCAACAGCAGGGCATTAAATGCCTTATTCAGTAGTCATGAATGAGGAGTTCAAGAAGATATCTTCCACTAAAACTGGAAATGAAGCATGGACCATCCTCTAGACAACCTATGAAGGAACCAAGGCTGTCAAGGATTCAAAACTTCAGAGGCTTACTACAAGCTTTGAAGAGATCAAGATGGAGGAGGATGAGTCATTCGATGAGTTTTATGCCAAGCACAAGGACATAGTGAACTTAGCCTTTAATCTTAGGGAAACCATTCCTAAACCCAAGATTGTTAGAAAGATGCTCAGATCTCTACCTGAGAGATTTCATGCCATGGTCACTGCAATTGAGGAATTAAAGGATATTAACAAAATTCTTTTGACAGAGCTGGTTGGCAATCTGCAAACCTATGAGTTGGGTTTGACAAGGATCGGGAAATCAAGCAAGAGCGAAAGCATGGCACTGAAGGCCAAAAGCAGTGATACTGATGAGTCTTCTGATGATGAAGATTCTAAGATGAAATCCTATACCACAAGGCAGTTCAAAAAGTTCATGAAGAATGCTAATACAAGAGGATTTGATGAAGACCGTAAGCAGTCCAGTTTGTCTCAGTTCAAGAACCAAGACAGAGGAAAGAAGGATGCTAAGGAAGATGGTCAGTACATTGTTCCCTCCGGACCTAAGTGTTTCAGATGTCAAGGGTTTGGGCACATGAAACAAGAATGCCCAACGTATCTCAAGACCATCGGGAAAAGTAAGGCCCTTGCTGCTACCTTGAGTGACATCGAGCCTGAGGATGATTCAGATAATGAGGATGAAGGAATCCTGAAAGCCTTCACTGCCACTGTGAATCCTACTGAGGGGATTGATAAAGAAGTGGATGAAGAAGAGGACTTGGGGGAGTCCAAGTTTGAGAAGATGGATGAACAGGATGACATCCACATAGCCTATGCAAAATTGTATAAATTCTCGAAAAAGTATGAGAAATTGTATAGGTTGGCCACCAAGAAGCTCAATGATGTGGAGCTTGAACGAGAAGAAATCTCCATAAAGTTTGATGAAGCTAATCAGACTATTGGAGCACTGCGGCTTGAAAATAATTTCTTAACTGATAAGACCAAGAAGCTTGAGGCAGAGTTGTTCCAAGTCAGAGCTCAGTTGGAGAGGACTTCAAGTGCAAAGCTTAACGAGATGCTTAGCTTCTAGAAATTTGCTTCTGATCTAACTGATTTAGAGTATGATTTCTCTTCTCCTAATATTGCTTTTACTAGTACTTCTGTTTTTGTTTCACCTGCTAATAATGTTGAATCTAAGAACAATGATATGAAAACTATTTTAACTAATGAGAACATAGATAAGGGTAAATTTATCTTAAGAGCACCCCCTAAGCTTGATAAGAAAGAGATTAAAAACCCTAGGGCTAAGAAGGATAAAACTCAAAAGTCTAAATAGAAGAAGTAGCATCTCTGCCATCACTGTGGAGCAACTGGACATACTCGACCTAATTGCTATAAGTGGTTAGCCAATCAACAAAGCAACAGTATGATCTCATCGGGAAACCAGAATCAGTTTTCATCCTCTCTTGCTCCTCTTGGAGATCTACTCAAAGCCCTCATGTTCCTTTCGAACTTGATCGGTTTCAATTCTTCCCCCTCACTGTCGGATCAAGGATTTGCTAAACGAAAAGGTTCTTCCAAGGTGTGAAAGGGAAAAGGTTCCAAGTGATTTAGTCACTTTTTCTCTCTCTCTCTCTCCCCTTTCTTATTTTTGAGTATGCATTACTTGTGTGTTTTGCTTTCTTGTTTTGAGTCAGTCTAGTTCTATACTTTGCTTTATTTAACATGTTTTTGTTTGGTTGTTTTCAGTTTTGATTTATTTTGTTTTTCAAAAAAAAAAATCATAAAAAATTTTTTGAAAAATAAAAAAAAAAAATACAAAAATATTGTGTGTTTTGTGTACATTGGTACTTGTGTACTTTGGATGGCCATTGAAACAAAATTTTCTAAACTTTGTGTTCTTTGTAACTTAGATGAGCATCTCTATGCACAACTAAGTAAGCTTTGCTGCTTGTGTTTGTGATGAGTAAGATTAAGTAATCTCTTGTACTTAACACTCATATCACTCATTTTTTCGGGAAAGACTAGAAAATCCTAAAAGAAAGGCATAAACAACCATCTCACCACTGTTGCCCGCCAATCATAAAATGACATCTATATGCTTCGGCATAGCAAAAGTGCAATGTCAAAATCTTAACATAATTGGGTATTTCTTTTCTTTCTCTTATATTCCTATGCATGGTTTGCTTAAAAGAAAAATATGAAAAAAAAAAAAAAAAAAAAAAAAAAAAAAAAAGCCAAAAGAATCAAAATGCTTTATATATGATTGCAAGCGTGTCTTCTAGGAGATATGGAAGTTATAAGATGTACCTCGAAAGTGATAGTCTCCATCAAGCAGTTATGATTGTGTGTGAGTAAAGTGATTTTCTTATATCTCAAATCATCATAACATGTAGACACTTATGCAATCTTGCTATGATTTTCACACACAACACGCAATATTCTTTGCTACTCTTGATACATGTGCAGGTACAATGCGATTTGGCCATCACAAGGAATACATGTGTTAATGTATGCTCACTAAACTGTCTTGACTTGTTTTTAAAATATAAAATTGGTTAGACTTGTTGTGTGTGTGTTTGTGTGTTTTGGATCTATATACTTGACATTTTTCTTGTTGAGAGATGATTTTAAGAGTTTAAAATGTTGTTTGGATCTTTGGTTAAGTAGCATGATTGATTGCATTCATATCTGTGATTTTCTCTTATTGAAAAACTGATTTTGAGCAATCTCGACAGCTGTTGGACACCTCTCGACAGCTAGGCTATCTATCGAGCCTCTTGAGCTTCCTTTCTCAATAGCTGTTATCGCAATTTCGATCCATTGAGGTTTTTGAGAATTAGTCTCGATAGCTACTCAATAGTTTCTCGATCCATCGAGGCAGTTTTTGTATGCTCAATAGATTCTCGATATGCTCGATAGATTCTCGATAACTTCTCGATAGCTCTATTTGTCAAAATTTAAATCTTGACACCTTTCGATACCTCTCGATCCATCGAGAATCGTGGATTTCTATATAAAGGTTCAGCGTGTTTTTTCACTTATTTTTCTCAATCTCTCTCGACTCTTTCAGACTCCTCACCTTCCCAAACACCCTTCTATCACTCTAAATCTCTTCCCCACTTAATCTTCGGCCTCAAGATCATTTTCTTCCTCTGGTACGATTCTATTTCTCTCATTTAATCATGCATTTCATCTTTTAGACCTAACTTTTTGGGATTTTTGAAAAATTTGGGGTTTTTCAAAATTGATGAGTTTTTCACAAAACTTTTGGGTTGGTTTTTGTTTAAATGATTTTAAATCATCATGCATTGCATCACATTTGCATTTTAACAATGATTCATGCATTTTAGATGTGTGCTTAATATGTTGAAATGATGTGTGCTGCTATGATCGGATTGGGCTGAGCCCATGATTTTTTTCCTCTTGCATGTCACATGCTCATACATTTTTCATGCATACATACCAATTTTGTTTCTATCTTATTGATATTAAACTGTGTTGGTTCTTTTCTACATGTCTCTCTCTCTCTCTCTCTCTCTCTCTCTCTCTCTCTCTCTCTCTCTCAATTTGCTTTATGGCACCAAAGAGCAAGTCTACTTCATCCCGAAACCCTCTTCGTTCCGGGGCATCTACTTCTAACTCTACCCCCTCCCATGTCAGGTTTTGTGATGATAAAGCCCGTAAGGACTTTTCGGAGAAGTTTTCACGACGCGGCATTCATTCGGAGCACCAAGTCGTTCTATCGAATTTTTCCAATATTGACCTTCCCACTGTCATCTATAGTAGGGGTTGGGAGTCACTGTGTGGCATCCCGGTCACTTGTCCCTCCATGATCATACAAGAGTTTTACTCCAATATCCACTGATTTGATTATTCTATACCTTATTTTATCACTCGCGTTCGAGATACGTGCATTGTAGTCACTCCGGATCTTATATCCGAGGTGCTACACGTATCAAGGGTAGAGTTTGTTGACTACCCCAACTGTGATCGTCTCAGGACTATGTGTAAAGACGAACTCTTATCTCTCTTCTGTGAGACACTTTCATCTTAGGGTGACCGTCAAAACACCCCTTACTCGGGCTTTGCAAAATGTCCGAGGTTCCTTAATATGGTGATGACATTTGTTCTTTTTTCCTTGTCTCACTATAACTCTATCACTGAGCCTCGTGCTCGATTTTTGTTATCCCTACTTGAGGGACTCACTATAGATTTTCCCTCTCACTTCATTCTCTCCCTTATAGATATCTATAGGGATACAGCGACCCGTGATAAGCTCATTTTCCCTTTGGCTATCACGAGGATTCTCCGTCATGCGTTTGTCTCCTATCCCAAGTCTCCTTATTTTTCCGTCATGTGTGCCATAGACGCTACTACCGTTCGACAGAGCAAGGCCTAGCTTCGACCGAAGTGGCCACGGATCGAGACGGCGACTCCTCCGGCTTCTCCGCTCTATCTACATCCGCTCTTTCTTCATCAGCAGGTGGTGTGACCCTCGAGGCAGTCATGGCGCAACTTCAAGGTATGGATGCTCACCTTGACATACTCAGTGACGAGTTATGTCAGGTGAATACCCATGTCGGCTATATTGCCCGACGGTAGGCTCGCCTTGGTGGCTTCATGGCATCTCCCTCTCCTTCTCCAAAGGCATCTGAAGACGAGGACGATGATAATGGCTTCGGTAGTGATGATACTGATAAGGATGATGATGTTAGCTCTTCCAGTGACGACGAGATGACTAATTGAGTTACTTGCCCTTTGTTATTCGTGACAAAAAGGGGTAGTAGTTTTGGGTATGAGAGTAGTCATGTTCTTAGGGGGAGAGTTAGTATATGAGATAGATATTTTTGTTAGGGGGAGTGTTTTTTTTTTTTTTTTGAGGGCTGTAGTGAGGACTTATTGTATTTTTTTCTTTTCTTTACTTTTCAGATACATTGTTCTTACATTGTGATAGCAAACCTTGTACTCATTTTTTATGTTTATACATATTGAGGTTATTATTACAGTTTCACCTATCTCTTCATGTGTTGTTTCTTTTCTCTCTTTATGCACATGCTTCTTATTAATTGTATGCAATCTTTTATTTCTATTTCACACTAAGATGCCGTGATGACTTTTGTTTAAAGTGTTTCAGAAATACAGGTTGTCAAAGTCTTTCTTACCATGAACTTTTTTATTGCAAAGTTTTTCAAGAGTTTATGTTATGATAGATTTTATTGTATTCAACAAGTGAGTATGAGTTGAGTGATTTATGACTTCTCTCATATGTTCATTTGTTTGTTATGGTTTTGTCATGGATTGCCAAAGAGGGAGATTGTTAGAACATTTGTGAATCATGTTAGGAACATATGTCAATGTAGAATTAGCTAATTTTTTGACAAAACGCACTTTACTTGTAATTAGGTAGATCTAGGATGTGTTTTATACTTCAAGAAACAAGATTTCAAGTCCAAGTGTTAAAGTCATGCAAATTTGTCCAAAAATCAAGTGAAGAAGTACTGAATTTTAAAGCTCGACAGCTAGAATCTATCGAGGTTTAAAAGGCTATGTAAGCCCGATACTTGACAGCTTTTCGATAGATAAGCTATCTATTGAGATTTACGAAAATAAGATTTTTAGTTCTGATTTCACTCCAATCCGTGTATATTTTTTTAGGCTTTCTTTTCTTACAGCCCTAAACATATATAAGGATTATTTTAAGGGCCGTCACAGCTGATGCAACTGAATGTAAAAGTTTTTTATAAACATATTGTGACCGGAGACATATGCCCTAATTCATCTTCCTTTTCAAGAAGCTACTGCGTTTGTACGCCATAGGGTTTTGTAATCAAGGAGTTTCGTGATCTTCATCGTGTTGATGAACTGAAGAACTTTATAGCCAACATCCTTCTCAAGTTGATGGTTAGTCACGTACTTGGATCCGTGCATCGATTAGTTAGTCACGTATTGGGAGCCGTGCATTGAAAGAAGAGATTGTCACTACAAAACAAGTCCAATTGGGTATTGAGGTAAGAGTTCAACTGTAGGTTGGTATAAGGTACTAGGATTCCTTTACTTGTAACCGCTTGTTGTGATAATAGTAGATTCTCGGGAGTAGTGACCTTAAATTCACCCGGTGGAGTTTTTGCCTTGGAGGTTTTCCCCATTCGTAAACAAATCACCATGTCAACTTTATTAACTTAATTGATGATTTGTTTATGCTACCACGTGTATTGCATATTAATTAACTTAATTAATTCACTTGGCTAATTAATTAGTTAATTTATCACAAGAAGTCAACACATTCTTGGCCTATTATACCTTATGGCCAAGGTGGTCCTAGAACCACCCTAACCTAAAAAAAAAAAAAAATATATATATATATATATATATATATATATATATATATATATATATATATAATAATTTAAAATTTTATATTTATTTACCTTTAAAAAAATTTTGGGACCACCCTAAATTTTATTTATGCCAATAAAATTAAATTTTGGTCCATAATTTGAGCAACTTAACAATATATTGGGGTCTTTCAAGCAAAAAGGAAAAAAAATTGAACTAAAATCTAAAAAAAATAAAAAAAAATTATAATAAAACTACTACAGGCTGGGCAGTGGCTTGATTCCTTCGACCAAACACACTGCCCAATACAAAACAATTTTCAACATTTTATTATTTTTTATTACAGTATTATTTTTCCTCACCGGACATATATTACTTACTTCTCATTTTTAATTATTTTTTCTTAACCAAACATGTCTTTTGTCTCCTCGATTTTTACGCTTTATACTTTTAAATTTTATCACATTTTCATTTACACTTTTACATCTACATTTTGCCTGCCTCCTTGTTCGTGACTTGTACTAGTGCAGCAGTGCCTCTTCTCAAGTTTTGAGTCTTAAATTTCTCAATACGATTTTTTTTTTAGCTGTACATGTACCTTTGTTCATTTCTTTTCTTTTCATTCTTTTTCCTTTTAAAGTTTTTTGGTTTACAAAATGCAAATTTGTTTTGGTTTTAAGAACAATTTTTTTTTTTTAAGCACAAACTTCACGCCGGCCGAATCTTGAATTTCGGCTGGTATTTACTGAAACACCCCGAAACACTCAAAATAGACCAGAATGACCCGAAAATTTTTCCGAAGTGGAATAGGTTGGGTTACTGTTCCAGTTTGTTTACCGGCACGGTATTTTCCAGCCGTTACGGCCGGAATGGAATGGAATTAATAACATTTAATCAAACCTAATTACCTAAAGGCTAAAAAGAAATAAGATTGTGTAATTTATGCTTCTTAAGGAACACCCTGAACAAAATTCCTGAAGCCGCCACTAATTGTTGATGATAGCCTCATCTTTTGTCAGGCGTCATTATCTTCTATACTTTTGGACATTTATGAGCAAGCATATGTGGAAAAACTTAATGGAGAAAAAACAATGTTGTTCTTTAGCAAAAATGCCCCATTATCAACCTGATTGCCATTCAAGGTGCTTTCAAGATACAAAGAATAGGACACTTTGAAAAGTATTGGGGGCTTCCATATTGGGTGGGAAGGACTATGAAAACAACTTTTTTAAAGATTACGTATCGAGTGGGGACAAAGTTACAGAGTTGGAAGTCGAAGTCGAAGTACTTATCACAAGTGGGACATGAAGTCTTTGATCAAATTTTTGGCTCAAGCTATCCCGACCTATGCCATAAATTGTTATAGGCTTCCGAATGATTTGTGTCAAGAATTAATCTCCATACTAAACAAGTTTTGGAGGGTGCGGAGGTAGTCTGAGCACAAATATCATTAGTTGAGTAAAAGTTAGGCAAAAGTTTGTCGAGTGAAAAGGTATGGGGGACTGGCTGGCATTTCAACTTGGTCTTATTAGTGAAGTGATGTTGGCGTTTGGCGCACAATACATACTACACTCTAAATAGTTCTGAAGTCGAAATACTTCCCTACTACAAGCATTTTGTCAACTAAAAATTCAAAATCATGCTTCTTTTCCTTGGGGAGAGTATTGCCCGTGAATGCTGTGTTTTAGAGTGAAATTTGGCATGATAGATGGCTGCCCCAGCCAACGATTCTCATTGTTGTTTACCCGTGGCGAGTTCTACTTGATGATGCTGCACTAGATGATCTCATACTGCCACAAACCCACTGCTCGAATGCACAACTTATAGAAAGTGTTTTCGTCATTTGAAGCTGAGATCATCAAGTCTAATCCATTGAGCTGAAGCATGACAAATGACATGCTCATCTGGGTTAAATGAAAAATGGTGTGTATTCAGTTAAGAGAGTGCATATCATCTATTAGTTAAATTGAAAAGGCAGGATTTGGTGGGCTAGAGTTCGTCTGGTGGTAAAAATACTCATCGATGGCAAAAACTTTGGTCAATCGTGGCTCTAAATAAGGCCTACTTTCATGTGGAGCGCATGTCAGGGTATTCTCCCTACAAATACTCTTTTAAATGCGAGGAAAATTAGATCAAGCACTGAATGTGGAGTTTGTTTTGATGGTACAAAGTCAGTTGTCCATGTGCTTTGGAGTTGTCCATTTGCAAATTGCAATACAGGTGTGGAGTACTAGTCCTATCTCTACGGATAAAAGGATTTTGATTATATAAATGACTTTGAGGTACTGGTGGCCTTAATGCTTTATAGAAGGGATTAGTTGGATTGAGATATTTTCTACATAACGGCTTGGCTACTATGGTGGAATAGAAATGAGGCAAGATGTAGACATGACCGACGAGAAGCTTCTATAGATAGCTTGATGGGCGAGTACTTAAGCTGTTGGAGTTTTTGGGAGCCGGATAACACCCACTGCATAATGAGTCTCCCCGGATAGTGCCACAGTGGAGGCCTCCCTTGCAAAATGTTTTCAAGATAAACTTTCATAGTTGCCATGATCCAATGACCAGAACAGTGGGAATTAGGGTTTTGATAAGGGATTCTATGGGATCAGTTTTAGTAACTTTGGCAGTCCAATCTTACATGGGATGCAATCATGATGAAGCAAAGGCTGTTGTTATGGTTCAAACAACACCAAAAGGAGATTGCATTGCACTTGGATAACAATATAAGAAGATAAGGATGTTAGTTTTCAAGTTGAATTCAAATAAAGCTGTTGAATTTCAAATAAGATTCTGCAGTAGATTTGTAGTAGATTAGGATGAGAATTTCTGCAGTAAATCAAGATTAGGATTAGTATTTGTATATCAATTCAAAATATTTTAGGAATTTGTTGTGATGAGGATTATCTCCTCACTAGTATTTATATATGTAGGAATTATGAATGAAGTAAGTAGAATTAAACCCAAAAAGTCTCTCTCTTTCTTTTAACATTAAGGAGATTAGTCATCTCAAATTGACTAAACTATCAATTTTTATTTTTATTTTTCCGGTTCACAACAGCTGTTTTGGTGATCCAGGTAGTTCATTTTTACAGGCGAGTTGGGGTTCCTTCAGTTGGCTTTTAATAGCAAAGTTCAAATAGCAGCTCTTAACTTCACTGATGTGTTGATTATCAAAAAACAAAAACAAAAAACTTCACTGATATGTCTTGGGAGTGCAGGGTTTCTACTGGATGAAGCCAAAATGAAGGCTCCACAATTCCTTTCTGCAGAATTTCATTAGTCCCATTTATATTGTATTGGGGCTGCCTATGCCTTAGCTTTATATGCTCAAGACTGTTTATTTGAATCAGTTTGGATGGGAGATGTTCCTTCAACCAATGCCAGTCCTATCATTGAGGATGTTTCCAAAGTATTAGTTTCTGATATATTAAAACTCTACTTTTCTGTCAAACTAAAAAACAAAAAATTTGTTTAAGTTTGGTCCAAGTAAGAGACTAATCCAGTCTTGGCTCAAATTTTATAACCTGGAGGCCCAGCATAGCCCAACCTGATCTTCTAACTCATAACGCACACTCTGCTACGGACCAGATTGCTTAAAAGTTTTTAGACTAGAATTGAGCTTAGCTAACAATCCCATATTTCAGAACGGTCCAATTTAGACTAATTTGCAAGATTATCCAAGGTAGAATAATAAGTTTTACTTATTGTCAATTTTAACCATAATTATCTGTAGAAAGCCATAGTTTTAACACAAACAAAGGACTATAGAGATTTAGGCTTAAAATTGATGTATTCCAGATACAAAATGTACAAAACACCAAACACCGCCCAAGTGAAATCATGTAGTTAATTAATTTGAATAATTACTATAGTAATATAAAATTTGTAATCTTTAAATACTATGAATCCTAGCCAAGAAGAAAACTCTCCCCACCCCCCTCTTCACCTCTTTTGATGAGTAACCAACAAGAAAAATTAATAAAAGTCATGCATTCCTGTACAAGAAATGGGAAAAGAAAAATTAAAGATAAATATATTACATTTGCATGTGTTGGTGTAATGGTGTTCTACTTTATTGAACTGCTAATCTTTGGAGATGATCCAAGAAGACCTCAAAGCTCACATCGTCAGTGAAGATAACATCTCCTCCCAGTAGAGGACCATTAGAGTTATATGTAGCCAAAGATTCAATTTTGCTAAAAGAAAACAAGCCTGCAAAAACCATGATGTACATTAGTGCGCACTAGCTCCTACATGGGCATTAAATTAATGATTTATTAATGATGTACATTAGTGCGCACTAGCTCCTACATGGGCATTAAATTAATGATTTATTAAAGAAAAAAATGAACAATGTCCTACAGATACTTGCAAAAAAAAAAATGTCCTACAGATATAGTCAACAATACAGTATTGAATAAACCACAACCAAACATCAGGTACTGAACTGATGATTTCAGTAGTACATTTAGCAAAGCACAAAATTCATAGTTGCAGCATATGGCACTTGAGAAGACACCATGTGTTTTAAACCAATAAACACCTCAAATGCATTCTGCAAGTAAATATATAGACCTAGCAACTCTTTAAAGCATTTCTCTCTCCATTTTCCACATCATGATTTTCACTCAAATAAAGTCAATCAAAAGATGTTAGTCAACCATAAGCAGTGGCCCATTACATCTTAAAGATTAATTAGATTCTTCCCTCTAGGTTATGGTGCAAGCCTGCATTGACCACCATTTATCAATGAAAGTCAACCTAGCAAGGGAAGACATCTTTAATAGGGAGGATAGGAATGAAAAGCAAACCGATTCTCCCCTACAAATACAATTTCAACCATTGTTTAACATGTTTGTGGAGTTTAAGAAATTAAGGAGTAACTTGGGGGCCATGGAGTTATCATTATCTTTACATCAGACAAACTTGGAAATATCAAAATATCATTTTTTTATGAAATAAGCAGTTCTTTCACATAGTACCACATGGTAGTCAAAACAATGTTACAAAATCACAATAGAAGAAACTCTTAAACCGCTAAAAGTTATAAAACAAACAAAAAAGCTCAGCTCCTAGAGATGAAATATATATATATATATATACAATCAGATATTACACATCAACTGATTTATAATTCCCAGACACAGTACCATATCTCTGAAGTTTAGCAGATCTAGAAACAGAACAAAGAATTAAAATAAAACAATCCGGTGTACCCAACCAATTAAACGGAGAACTAAATACTACACATCAACTAATTCAGACCCAGAATACAGTAAATACAGCTTACTCATTGTCTATGATTTTGTCACATATATTAGATTATCATTTAAATCCTACCAACACCACCTCACTTTTGCCACAACTGCATTTAACATGAACAGCCTCACAGTAACCAATTTCTATATTCTGGATCTAGTATTTGGTTCGTAAACCACTGCAAGAGGTCAAAGTTGGTTCCTGAACCTAAACCAGGTGTCGCCTACCAACCATCTGCCTCCGGTCCACTCAATTAAGGTGTACACCTAAATAACAATCTTGTGTCTAGAATGGTGAACTCACAATACAAAAATCACAATAATGGAAATATTTATTTATTGACAAAATGTTCCAGAAACAAGACTTAATTCCTCCATGAATTACATAGGATTCAATGTTACTTCTTCTCTTTTTCTTTTTTCTTTGTTGAGAAAGGGTAGTTGAAAAATAAAGGTTTAGAAGACTGTTTTAGTTTTGGAAAATCAATTTTATCCAAAAAGATATTTTAAGTTTTAATTAATTACTTTAAATCTAATTTGAACAAAAAATGCTTCGAATTTTTTTTTTTTTTATGAAAAGGGAGTTTAGGTTTTGGAAATAGAAACTAAGCATAAGCCAGTATTTAGGATTCAATCGATAACATTGTTAAAGCCATCATAGTACAAGAAGTCAAATATGCCATTACCTCATCATCGTTGATGTCATCTATGTCTATTGAACTTCCATTGTCCTCATCAATAACAATCTTTAGTACATGTGAAATCTTGGGCCAATATTCTTCTCCACATTTTCTACTCAAATTAACAATCTTCAATCTTCAATTCTCTAAGTGTAGTGAGAGCTTGCATCCCCTCTGGAAGAGATGACAACTTAGGGCAATTGATAATTTTAAGTTTTTGAAGTGATTTTAGACGTGGGAGCCACTCTGGCAAAGCAATATAATTTTCACAACATTCAATCTCTAGGCAATGTAAAGTGTTGGCAGATGCTTGGAGCCACTTGGGCAAAAATTCCAACTTGGGTAAATTGAAAATCTTTAATATTTGGAGGCTCAACTTCAAATCTTGATAATCTTCTCCCTCCATCAACCTAAGTTCTTCACAATTCCCAATCCATAAGAACTCTAGGGCAGTTAAGCTTTTTATACTGGGTGACAAAGATGTCAAATTTGGACATTTGCCTACAATTAATGTTCGAAGATAGGCAAGGCGTCTGTCCATCCCTCCAAACAGACATTTTAGACGTCCACATGCACCTATAACCAAAAATCTAAGAGAATTGAAGCAACTTTTTTTTTTTTTTGGTTAAAGGGAAAACAATAAAAGAAACTAAGGAGCTAAACAAAGATCAGGACAACGCCTGGCCACACCAACCCCAGCAAGGTCAGTTTCAACAAAAGCAATTATATCCTCCGGAGGATTATCCCAAACGATGAAACTCTGGTCTTGATCCGTTCCCTTCTTTGCCAGGTAGTCCGCACATCCGTTGGCTTCTCGATAACAATGTTTTATCCTGAATTGAGGGATCATGGATATCAAATGTTTGCAGTCCTCAATGATAGAAGAGTGCGAAATACTAGTGTACTGAGAGTTCCGTCACATGTCCACAATAGACTTCGCATCCAATAATTGAAGCAACTTTCACCATTCTCTACCAAGCATGTATGATTTGTTGTAACCATCAAAAACCTGAGGCTGATCATGTTCCTTATATCTTTGGGCAATAGTTCAAGATTTTTGCAATTAGCAAGTAGTAAAGTTTGCAAACTATGTAGCTTGCAAATGGAATTAGGAAGTCACTTGATTTTGTATTTGCCTAATAGGTTGAGAAATCTCAAAAGTTTCAAAGTACCAACAGAACTTGGCAGCACCTCAAAGGATGATTCTTCAAAATTAAGCACTTGCAAATACTTAAATCTTGAGATGCATGCTTCGAATAAGGAAACTGGTTCTTTAGTATCAAAAATAATAGTCCGAACTTTACTCAACTTTTCTAATTGTGTTGTAACTTCTTGGTCATTGTCCAAAAATGACAAATGACAAACTTCTGCAAAATGGAGGAATTCTTGGTCACTACCGAACACTCACCTTTGGCAATTGAGAGTACAAGATCATGCATTTTAAAGGTATGGAAGCAGATTTGTTGCACATCAAGATCTTGACAACAACTCCTTGATATACAAGTCACCAACATCTTCCAACTCTAGATTTACATTGACAGGTGATTGAAGAATTCCATGTGCCATCCAAAATTGAATCAATTGAAGATTAGTGAATACATAATCCTTTGGAAACAGAGAACAACAGGCAAAGCATTGCTTCAAGTGAAAGGGTAATTGATTGTAGTTAAGCCTCGATGCAGGTAAGACGTCACCCTCCTTTTGTTCTAAATTCATTATCTCGTTATCTCTCACAAATTTCCACTCACCTTCATCAACTTTTGAATAAAGTAGGCCAGCTAAAGTTTTTACCGCCAATGGAACCCCTTTACATTTTCTTACGACTTCCAATTTGCAAGAGGTTTGGATACTTTTTTTCGTCTCATTCTTTAAATGCCAATTGGACAAACAAAGAAAAGCAATTCTCTTGGGTTAGACCATCTAAATTGTATGTGGGAGCAGTGCCCATAATAGTAGCAACAAAGCTATTCCGTGTTGTCACCATGATTTTACTTCCATTGCAACCACTTAGTAACAAATCTTCCAATTCATTCCAATTCAAAGTAGAAATTTGTCATCTTTTAAAAGTTTTCTTAAGTGAATTTGCAACTGATCCACACTCAAATTCTCATCAATTGTACCAACTGCAGATTTAAGGATTTCTTTTATCAACCTAGTGACATTAAAATTCTCAGACACACACACCCACATCCTCAATTGAAAATGGCTAACTACCACTTCGTCTTATACACCAACTTGGCAAGTGTGGTCTTCCCTAATCCTCCCATCCCAACTATAGGAATTACACTAACATTTCTGCCAGCATCTTGGTGCATCAAAAGACGTATGATGTTTTCTTTATCTTCATCCCTACCAATGACACTAGAAGGATGAACAAAGGAGTGAGTCATGTCCCTCTGGTGCATTGTTATATTAATATACCCATCTTCAAGTCCTTGAGCAAGATTGAATTTATCTTTCTTATCTGCAATATCATCTACCCTCTCCCTAACACCCTTGATTTTATTTGCCATTTCAAAACGGAATGCAAGTGGATTATCAGAACTAGAAAAGAAATGACACACCTTTTTGCTAGTGCTCCCGTATCTTTTCATTGCTTCCTTCTGCAAAACTCGGCAGTGAAATTCATCCAGCACATTCTCGGCATCATTAAGAACGTCTTTGAGCTCCCCCAGCCAATGGTTCAGCCTATGGTCACTTGCCTGCTTCTCCTCAGCATCTAAGAGTACAGCTTTGATGGCTGAGACTGTGCTCTCAAGCTCTGTCAGATCGTTTCGAACGCCCCATGCCAAGCTGAGCTCTTGGTAAGTAAGGGATCCAAGCAGCCCCAGGAGCTTAACTGTGACGCCATAGGCAGTTTCAGCCAAGTTTCTTGAGGTAGTAAAGATTAAAGACAGACGAATTTCAGCTGCAAGAATGGTAGAGTGTATAGTTGGATGACTGTTGGGTGCATAAAACACGTGGTCCAGCCCACGAAGTAAAAGCCCACATATGGGCTTGTATTGTTATTCCGTGGCTAGCAGGTAGTAGTAGGAGTCTCCAAGTTCAAGTGAATTAGGATTCATGTGCTACTAGGAGTGTGTCGGTTGGGTAATATATAAAGACAATATATATTAAGTTTTTGGGCGTGCCGCACATTGAAGAATAGAGAAAAAGAGTTGCCGCTTTTGAGAAAAATAATTTTTGTGTGTGAGAGTAAAGAAAAATAAGAGAAATTTTTTTCTTTAGTCATTAGACATACATAAGAAAAAGGGTTTTCCACATAAATATTTGTATTCTTGTGTGTGATTGTTATTTTGAATTGATATTTTTTTGATAATATTATTTGAGACCCAACACCGACTTTTTAACTCCATCTTTACATTACGCGTGGAGGGAGTTGGTGAGTTGACTTGGTGAGTAGCTTTCACGTTGGTTGGTGGGTTTGGGAAATAACAAAGAGACCACATCTTTTGAGTTTTGATACAACTTTGCCGCAATTTGTCCATGCAGCGAGTTGATTGGTAAATTTATAAATCTACCTTTTTTACTTTACTATTTATAACTTGTAATGTAAGTAAGTTGTGGCAAAAATTGTGGTCCTAGCATTTTTTAACTAAAAAAAGAGTTTTATTAGGGAGAGCAATGCTAGGACACAAAAACTTATGTAACATTTTTCATCACTTGTCATGTGGGGGAATTGTGAGTGATGAGGTGTGTACACATGATACACAATGGATGGTGTGGAATGGATGTAGATTGAAAATTTCGGGTTATAGAAGGCAGCCCAAGCCATGAAGCCAACAATTTTCCCGCGGTAAGTCCAACTTGATAATGCTATACATTTGAGGATCTCATAGTAACAAATCCTCTGCGAAAATGCACAACTTACATTCCTAGTGTTTTGTCGTTTGAAGCTAAGATCATCAAGTCTAATCCATTGGGCTGAAGCATGAGAAATGACACGCTCATCTGAGCCAGAATGAAAAATGGTGTTATTCAGTTAAGAGTGCATGCATGTCATCTATTGGTTTAATCGAAAAGAATTTGGTGGGCAAGAGTTCATTTGGTGGTACAAACACTAATCAATGGCAAAAGCTTTGGCAAATGGTGGTTCCAAATAAGACTGACATTCATGTGGAGAGCATGTCAGGGTATTCTCCCTACAAATACTCCTTCATATGCAATGAAGATTGGATCGCGCACTGAATGTGAAGTTTGTTTCGACGATACAAAGTCCATTATCAAAATCCTTGTGTACATAGATAGAAGAGATTGATTCTCCTAGCACAACGGCCAAAATGCTACAATATTTTCCCTGGTGAAGTCCCAATTATTGTACTTCTTGCCCCCCACAAATGATGCTGCTTTTGATAAAGTTGATACCTCATGATTATGGTCACTTGGTTACTTTCTGCACAAAATGCCAAATGGTGAAGATTAGTTCTTTGAACTGAAGTTCCGGACTCTGCTTTTGCTTCTGTTATCTTGAGTTGAAAAGTGAAAAATTGAAAAGTGCTACTTCTATCTATTGTACACAAGGATTTTGATAATATAAATCACTTTGAGGTACTCATGGATTTTATGTTTTGATAGAAGGGATTCATTGGTGAAATGGGAGTAAGGCAAGATGTAGACATGACCGACGTGAAGCTTCTAAGATAGCTCGATAGTGGCAAAGTGGAAGCTTCCCCCGCAAAATGTTGCCAAGATAAACTCTGATGGTTGCCACAATACAATGACCAGATCAGTGGGAATTACGATGTTGATCGGTTATTCTCAACGTCGGCAGTTCAATCTCACATGGGACGCAATCATGTTGAATCAAAGGCTGTTTTGGTGATCCAGAAAGTTCAGTTTACAGGCAAGTTGGAGTTCCGTCGAAGTGGTCTTTGAAGGAGATAGCAGACTTCAAATAGCAGCCTTTAACTCCACTGATGCGTATTGGGAGTGCTGGGCATCTGCTGGATGAAGCCTAATGAAGGCTCTGACAGCTTCTCTCTGCAGAATTTAATTAGTCAATTGTATATTGTAATGGGCTGCCCCTTAGCTTTGTATGCTCGAAACTGTTCGTTTGATGGAAGACATTTCTTCACCATGGCCACTCTTATAATTGGGAATTTTTCCAATGTGTCGCTTCTGGTATATTAATCAATCTCTTCTTTTCTGTCAAAACATAAATAAAATTTTGTCAGTTTGGTCCATGTTAGAGACTAATCCAGGCTTGGCTCAAAGTTTATGACCTGGAGTCCTAGCATAGCCCAACCTGACCTTCTAACCTCATACACTGACCTACAGACCGAATTGCTTATAATTTTTTAAGTTGAGCTCGAACTAACTTACAAATTACAATCCTAGATTTCAAAACTAGATCCAATTTAGACTAATTTGCAAGATAATCCAAGCTCGAATAATAAGTTATAATTATTGTTAGTTTTAACTATAATCATATGTAGAAAGCCATAGTTTTAACACTAACAAAGGACTATAAATATTTAGGCTTAAGATTTATGTATTCCAGATTCAAAATATACAAATCTCCCAACACTGCCCAAGTGAAATCATGTAGTAAATTCATTTGAATAACTGCTGTAGTAATATGAAACTTGCAATCTTTAGATATTATGAATCCTAGCCAGCAAGAAAACTTTTCCTATTCCCCCCTTTCTCTTGATAAGTAACCAACAACAAAAATTATTACAAGTCATGCATTACTGTACACGAAATCAGAAAAGGTACAAAAATTTTAAATAAATATATTTGCACATGGTCATGTTCTACTTTATTGAACTGCTAATCTCTGGAGATGATCCAAGAAGACCTCAAAGCTAACATCGTCAGTGAAGATAACATCTCCTCCCGGTAGAGGACCATCAGAGTTATATGTAGCCGAAGGATTCAATTTTGCTAAGAGAAAACGAGCCTGCAAAAACCATCAAAGATGTTAATCAACCAAAAGCAGTGGCCCATTACATCTTTAAGATGAATCATTAGATTCTTCCCTCTCGGTTATGGTGCAAGCTTACAGCGACTACCATTTTATCAATGAAAGCCAATCTAGCAAGGGAAGACATCTTTTATAGGGAGGATGGAAGTGAAAAAGAAAAATTTCCATGACAATTACAATTTTAGCCATTGTTTAACACATTTGTGGAGTCAAGAAATTAAGGAGTACCTGGGATCCATGCTGATCACATATGACTAGGCGAGGTACTGGAAACCTTTCTTTGATTATTGAATCTGCCTCATCACGGGGAGCTTGTAGCAAGTGGGCAAATGCCTGCAAGCACAGAGCTTTTGAGTGCATCGTACTATCAAGTTGCAAAAGATTTGAAAAAATGAATGTTATCCAGAATAAGCAGACCATTAATAATAGATTTAGGAGCAATAACATTTCAATATAAGTTAATTTAGAGATACGTGAAATAGAATACCCTCTTGGACCTTGCCAACATTTGACTGGGATAGTCATGAGAGGAATAAATATTTCCCGACATGCTAAGCCAACTCAAACTATAATGTTTATAAGGACATCAGAGCTATAAACTAGTGATCATGCATGCCACCAAACCACAGACTGTTCAACCCCATACAGATGATTCTTCTTGTGACCAAGTTATGTATTAGTCCCATGGCCACCTCACAAATTTGGCACAAATCTTCATTTATTACCCATGTAGTATGGTTATCTTCATATCATACAAACTTAGGAAATAACAATATATCATTTTTATAAGATTAGTAGTTCCTAGAGTCAATACCACATGGTGTTCAAAACAAGGTTACAAAATTACAATAGAAACTCTTAAACTGCTAAAAATTATAAAACAAACAAAAATAGTTCAGCTCCTAGAGATGAAAATGCAAGTTTTCCTGATGTGCTAGCAGAACTGCAAATATGCTGAAGGGTAGCTCATCTCTTGCTTAAGGGAGTAATTTCAGGAACTAGTGATAATGCTATACGTCTCTTAAAATTGAATTTAACATTGGGAACTAAGCATAAGCTTCAACATAGTATTAAAATGGACAAAACTTAGGTACAGTTCCTTAAGTGATGTACCTTACATTCCCTAATTAAATTCAACTATATGAATACATTGGTCATAAGCCATAGAGTTGAATTTAAATGTCCTTGGGGGAAGATCACATCTTTTGTGTTGCATGGTTAAATTTAATTGGAAACCTAATATACAGCTCCTACATAATTGTAACTGATTTTTTCCCTATTAAAATCACTCTCAAAGACATCATATAAATCAAAGAGAACTATCATATTTAAATATTGCTTAGATGTTGAACATCTAGATATCAATCAAGTTTCCAGCACATTAATTAGTCATTTAGCTCACAGAATCCCATAAATTTTCATGAATCTGACTTAATTCCCATGTTTGGTTCACTAATACAATACGTTCCAGGAACCCTTTATATCTTCATATATATATATATATATATATATATATATGATTCCCACTAGATGGTGTGCGTGCATTTGTATCCACATACATAAGATTTGCTACTTAATAACTTTATATTGATATGAGTCTGACCTATAAGATGGTAAGGGTAACACTGAGGTAATTTTGAAATTTGAAGGACTAGATTGGAACACTCAATAGTTCAAGGACGAAATATAGGAGAAAAAAAAAATCAGGTGGATGAAATATCCACCAATATTACTTACCAAAGGGAAAAAAAAATTCAGCCAACCTCAGACTTAGAATAAAGATATACATGCTGTCACATCATTATATTCATATTCCACGTCTGCAAAACATTACCTGATGTTCAGGCTGATTGTGATATCCAGCTTTTCGCCACTGAGCAATTGTTGCACCATGAAAAATAACCATAGTGAAATATGAATCCAAAAGCAGGATCTTATCAGCTGCAATGGAAGCCACATCAAGAAGGGCTGGTTCTGGGCCCGAATGAAATGAGAAAGATATCAATGATGGCTGAATCATCACAACTGAGTTGGCAACATTTTCTCGATTTAGTATCATTCTAAAATATGCAGTCTCATCCGGGCTGTTGTTAAAAACCTGTAACAAACAGAATTGACAAGATCGCAGTTATAACTATTTTAGAACTATAAATTCACGCATAAAACATGATACACAAATCGACAACCATTTACCTGAACAAACTGAGAACGTCGCAAATTAAACATAAATTGAGGAAATATTGAAAGCCGTGGAGACAAGCTGAAAGAAGATGGACTTTCCTTCTGGAAATCTCCAAACCGAGAACATAGATGTATCAATGCTTTATCCAACCATCTTATAGGGTCAAACTCAGCCTGAATACCAATAGCATCATGTCATAAAATGGCACAATAGTTGTGATCAAGCAAGTCATAAGTAATCAGAAAGAAAATAAAATGTGCCAAACAAGCTAATGAGTGGAACAGGAGATTAACTCTATAACACCAACTATTCCAAGTAATTGTTCAAAGCTAATGTAACAATTACAGTCAGATTTTTGAAGTATTTTTACATGTCCAACAATCTGACACTGATTGTTTGTGTTGTTATATGGTTCTAGGGCAATGCCGCTAATGTCTAAGTTCTTTTTTTTCTTTTCTTTCTATTTTTAACACAAAAATCCCTTTATTCAACTATCAAGCTAACATTAGAAAAGAAACTTGCTAGTAAGAGTGGTGCTATTCTATTTCCAAACCTCAAAAAACGCAATGAAATTGTAAACATATAGGCTACAGATATATGCAAAATAAACGAAAAATATTTAGACTCAGAAGATTCAGCCAAAGTAAATAATAGTTTCCAACTTCTAACTTCTAAGCTAGGATGTATGGATAGGTAAACTAGTAAAATCTGATACCTAATCCCACATGCATAGAAAATGTGAAAACTTATTCAAACTTGTTCACCATTTGTCAAGACAATTAAAAAAGAAAATGACATCCGTGTTTACCAAATGCAAAGGCAAGAACATCTACACGCTAATCCCTTGACATATGTTTTAGTGTAGGACAATAGATATTAGTTCCAAATTCACATAAGAAAACATGACAATTCCATATTCCTCAAACTCAAATTCACAAAAAACTACAATCTCATAATCACATTAGACCAAAGTTCAAGCCCAACTAGAGATGAGGGATTTTTTCAAATGGTGAGAACTAAAAAAAGGGGCGGGAAGATGGGGAGGGGAGGGGGGAGAGGGGGAAGGAAAAACAAACATGTACACCAAAAAGCCTTTTTAAGTTATACAAAACAGAAACACACACGGAGAGAGAGAGAGAGTAATTGCTGATTCATCACCAATGGTTCAGGGTGCATATGCAGTGAGAATGAGACTAACTATTTTGTGGTTAAAGAACTAGCAAATCAATACACCTCAAAGAATGATACAGACAGAGGGACCTAGCCACAATGGAGGGAGAGAAATACTAGCATATTTGATGGACTAGAGCTATCTATCATGAAGTTGGAAGTCATTATTTTTGAGAACCTTGTTTGAGTGGTAAAAACCAAAAAGCGTCTGTTGTCACAGATAATTTTGTAGGTGAACTTTATGTACCCACCCTGTGTACATGAGGTTCACTCCATTTCAATTAGAATAAACTTCTCTTATTTCTTCTACAATATATTACAATTAAAAAAAAAAAAAAAATCATGTATGTTATATTATCATTGAAATATAGAACAGCTAATAACTATGTTCAACTATAAGTTAATCAAATGAAATCCAGCGTATAAAAAAACCATGTAAATTATAATTTTTACCTCTGTTTCCATTTTGAAAGAGACTTGCCGTGCCATAACTACAGCAGCTGCTTCTTGGTCAAATCCAGCAACCAAGTCCTACAGCATACACAGTAGAATTATATGCTTGACCCCCAAAAGAAAAAGTAAATGTGTATGGCAATTTAGGATAGAGGAAATTTAAGAACAAAAGTTTTAAAGCCGAAATTAGAAGAAAATTAGAGAAGAATAACAATAAACATTCAAATTTATATAAAAACATATATTTTCATTTATGGCAATCAATAACCTAAAGCGAGTGAATCAAAAGCTCCAATTAGCAATCAATTATCAAATCATTATTTTTAAATCCTTTGCCACAATTTTCTATCAGGTTATTTGGGGGGAAAAATACTCTTTCCATCCCACAATAGATGATAATGTTTCGTCCTTGAGTTGTCCCAACTGGCAGTACATACTTTTTCAATTTTCTATACTGCCCTCACCTAATTCAAAAATCTAACAAGATTTTTAGCAAGAGTTGGGTCACCTCTAATATAAAGTAAAGTATATTGTAACTAAATAACTAAATTTTTTAGGTTTCATTGACTCATGCCATTTCAAAAGTTTCATCTATAGCGAGACAGATTGCATGTGTTTATGAACCAGAAAAATAAAATGATATTTAGTCAATTCAAAGTGACTAGCCTCCTGAACTTGAGAGGGAGAAAGAGACTTTTTTAGTTTTTTGGGGGTGTAATTCTGGTTGCCATTATTTTGCATGTTAGCTTACATAAATAGCCGAACCACAAAGATGGGATGAGTCTCATCCAACTATTCCTAATGTAATGGAACCAACTCCTATTTAATAATTTAAATTACAAAGCAATGATAGATAATTTAAAACTACAAGACAATGATAATGTTATTTTAAAATAACTCAAGCTAATCTTTAATTCTTTATTCATCCTAATCAAATCCATCCAAATCCACATTAAGCTTTATCACTTGCACGGGTCTACCTTTACTGCCTGCCTGCTCTCCTATCTCTATCCTTGTCCCAGTCACAACAGAATGTAACTTAATCAATAAAAAACAAGTAAACATGAATATATAAAGCCAAAGAGAATATACTCTTTCTCTAAATGGTTTAGCTGCAAGAATTGGCATATCACAATGATAAATGTAATCAACGCCTCACTTATCTAGGCAACTGCTAAGACGACATAAAGATTATGTCAACTCAGACTAAATCACAGCTTCTTCCTCTTCAGATGAAGTGGTACACATCAACTGATTCAGACCTACAATACAGTAAATACAGCTTACTTATTGTCAATGATTTTGTCACATATGTTAGATTATCATTTAAAACCTACCAACACCTCACTTTTGCCACAAATGCATTTAACATGAACAGCCACTCAGTAACCAATTTTTATTTTTATTTCAGGCCTTATATTCATTCCAAGGTTAGGCATCTGTAAACAACTTCAAGGGAAAAGGTGCCCTAAGTCATTCATCATTACAAGCTATGACTTTTTAGGTCCATGTCACTAATATGCAAACATGGAAACAGAAACCTACTAAACAAAGACAAATAATGTATCATACACAAGCAAACAGCAAAGCTTGCCTGTATGCTTCCAGGTCCAGCCACCCATCTTCTTGAAAGTGTTGTAACACGAAGTCTCATTTGACCACTGTAATGCTGATAACTGGAGCAAAATATCTGTAATAAGTAAAAGAAGTTTCCATCTATGCTAGGCACAAAAAATAACTTATTACTCAAGAGGCATAAGCTTGGAGTCCATACTACGTTAAAAATTGGAAGTAAAATTGGTTGCTTGTAGATTGTATGGTAGCATCTGGGCTTTCCTTCTTAACAACTTCAAAAATAAGACATAGAGATGTAGCTTTGTCAAGGCCACACATCTTCCATGCAGAAGTATTCCCCTGGCCGATAACAGTGTCAGAGCACAAAGGACCTTTCTGCACAAAGTTGCCAAAAATAAACAATGGAAATGCAACAGAGGAAAAGAGAAAAAACTTAGAAGCTCTTTGAATTATACCTTTTCAAGAGATGCACAAGGACCAATAATGCCCTGAACTTTGATATCCTTTGAGCAGTTTATCTCAAATATACCACTGCATAGAATATGAAGTAAAAAAAATGACAACCAAGATGGTTCTCTGAACCAAATAATCATATTATGGAAGATACAGAACATACAAATAGATAACTTCGGCTTGACATGCAAGCAAATATAAATCAGTATGATAACATTGCACCATTCTTCTAATGAATATATTGTCCTTTTTTATAGGTAATAAGACTTTTATTGAAAAAACTGAACATCATGTTCACAATGGTGAACACTCTAAACAAGAAACAAATACAGTAAGTACAAGAACTAAAGCTAACAGATTATAAGAATTCAGAAATTGAAATCCAATGCGTAAAACCCCATATACGAGCCCACTGAAACAAAGTACCAAAGAGGATATTTTTAGAGGTCTAAGGGTCTCTCATTGTCTTCGAATGTGCGGGTATTACGTTCCTGCCAAACTAACCACATTAAACATGTCAGGACCATATTCCATCTGGTTGACAAGTGCTTTCCAAACCAATTTCTCCAAGCAAAAACAAGAGAGCTAACAGTTTTTGGCATTACCCACCGAATCCCAAACACCTCAAAAACTTAACCCCATAAAGCATGAGAAAACTTGCAGTGGAGAGAAGATGATCAATAGATTCCCCATCACAACAACATAAGCAACACCTATTAACCAAGGACTGACCTCTCTTAACTAAATTATCAATGGTGAGTATCCCACCCCTAGCTGCTGTCTATAAAAAGAAAGACATTATTTAGGTACCTTTGCACACCAAATGCACTCCCAAGGAAACTCATCAGTGACAGGACCAGACAACAGCTAATAGTAAGAGCGCACATTAAACACGCCAGTCTTAGTCAACTTCCAAGTCAGATTATCATCCCCTCACCCCTCGACATAGAGGAATAAAGAAGCTAAATAAATAAAAAATTCCAACTTCCAATCCTGAAAACTCGATAGAATTGTAAATTCCAGCTCCTACTTCCCCAATCTGATGCAGATACTACCAGGTCAGAAATCCAGGCTTCTTTAGACAGGGAACAAGCAAACAAATTAGGAAAAAGATCCTTTTGAGGAGAATGCCCACCCACTCCAAGGATCATGCCAGAAACTAATAAGATGACCCTCCCCACATTACACTATCTGTCTGAAGAATTTCTCTGCTCCTTCCCTAATGCTCTTCCACATCCCACAGGGCCACACCTATGAGTACCTCCTACACCTCTAGTGCACCAGCCTCTTGTTGGGGAGATAAATACCTTGGGGAGCTTCTTTGAGTAATTAATATAACATATAGAGACACACTTTAACCCAAAAGGCCTAAGCCCAATGGGTATGTGCTCAATTATGTTATATTAACTACTCATTCTTCTCATATTTATTCAATGTGGGACTTCACTCACACGTGTAACCCAACAAATCTCCCCCTCACGTGTGAGTCTGCCTCTTTATGGGCTTCAAGACTTCTTTGTGGGTCATGAACAAGTCCTACTCGCTCCCCCTTGCCTAATGGGCTTTTCACTTCATCAGCGCGTCATCCATGAGTCTCTCGTACGCCATCCATGGGAACCACGTGTCAACCCCGCACGCACATCCATGGGAACCCCGTACGTCCATGTCCATGGGAACCTCGCACCACACCATTATTTAGCACCATTAGCAATATTCCTTTGTTGGGCTTTTTTTTTTCTTCTCTAGGATCTTTATGTGTGGGCCGTTTAGGCTTTCTCTGTCCCCGCTGGGTAGGGACCATGAACACCTCACCACCTTCGCCGCACACCACCATGGGCTCTGATACCACTTGTTGGGGAGATAAATACCTTGGGGAGCTTCTTTGAGTAATTAATATAACATATAGAGACACACTTTAACCCAAAAGGCCTAAACCCAATGGGTATGTGCTCAATTATGTTATATTAACTACTCATTCTTCTCATATTTATTCAATGTGGGACTTCACTCACACGTGTAACCCAACAACCTCTAGCCTATATTTGGTTGTTGTAACCTGACACCATAACCTGTTACTTTCCTTCCCAAAACGCCATAACCACTAACCTAGCAAGGCTTGGTTAAACAATCCAACCCTCCAGATCCCCAAACCACCTACCTCCACCGGCAAACAATGATGGTCAGATACAAATTGGCACTATAGATGGATGGTTGAAAACCACAGCCTAACGATTATTAAATTACAAAATATTCAGATTAAAAAAAAAAAAAATTGCTGCAAATATCTGGCAAATGCTGGTTTAACATATTCATGGAAAAGGTATTAATTAGATGTACTGAATAATTTACGGCCATATGGAACAATACACGCAAGAAACAAAACAATCAAAATATGAGGTCAATCTACAGTGTAAAAATACAAATATACAAAATAGTCCAACAATTCCCATTATACATTTGACAAATAATTATGTTCATACTATTGAATTAGTTTTAAGATGAAAGAGGGACAACCAAAGAAGTATATGACAAAGAAGTTGAACCTCTATATACATTTTAAGGCTCTAAAAGAACAATTTGTAGTATGTTATTTCACCAAGCAATACTTCAATGACAGAAATGAATTAAATAAACCCTTACTTTGATGATAGACCAAGATCATAGTCACCCGCCTGGAAAATACGTCTGAGTGAATCCTTAAATACTGGATGGCCAAAACTTTCTGCAAGCACAACAAGCCCTCCAGTTCTTTCGACTGCAATTTTCAGTTCTGCAACCCCCACCTGGATGCAAAGGGGACACAAATTTACTTGAAATGCATAATAACTAGGCACAAAAGTAAGACACAGCAATGGTTATCAAAAAATATGAACAGAAACTGAAGTCAACAGAATTACTCTAAGCTAAGGGATCACCACATACCATATTTAATTCCAAATGATCATTACTTGACTAAAGCCTACTCAATAGACGCACAAGCAGCAAGGCCAAAAGCCTTGTCCCTACTTCGGGTGGATAAACACATGAACTCCATATAACATTTCAATACAAACTAAAATTTTCTCCAAAATTTACATACAAGGGTGCACATGAATCGGTAGTTTGAAATCCAGATATAATACATATTTAATAATTAGAAAAAACAGATATACTTCATAATTCATCTAAAATTTATCCAATATAAATTTGGTCCAAGCTGCCAATGCTTTAAAGAAAGCCACCAGAGTCAGAAATAGCCACAACCCCAACATTTAATTTTTATTGCTAAGTTACACACACACCCAGTCGCCTAGTGAGTCTAGAACCCACAAACTCACCATTCATCCCAATTATTATGAGAAGAGGAAGTGCTAGTTGAGCTATAGTTCATTGGTCAAACCCAACATGAAATTAGGGTAAGTTAGCATAACCAAAACCAAATTCGGACCTCATATTCAATGAGTTTGAAGCAGCCAAAGACTGATCAAATGGGGGATTTGGGGGGTTGGGGGGGGGGGGGGGGGGGGGGTTGGAAATGAAGCAGCCTAGAAATAATTTTGAGCATTATAAATATATGGAGTACAAACCAGATAAAAATTTGATATTAGAAAGCATGTGTGATAATGACCCAAGAATTCGTTTTTTTTTTTTTTTAATAAGCAATTAATGTTTTATTAAAATAAAGGACGTATTTTATACATGTTGAATAAGTACCTGAACTGAAGTACTTTTATGGAATTACATAAATCAATAATTACATATGAAAAGAAAGGGTGACAAATAAATCAACAATGGAGTTTGCAATATTAGTGCCTATTCTTTTAGACCAATCGAACAATGATCACAAAAATCTGGATTTCAACTCAATAACAGTTCACTCTGCTGATCTGCTCCATTAGAAGTGCAAATGTTCCTCCTGCCTTACCACTCAGATTAATTAAGAGGGACTGACTTCCAAAAGAAAAAAATCCTAACTTTCCAAACCAGCTTTGCAAACCAAATAACAACCTCTATAACACTCTTAGGCATCACCCACTATGTACCAAACATAAAAAATATATATGTCTACGCCAAAACTCATGATCAACTTTTCAGTGAACCAATAAATAATCCACATTTTCATAGCTACAGCTGAACATACAACACCAATCTACCAATTCCTCTTTTGATAAGGCTCTGCCCATCAAAAATTTTCCCTAAGTTGCTGTCCACACACACCCAAAAAAAAAAATATTTTAAAAAGCTACTTTCTTCAACTCCTTAAGTCCACTAAATGTTCTTCCATGGAAAAATTAACCCATTCGTACCTCTTTGGACTTCATAATATGACTTAACATCAAACTAACCATTAATTGTAGGCTTCCACTTCAGTTGATTAGGGCCCATTCCACTTGGATGTTGGAATAAAGTTTATCACAAAAGAGAACAACCGACTTCAATTCCCAGTCATTAAAAAGAACATGCAAAACTAATATGCCATGACCTAGCCCCCCTTCGTTCATTTGCTTTAAATAAAACACTGAAGCATCTTTGTCTACTGCAAGTAGATATGATATGACTCTTTCAATACATGATTGCCACGCCATCTGTCATGGCAGAATCGTACCTCACTGCCATCCCCAACCTCATAACAAAACTAACTTATCCCACCCCATGCTTATGCTTGTAATAGGCTACATCCATTACTACTTGTAACACACTTTGTAATCTATTCCCCAACCTCATAACAAAACTAACTTTTTTTTTGATAGGTAAGAAAGTAATATTATTGAAAAGAAAGAAGAAAAAGAATACAAAGTGTTCACAATAATGAACAAAGAACAGCACAAAAACAAAGAAACGTAGGAATCAAGAAACTATGCTAAGAGACAAAAGAAAATCAATAAGAGAAGAACAGTCTGAGAGACCCCAACACCGAGACCAATCAAAGATTGTCCACTGGCACAAATCTGTCAATTGAGCTAGAGATTTCTCAGTATCCTTGAGAGCACGTCGATTACATTCTGTCCAAATAATCCACAACAAACAGCCTGGAACCAAATTCCAAATATTAGAATTATGTTTCCCAAGCCATTGCTGCCAACAAAATACTAAGTCTGCAACAGAACCTAGCATGACCCAATGAATCCCAAATAGCTAAAGCATATGCACCCACAAAGAATGAGCTAATGAACAACAAATAAGAAGAAGGTGATCCACAGATTCCTCATTACAACAACATATACAATTTGCCAGAGAGCGACCTCAAAGCATAAAGATTATCCAATGTAAGAATCAGGCCATGAGCTACTGTCCACATAAAAAAGGCCACCCTTTTAGGAACCTTAACTTTCCAAATGCCCTTCCAAGGGAAAATGGAAGTAGGAGCCTCCTGAATCTTATGGTAGAAAGACCGAGTAGAAACTTCATACAACTATTGAGGCCCCAACAAAGATTGTCACTTCCAACACCCCCAAGAATCTGAGATTGAATCAAGTGTAGAAAGGAGAAAGAAGCTGCCAACTCCCAGTCATTGAACTCCCTAAAGAAACATAAGTTCCACACTTTGACATGTCCACCTACTAGAAGACACAGAACATCAAAAATAAAAGCTTCCTTATTGGCTGAACACTGAAATAACTCAAGGTAAAGAGTTTTGAGGAATTATCCCCAATCCACTTATCATGCCAAAAAAGAATACGAGAACCATCCCCCACCAAAAAAAAAAAGTGCTTAGAAAAGCTCACCCACGCTTCACTAATGCTGAGCCATGAACCACAACTATGGGCCCTTTTACAACTTTAGTACTCCACCCCCCTTTCCCCTCCCCATATTTCATCGCAATAACCCTCCGCCAAAGATGATTAGTTTCATGACCATACCTCCATAGCCATTTTCCTAATAGAGCCTGATTAAAAGACACCAACTTCTGAATCCCCAATCCACCCAACTCAAGAGGTAAACAAACTTTTTCCCAAGCCACCAAAGGGTATTTGAAACACAACTCTGAGGATCCGCAAAAGTTCCACTAAATTCATTCTAATCTAGTAGCCACAGCTTTAAGAACAGTAAATAGAGACAGATAATAAATCGGAAGACTTGAAAGGGTACTTTTCAACAAAGTGAACCTACCACCCATTGATAACGAAAGTCTCTTCCAACCCAAGAAATTTTTGACAAGTTAATCATATGGATTATTTAATCAGTTAATCCATCAAAGAAACCACTTACATGGTAACATTCAAAATACCTATATGAAGGGGAATGGAAAAAAGAAAAAATTGATAGGTAATAGCCAAACCACTATTCTGTGAATCAATTTATCTAGTGGGATACAAGAACAGAATAAAAACAAAACAAAACAAAAACAGAAATTAATATTACCTGGTCTAGTGCACAAGCAAAAAGATCTAGTACATGCCCTTGATGTACAAGCTGCTTTGAAAGTCCCTCATAGAACTTCACAGCTTTATGATAAAGCGGAGCAGAGTCCTTATCTAGGTCCTTGTGAGAACGAATTGGGTCTGACAAATTCTTTGACACAATCTGCAACAGATTCAAAAAGAAAAACTCAGCAGAACTTCCAAAGGCCCTGTAAATGAGTAACCATGAAATACTAAAAACAAAAACCAAAGGCAGAGAGAGACCAAATCCCAGTATTTCATAAACAGGAATGTTTAACCAGCTAATACACAAAAGCAAGAAGACATGCGCCATTCCAAAAAAAAAAAAAAAAGTCTTATTTCACTTCCATTGCTAATGCAATAACTAGGAAAACTTGGCAAACACTTGAAACCTTTTGTAAACTAGAAATGTAATCAAACATATGCCACAAAAAAAAAAAAAAAAAAAAAAAAAAAAAAAAAAAAAGGTCCGCATTGACATGTAATTATAACAATTTTGAATCCAGCGATCAAACTAATCACTCACAAGAATTCATTTTAATGAGGACAGAAACAGTGGTCAAACAACAAGATGTTAGCTTGAGGCATTCATAATATCTCAAAGCTTGGATCACTCAGACAAGTTGCCGAGCAGTGCAGAGCATACTCTGTTCAACATTTGCCATTTCAACTAATCCCACAGCTCCACACCCTCACTCTCCATTACACCTCTACCGGACTCAACTTTATAACATCAACATATTAAACACAAGTAAATCCCGACTAACCTTATATCAATCAAACTCTCCATCATAGCAATTACTAAAACGGAACATAATAGTAATAACAAACATAAAGGAGCGAACAACGAAAATGAATCAAAACATTATCACAATGAACGAATTCACAACAAAACAAAGAAAAAAACAGCAATCCTTACAGCACCAGAGCCTTCAGTCGAAGGTCCACCAATAAAGGCCATAATTCTAGCTCCAGAACCCGGAACACACGCTCCTAACAAACTCGCTGCAATACTCAAGGCCGTGCTAGTACACCTCGTGGCCCTCTGATCCGTGGGCACTCCCCACGGATCCTTCTGCAACTCCTCCAAAACCTAACCAAAAATTCAACAAACACATCAAATCATTTCTTGCTTTCTTTCTTTCACCTAGTTTGATTGATTAAAGCATTAAAATCAAAGCTACAATACCGAGTTAAACGCGAACTCGCACTCAGCCTTAGGCAATAGAAACCGCGAAATGCTCTCAGCGGACAATCCATCTCTAGCACCAGCAATAACACCAGCCGGCTTCGGCTTCTTCGCGAAAAAGCTCATATGCTCAAGAAGCTGCTCCTTGGAAATGTCCTTATTTCCTCTGAACACGTAAGTCTTCGGAATCTGCGCAAACCCTAATTCATGAACATGCACCAACGTCCCAAACGTGATCAACCCAACCAGCGAGTTATCGGGCAACAAATCGAAAGCCTGCGAGAGCGAAGACTTCAGGAACCCCATCTCTTCCTCAATGAGGCAGGAATCGATCACGAACAAGAAAACAAGCGGCGGTTGCGGCGGCGACTGGTCGATTTGGCTGTCTTGAGAGTACTCGATGGTGGTGTAGTGAGGGAAGAGCTCGGCGGGGAGGTTGTCGTCGGAGATGGAGGCGTAGTTGGGAGGGAAGTGGTTGCGCTGGAAGCAGAAAGGGCAGATCCAGATCTTGGCGGCGAAGTCGACGATGGCGAAGGGGTTGAGGACGGAGCGACATGTGCGGCAGCGGAGAGGGGAGTAAGGGAGGAGGGTGAGGTTCGGGAGAGGTCTGATCGGAGAGTAGATGGCGGAGACTGGGACGACGCAGTTCGAGGATTCTTGCTTCGTGCCTGGGATCACGTTCCATGGCATTCGGACTCCGTCTTGGGATTCTAGTTCTAGGAATTCTGCCATTTTTTTGGGATTTTGAATTTCTTTTTCCCGATTCGATTGGGAATTTGAATTCCCGTTCAAATTAGTGGAGAGTGTGATGTGGGGGGGATTGTGAGTTTTGGAATAGAGGAAATGATATCGATGGTTAGTTACTGACTTACTGTGGATGGTCTATGACTCTATGGTGATGGACATTGGCATGGTGATGGTGCAGTGGGATAGCAGATTTTGGCGGATCTTTTCTCCTTTCCTTTTTCCTCTTTTTTTTCCCCTTTTTTTTCCTTTATTTTAGAATTTAGACCGATTTGTTGAGCACTAGATTGGTTAGGATTATGAACCATGTTCACTGTGACAGTTACTCTTCAAATTAATTTTGAGGGAAGTTTCGGGAAAAATTCTTCAAATTTTTCGTATATTTTTTTTATTGGATGTTAATTTTGAAAATATATCAATAAAATTACATGTTTTTTATGTTTTTTATATGCATGTAAAATTTCATTCAAATTAAATGTTATTTAGAATTTGATCAATAAACTTAATTTTTATGCATAATTTTAGACCACAAAAACTTGAAATCTAAACATTTGATTGATGACATTCGGGACCTGTTTGATAGTAGTTTTCAAGTATTGTTGTTCAAAATTATGTAACAACTATGGTTTAAAAAGTGTTGTGAAAATATATGTTTAAAGTAGTCATAATACAAAAAATGTGTTTGGTATCATATTTCAAATATCATATTTTAAATTGTGAAAATAAAAAACATAATTATATGTTGGCATATGTATGTGTTTTTTTAAGTGATAAGTCATGGGGTTGTAAAGTAAAAGTATGATTATTTTATTTAGAGAGAGAGAGAGAGAGAGAGAAAATTCCCTCTTATTACCGTTGCTTCTTTTCAGTCTGCTCATGCTCTCTCACTGCTCATACTCTCTTTTCTCTCTTTGTTTATCTCAAAACTCATTGGTCCTTCTCTCTTAGTGGTTTTCATCTCTATCAGTGATCCCCCAAGTGAAGCAAGTCGTTTTTGTCGCCATCAACAACCACCACAAAACCCACGCATCAAAGTGTACAACTAAATCTCTGAAAATTCACAAATCTGACTAAGAATCCAGGTTTGATGAAATCTTATCAGTTGTGCATTATTGGCTTTTGAATCTCTCCATAATCTTCTTTTCCTTATGCACATAACATTTTGATTGACAAATACTGTGGGATGGGTTTTGTGAAATTTTTTAAGAAATTCCTTAAATCCTGAAATGTAAGCCCCCCTCCCCTCCCCCAAAAACCCCACTGAGAAAACCGGTTAGATTTAGATATTTTAGTGCGATTGTTTAGATACCCTAATGCTTCATAGTTCTCCGGAGACAAATGACTGTGTTTGGATGCTGTTTATTTTATTGAAAATTAAAAATACTGTAGCAAAATAATTTTTAAACGTGTGAATAGTACGTGGAACCCATTTTTAATGAAAGTTTTGTTGAAAAAAGAGGTTTGTGGGTCCCATAAACAGTGCACGAGACCCACTGGAAAAGCCACCACAACCATAAAAATGCACTTCTCAAAAAAAAAAAAAAATGCAGACGCAAACGCATTTCATCAATATCCAAATGAGTACTAAGGCTGGGTTTGGGAAGCACGTTTTGCGTTTCACAGACCCGCAAGTACTTTTTTCAACAAAAATAACTTTAAAATTGGGTCAACGGCACTATTCATGCATTTAAAAATTATTTTGTTACAATGTTTTCAGTTTTTAGTTTTCAGCAATAAACGGTATCCAAATAGACCCTAAGACCCAGTGGAAATATGAAACTTTGGGGTTTTGGGATTTTGAAGATAGAGAAGACTTTACTTCGTGGTTTTTTGGGGGGTTTGAGACTAGACATGGCAAACGATCGGATCGAGTCGGGTCATTTGGATTGCGGGCCAAACCGTGTCATTTTAAAGGGGTTGAAAATGGGTCAAGTCAATCGGATTGCAAGTCGGGTCAGGTTAGCCCATATTTTTCACATTAAAAAAAACAAATAAATGCTAACTTTTTAGAGAGAATGAATCAAATCAAATAATTAGAGTAATTTTTACTAATTTACTATTATACATGTGAAGGGCAAAAAACAAACAAACCAAAAAACATAAAAGATTTCCATATTCTTGCAATTCAGACAGTTTTGACTTTTTAGCCCATATTTTTCACATTTAAAAAAAAAAAACAAATAAATGCCAACTTTTTTGAGAGAATGAATCAAATTAAATAGTTAGACTATTTGTTACTAATTTACTATTATACATGTGAAGAAAAAAAAAAAAAAAAACAAACAAACAAACAAACCAAACAAATATAAAGATTACCATATCCTTGCAATTCAAACAGTTTTGACTTTTGAGTATGACTAAAATTCTATACATACTTTAAATTCAAAGTTCACTAATGATATCATTCCCATAAAAGAACCAAAAAAAGAAATAATAATAATAATAAAACTAAATGTCATAGACCATGTCAAGTTATCAGCCTTCTTAAGTGCACAAATTCTTGTTGCATTTAAAATAATAATAAAGTTAGATCATATAGAAAGATAAACTAAATAAATAAATTAAAAAAAAAAACTTTAAAAATAAACATAACAATTTAAGTAAAGAAGAACAAGTAAATTTTTATAAGAATTATACCTCAATCTATTCAATGTTGGTATTAGATCCGGCACTACAAATATTCATACTTGCAAATTGTAGCTTAATTTGGTCAATTTCATCGATATCTTCATCTACGATACAATATTTTAATATAACTTAAGTGTACCATGAGATAGTTGTGGTAGGAGGGGGAGGCCTTATCAGAGATAGTTGTGGCAACTGCGTTAAGGGTTTCTTAAGGTCCATTTGTCATATTTCAAGCATCATGGCTGAATTCTGGGCTCTAAGGGACGGTCTGAGGTTAGCTTTAGATATCGATGTTCAAAGTTTAATGGTGGAGCTGGATGCAAAAGTGATTATGGATCTAATCAAATCTAACACCAATGCTAATAGACCATATTCTCCCCTTCTTAATGATTACAGGTCATTGCTGGACAACTTTCATCAAGTCAAAGTGGAGAATGTATTTCAGGAAGCGAATAAATGTGCCAACACTCTAGCAAAAAGGGGATGCTCTCTTTAGAAAGATTTTGTTGATTTCCCCCACTTTTGAAATTTCTTCCCTTGTTAATTTGGATGCTACTAGACTGTATTATTTTAGGCTTTCAGCCGCTACTCTTGCCACTTTGGCTAGTTAGTTTTTAATGAAACTTTTGTTTAACCAAAAAAAAAAAAAAAAAAACTTATCAATAAAGAGTTAAAAATGTATAATTTCTATGACTCTATTAATAAATTAAAATACCTTTAAATCCATATAACCAACTTTTAGTACACAACGTAGTTTCCATGTTCTCAGGCAAAAGACATGATCAATATAGAGTAAGAATTTTTTTCCTGTGCTAAAACTTGATTCAGATGCAACAATAGTTATAGGAATGCTCATGAGATCCCGTGCCATTAAAGAGAGCTTTGGAAACCGATTGTAATGTTCTTTCCACCAAGAGAGAACTTCCAACTTTGGATTTTGCCTTTTGCTAAGTCTCTAGGTTCTTCTATATACAAGTCCAATTGAGATTTTTTTTGTTTTGGCACTACGAGAACTTTCATAATGCTCAAATTCCTAATCATTAACAAAAATTGCAATTAAAAAAATACCACACAACATTATAATTTCATTATTAAAAAAATACCACAACATATACCAAACAAAAATTCAATATACTTACATCATTTGTCATATCTTCATCATGATCATCCATATCACCACGGCTAGAACTCCCAACACTAGAACTCCTAACAAAATATGAAGCATTTGTAGTAGCCATAGGCTTGGGACATTCATATTGTGAAAATTTTTATACAATTGTGTTTGAACTTGCTCCACCTTCATTTCAACAATGTGCTCAATTGCCTCTATCTTCTTGAAAGGAAAGTCCACAAAATCTAACTTGTACATTGGATCAAGAACAATAGCACAAGCTAATACCACACTATAACAATCCCAATAGTTGTCAAATTTACCTTTCATCTATTGTGTCATATTACTGATAAATGAATCATGACTCTCCATTTCCTCAAGTAAGAGCAATTCAATTTAAGACACTCCATGAAAATATAAATTTGCTGTGGGATATTCAGATCTAGAAAATAGAGTTGTAATATCATTAAAAGGTTTCAAAAACCAAAGCCATCCTTTCAACTCTATTCCATTCATCCCTTGATGGACAATGCTTGAAATTAACATCATCCTATGCTAAACAGTTCAACATAGAACGATATCTCACAGCACTATCAATCATGTCATATGTTGCATTCCATCTCGTAGACACATCTAGACGTAAAACACTTTGTTCTCTTCATACCAAGTATCTTGACACATTCATCAAATCTACACATTCTACTCTCTGATCCTTTAAGATATTTCATAGTTTCACGAATCTTAATCACTGAGGCATCTGTTACTTTTAATCATTCTTGAACAATAAGATTCAATATGTGAGCATCACAACGCAAATAAAAAAAATATACCCCCACATAACAATAAACCTTGCTCATTATGCTTTTCCTTTATGAAATCTTGGCAATTATCATTATTAGATGCATTATCTAAGGCAATGAAAAATAATTTCTCCTCAATACCTCAATCTTCCAAAAAATTTAAAATCTGCTTTGATGAAAAAGTTCCTATGTGTGGAGCTGACATATGACAAAAATTTAAGATGATATTTTTCAATTCCCAATTCTCATTTACATAATGAGCTATAAGACAAATATATCTCTCACTTGTAATAGATGTCCATAAATTTGAAGTCAAACATATTCTGCTAGGAATTGATTTCAACTTATTTTTGATGTCATATATCTCTCACTTGTAATAGAGGTCCAAAAATTCAAGAGTTCCTACCGCATAATCCTTTTTTACACCATTAACAAATTGCCTTACATATCCCATCATCATCAATAGGCAATTTCACAAAATCACTTGATGGACGTTCAATAGGCAATCTTTTTTACACTATTGAAAAAAAAAAAACAAAAAAGACTCCTGTATCAAGAAAAAGATAAGCTTATAACAACCCTGATGGATTTACTAAAACGACAATTAAGAAAACAAAATAAATTACTGAAATAGTGGGTTAAACTTGTTTGAGAAAGAACTGCATAACACATCTTTTTTTATTTTACTTTTTATTTTTTTCTTTTTTGAGAAGCATAACTTATAAATTGAGTAGGCATTCAATGATATTTTTATGATTTCTCATAATTTTTATTATGGTAGCATGTATATGACATGATTATAATTTATAAACCACTTGATGGACGTTCCATACTCCTATATGCATGCTATATTAAACCGATTCTCCTATTTAAAGCCAAAAACTCAGAAAGTAATTCCAACCTTTGTTTTAAGCTATCAAATCTTTCTCACCCAACACAGTTCCATTTTTCTCTTCAAATCCATTCCTTAGTATTTGTAACAATTTATTTACTATTTTTTTTAATATGTAGTGTGCAAATGTTATCCGATCGGTAACAATATATTTTAACATTTATTTTCTACATACAGTGACAAAAAAGTTAGTTGTGCTGCTTAATGCTGATTATGTTTCGATGGATGAGGGTATAGTATGCCCTTCCTTAAAATATAATAAGGCAAAAAGGTTTGTCATGAATTTGTATGACTTTTAAGTCATTCGTATTTGCTCTAGTGAAGGCCCTACCATGCCCTTCCTCCTTTGAAATACCAACATCGGAACTAGTTTTTCTGTACTAGACTATTTCACTCTCTGTCTGTGAAATACTCCGAAAATTCCATGAACCGCATATTTTACTATCTATTTATGGGATACTCTAGAAAACTCATGGACTAATAGTGTAGGCTTGTGGGGGATTGAAACTGAGACATCTGGATTTACGTCATGCTACATACTATAACGAGCCTCTGAATACCCGTGGTAAGTTATAAAATTGTTCTATTAATCTCTCTTTTAGCCTAGGTAATTAGTATGCATATTGATACTTTGGCATTTAATAGCTATGCCGAAACTCCTGGTAAATTTGCTATTCTAGTTGATGATTGCAGGATCTTCTCAGTCACCTACCCATGGCCATGAAGAAACTCAAACATTGCTATAGAGAAGTCACAAGTGTGCAATTCATTTGCAAGAAAGAGTGTAAGAAAAGCTGAGGAGTTTGTGATCTTTAGATAATCCTCCTTTTAATGTATTTTAGATAACCTGAACATGTATGTGTCTAACACATTTCTCTTTAGCTTTCAATGAAGTTTCCGTCATTACCCCCAAAAATAAAATAAAATAAATCATAATACTTTGGAATTTCTGGCACAGAATCTTGTGGGGAAGGTAACAAATAAAACAAAATTCTTCTTTCTTATAATAAAAAATAAAAAAATACAAAAAACAAAACAAAACAAAACAAAATCCAAATTATCCAAAAAGAGGCCTAAACATAAAGTATGGATAAAGGGCGGAATAGTGCACCGTTAATTACGAGCAAATAACAAACACCTTTTTCATTTTCATCGGCCATATAAAGAAATTTGAAGATCAAGTTGCCAATTAATAATATCGCATTGTGTTTATTGCACACATATATTTGTTAAAAGATTACGACTTCGAGATTGTGTGGGATTGTGAGTTTTTTGGAATGGAGGAAATGATCTATTGCGATGAACATTGGCATGGTTATGGTGCAGTGGGATGGCGGATTTTGACAGATCTTTTCTCTTTTTCTTTTTTGTTTCTATTTATTTTAGAGTTTAGAAAAAGATTCACAACACTATATTCATCAAGATTATGACACTAGTACTTATGGCTATAACATACAAATGAGAAGACTAGGTAAGTTTTCATCATCAATGTATATGTGCTAATAATTTGCTTGCAAAAGGTTGGAAGTATAGAATAATGGATTATTATTTACGGAAAATTAGTTGCCTTTTTCGCTTATATTGAACTTTATTACTCAGGTGCATAATTAATAGAGCACTTCTCACCTATAAATAAAAATAAAAATAAATAAAAACACTAATAAAAAATTCTTTTGATAAGTATTGATATAAGACATTATTATGTAAAAAAGAAGATGATTTGGACCAAGGATAGTATAGTTGCTTAAAAATTTGGTATTAAACTTAAAGAATTATTCAAGAAACCCTGGTTAAGAAATTGTTTTTAATGACTGTCATTGGCCTTTTAGCATTACACACTCCTACTATGTTCTCGAGGAAAAGGTAATTGACACGACATAAAATTAAATTATTATTACAACAGATTCACTCAACTCATGAATTCTGATAAGATCACCAATCCATCTTCTTTCTAATATGTGATTCGAATCCCTATAAGAAGCTAGAAAAAGACAATCAATAGCATAAAGGTAAACTCACACCTTTATCTCTCTGGGAATACCACCTTGAGCTGTTCATATTTGAATAACATAAATAAAAAATTAAAATAATACATAAATACATTAGAATCCACAAAATTAGAATCATACAAAAACCTGATTCCACCAAGAAATTAAGATAGTGAAGCACCTTTTGACATGATTATTCATTTGACTACAAATGTTTGTATTGGAGAAAAAAAAAAAAAAAAAGAATCAAAGATTTACAAATTAAATATGATTAGGTAGAAGAGAGAAACTAATAAGAAAGTTATTGTGTTGTAATAGAGTCAGTTTTTAATTTGAATTTCAAAACATGAGCAACATTGTGCTTCAACGTGAACTTGTAAAACTTCCTTCCATTTTTTAGATGAAGTAGTTTTATCTGAAACATGTGATGTAATGTGGATTTGTAAAACTTCCTTCAAATTGTTTTTTTTTTTTTTAAGAAACAATTTTATCCATTTTTTGTTTTTTGTTTTTTTGTTTTTTTTTTTTAAGGCATCCAAAACTTTTGTTATAGACGTATACTATGTGGCTACATTTTAGAATTAAAAATTAGGAAAATCTTAAATTAAATATGTACGGTACCTTAGGCACTATCCATTAGATATCCCTTTTAAATTTCAGCCACTTATCTAAATACTTAATAGAGGCTATAAAGAAAACGGCATTGAGCATCCGTATCTTTCCGTATTTTTTTTTTTTTGGTTACCTGTTAAAATTCATTTAGAATTCCATATCAGAATAACACGAAAGTGAGATCAAGAGTTTCAATTTCATTCAATGTTGGACATCTTTGTGAGATAGGTGTCCTTATTTTGCTTTTTGTACTTATTATTGCGAAATGGTGACGATCCTTGAATGTTCTATCATGCTGGCTTTCGCTCCGTGTTATAGTTGTAATCTCTTTGTTCTTCAATAGAGTTCTATCATTGAAGTAAAAAGAAAAAAAAAAGGAAAAAAAAAAAGGAAAAACACAAACGTGAAAATCAATCACTCTGAAAAATTTGAGATCTATCCCTGCCTTAATCATAGTCTTGGTATGTGCGAGGAGCTCACTGAGTTTGACTATCATATGGCACCATTCGATCTCTACTCCCAGCTCTACTCTTCTTCTTCAACCCAAATTCCTTCTATCTAAGGTTTCCAAAACCTAATGGAACCACAGCCTTCTCAGCCTTGGTCCTCGATCTCTCATCTCCCGCCTCCACAACTCGCCACTATGGCACAATGCTCGGGAATTCTTTTTCTATTTTCTCATCATAAAACAATAGCATTTGTTGTGCTAAGTCAAATGATATTCTATCACACCAAAACCCTTCTTTATTTATTTTAGCATAGCATTTAACAATATACTCTACATCTCGTCTTCTATTTTAACATTACAATACATTAAAATAATAACCTTTGAAAAAAGGCACCACCATCAACAACCAATACTACCACTAGATCAACCCAACCAACTAAATTGCCTCCCTACCTCTACTATCAACAACCAACACAACCAAAACCCGAACCCAAATCAATCCAACAATAACCCATATCAACCCAATTGAAATTGAAATCACCACCCAACCACCAAATCACAACCCAATAATTGAAACCACCGCTTGTTAGAATCTAAAAATTTAGAACAATTGGTAAACCTTGAGTACAAACTTATCTAGATATAGATCTTAGACTCTATAGGGTATATTAGATAATGCTCAAGGTATTACAAGTTAGAACACAAGAAAAAGAAAGCTACAGGTTCAGGAATTCGAAACATGCTAGGTTTGACTGATCGAGAAGAAGGCTCGATCGATCGATCGAGATGCCTTTCTACAGAATTTAATTATAGCCCAAGAACTCATTAAGCCCATTAAGTGATTAAGGTTTCAAATCTAATTTTTCTAGTATTTAAAGGAAACCCTAAGACATGTTTTAAAGGAGTTTTTAGAGAGAGAAGAGTGCTTTTGTGCCTCATATTGTAGATCTAGGGTTTTGTACCCAAAACTCTCTAAAATCTTCTATTGGCAATATTCTAGAGTTGTAGAAGTTGTTGCTACAAGATCAACTATTACTGATGCTTTCAAGCTTTGAGTGGAATCTCAGAGTCAAAACGTGGGTATTTGTGTTCAACAAATTCAAATAGAAGAGTTCATGGATTCAGAGCTGCATGTGGTCACGTGAGTATGTACTACAAGAGGTAGCTTTAGATTTAGGGAAAAATTATTGTTAAACTTCCATTATATTTAATGAATTTGTTGCCTTGTGGATTGTTTAGATTAAATCCTCCTTAGGTTTTTTTATCTTGAAATTAGAAGGTTTTGTTTGTTTATTTTTAGACCCCTTAAAACCAAGTTCGTTTAATCTAATGAATTAGCCAAGTAGTTAATTATGTTAATTATGCGATCTAGGTTAAACACATGCAAACATATTACTTAGTGCGGAAAATTAAAGAAGACAGTAATATAATGACCCAGGAAGATAAACAAATCCATTATGATAGAATGGAAGATTACAATAGATTTAAACCCTAAATCTAAGTCTACCTCTTGTAGAACTTACTAACACGACCACGTGCAGCTCCAACGCCACTGACTCTTCTATCTGAATTTGTTGTGCACAAACACCCATGTTTGTGACTTTGAGATCCCATTCAAAGGTTTTAGATTACTATTAGTAGTAGATCTCTATGCAACAACTTGTTTCCACCAGTTCTTGATTGTAGATCTCTTGTTCTGGCAAATGCTTGTTGAGTTAGAAGGTACAGAAATCTCACAAATCTCATAGGATTAACTCACAAGACTTCTAAGAGCTTTTAAAACGTAATTAGAGTTTTCCTTTTATACCTTATAATGTTTGACGGAAACCCTAAACGTTTTCGCAGACTTGGACCTAATTTAAATTCTATAGAATTGACTTATTTGCAATTTTTGATTAGTCGAGTGTAATTTTCGATCGGTCAAGCTTCATGAAACTTGAACTCTCCTTTTTGCAGTTTGAATGTTCTTGAATCTTGATTTGTACAATCTTGAGCAATGTCTAACACCTAATCTAGACATGTTTTTATTCTCGGTTTGCCAACATACACAAAATAAGAATCTAAACATTTAATCCTAAATATTTAGAACTTAACAGGTTTCATTGGTTTTCCTAGGTCATTATATAACTTTCCTTCTTTACTTTTCATCACTTAGTGATATGATTGTTTGTGTTTAACGTAGATTTGAATAATAAACCTGAGTAACAACTTGGTTAATAAACTAGGTTAAACAATCTAAGTGAACAAGGGTCTAAACAAACAAACACCGCTGAAATTGCCATATAAATTGAAACTCAAACCAGCACCACCACTAAATTGTCGAGCCAAAATCGATGATTTACAAACTACCCACAACCCCAACCCAAACCAGTGAGAGAGAGTAGGGAGAAAATGGGCTTTTGCCTTTTTTTTTTTTTTTTAAAAAAAAATCTAGCATTTTGCCCCATTTCCCAAACTAATTAGGGAAATGCCCTTGTTTTGAAACTCGATTTTTAGAAAATCGATTTTCAATTTAAAACTCGATTTTTGGACAATCAAGTTATAACAAACTGAAAATTAAATTAAAAAAAAAAAAAATTGCATGGAACTCGAGTTCATGGAGCTCGGGTTCCATGCAATTTTTTTTTTTTTTTTAGTTTGATCACCCCATACCTATAGCTCCGTTCAGGGAGCCCTATAGTGTCGTTTTAAATGGAACTAGAGTTCCATGCAAGTTTTTTTTTTTTTTTAAAGTTTGATCGCCCCATACTCGATTTTCTACAAATCGAGTTTTACATTGAAACTCGATTTTGAGAAAATCGAGTTTCAAAATAGGGACATTTTCCTAATTAGTTTGGAAAATAAGGCAAAATACTGGATTTTTTGCGCGAAAGAGGCAAAGGCCAATTTTCTCTGAGAGAGTAGATAAAATCGTGAGAGAGAAGATAAAATCATGAGAGAGATATAGAGAACAACAAAGGTGTTAATATTGGGTATAAGAGACAACTAATCTGCTACTTTATTTGATAACGTGGTTCAAGATTATTCAAAAGGTATGCATCTCATTGCCTTAGCACTTTGCCATTTCGCTTTGAGCTTACTTTGTGATTTTCTAAGCTAACTTGATTGATGGAGTGCCTCCAACCAAACCTACTAGTTCGTTTTCGACCTAGTTAGTAGGTCATTATTATTTTGCTAACTTCCCACCAATGATCCTTAGGGTGTCCGGCCTTTGTACTTTGTCAGAATATTTATCACGGTACAATTTCCCTTCTACCCTCATACTAGAAGTTTAATAATATATGGTTAGGTTAAAATTATATGTGGTGTAACTTTTGTCAATATTGTATCTCTTGATATCTTTTTATTGATTATATATTTTGACAAATCTACTGTTAGATTACATTTTCTCCTTATACCCACATTAATTGCTTGTAAAATTTTAAAATAATTAGGGATCAATAATTATCTTATCTATAAATTAAATTTCAAGGTTTTGTACTTAAAAATAATGCTCTACACTAAATGAGTTTTTTGATTGAATAGTAAATAACATATGCTTAACACAAAATTCTAATGAAAATATGTAATCCAACTATATGGTTTTTGAAATATTATTCTAATTAAGAGTTATTGAGTGATGTATCATTCTAAAGAGTTACCAAATATAGCTGTGTGTGTATTAATTATAATAAAACGTGAGCTTTGACGAGTTGACATGGCATTATGGAGAGGAGTAGAAACGAAAAGGATAAACAATGTATTTGGTCACTATGAGCAAATATTCTATCATTTACACCATGTTTCAATTTGGTCCTTAAACTTTCAATTGTGTCAATTTGGTTCTTAACTTCTTAGTGTTGTGTTAATTTAGTCTCTGCCATGATCTCTTAGATAGAAATTGCCGATGTGGCAAACGGCTAAAATAAATAATTATTTTATTGCCACGTCAACGAAAACTAGTTTTTTATTTTGACAATTTGTCATGTCAGCAATTATCATCCAAGAGATAATGGCGAAAACTAAATTGACACGATCTTGAAAGTTTATAGACCAAATTAACAACTGAAAGGTTAGAGGCTAAATTAAAATATGGTGTAAGGGATAGAGACCATATAGTTAGTATACCCAAACGAAAAATGATAACTAATGAGATATTCACATTTGAAAAGAAAGAAAGGAAAAAAATGCTAAAAATTTAATAAAAATGATAGTGTTATTGTCTGAGAGCTTTTAAATCTTGTACATCAGTTTCAAGCAATGTCACAACACAAGGGGATGATCTTGCATCCAATTTGTAATGAGTAGCTTCGACAGCTAACGATTTAGCTATTTTGTTGGACCTAACAGAGCAATCCAAGAACCTCATCCACCGGAAACCACCTCAAAGAGCCGGAATCCGGAATATCGTTCATTAGATGTTAAGTGCGTTTAAGGAACGATATTTGGGTTCTTCGATCAATTTGTTTTAATATATTGGTAGGCAAGATCTTAAACCTTGTATATTCGAGGGGTAAGAATGCTTATTTATCTTTTATATTTGAGATATGTAATGAGCGGAGAAGGAGAAGATGGAGTTTGAACCAAGATAATATTAAATCTTGTAATTTAAGATTTATTTGTGCAACCATTTTATTTCATTATGATTATTTCGATCAATTACATGAAAGAAACAGGGCAAATTTTATTTGAATGGTCTAATATGATTTTCTCTAATTGTTATTGTTCTGCCATATTTGTTTCTCAAGATACTCAATCACATTCTTGTCTAGTTGAAAGGCCTTGGTGAGAACATCAGCATTGATGAGAGGATTAGACCCAAAGACTGCATTTGCTATGGTGATAACTCCTGGATTTTGACTATTGAAAAGAGAAAGTGCAACATCGTTGGTTTTCCCTATATTGAGCTCAAAGTGAATGAGACTAATTGGGAATACAATGATGTCTCCCTTGTTTAGAATTTTGGTAAAGAGACGATTGGGATTAGATGTGACAAAGCCAATGTAGAGTGTACCCTCTAGGACTTGTAAAACCTCTGTGGAACGAGGGTGAGTGTGAGGAGTATTTACGCCATTTCGTGCAAAGTCAATACGAGCCAAGGATATGTCTAGAGTGTTGAGGCCCGGTAGGTTGTCCACAGTGATTCGAGTGACATTTGACCCAAGTGGATTTGAGGTGCTTTTGGGAGTGTCTAACCCGGGAAAGAAAAAATCATCAACTCTGACAAGATTTGGATCCTTGCAGAATTTTCCATTGACAAATACTGCAATAAGAAAAGTTTGTTATGTTCAGCATGGGACAATTTTATAATAATGTTTGATAACATGTCGTGTAAAAGATAGAATATTTTGTCCATATCCTTGTGTTATTACATAGATTCTCCAATTAAATTCAAACACATGACTACATTGATCAATATAACACAATCAATGTTACATTTCCTTAATGAAAATCAAATTCAATACAACCACGTGTTTAAATATAATTAGGAATTTAAGATAAAGCTGTACCTAAATTTTATCTATAATATTGCCTCACAGCATAATTTTATTACTAAGTATATTCCTAACAATAGAAAGATCAATCCAGAAATCATGAAATGAGTGCTAATAATACTTAAAACAACGAGTATGTACGTACCTCCTGAACTAGAATCATTAACTGCAACACCGAAGTCTTGGAGAGCACTAGGGTCAAAGGCAGAGGCTAGGCGAAATGCCAAAGCTAACAGGGCAAGAGTAACAAGGTAAGGAAAACTTTGGATCATATTTGAGGCTATCTTTACTTGATATTCTTTCTTTGTATTATTGATTTTTGTGAGGTGAAAAATGCATTGGTTAGAGCAATTACATCAGCTTCTGTATAAGATTCCGTCTATTTTACACCTAAAACCTACTTTTTCTATTTTACATCATCACTTTTACAAAACATTCACATCAATTTATCTATTTTACAAGATATTTCAATAAAATATTCACTCTTCTCAATTTTTTTATTATTTCTCTCAACTACCACTTTATATACGCGCGCCCTCTCTCTTTCTCTACCCATTTTCTGATTTTTTGCTCTCTCTCTCTGTACCCATCTCCATCCATCTCTATACCCATCAACTCTCTGTACCCATCAACTCTCCCTCTCGGTCAGATCTCCCTAGCTCCGATCAGGCAAGACCCATCTCGGTCAAGCTTCGTTCAAGCAAAAGACCCACGAGCTCCGATCGTTCCACAAGCACCGATCAAGACCCACGAGCTCCAATCAAGCACTGATTAAGACCCACGAGCTCCAGTCAAGCACCGATCAAGACCCACAAGCTCCAATCAAGCACCGGTCAAGAACCATGAGCTCCGATCAAGCACCGGTCAAGACCCACGAGCTCCGATCTGTCTCTCTGTTTGTTTGGCTGTGCAGGTTTTTTTGTGTGTGGGTGTGTTTGTGTATCTCTATGTTGATTTGTCTGTGTGGATGTGTTTATGTGTGGGTGTGGGTGTGTTTGTTTGTGTGCATCTGAGGAAAAAGAAGATGAGGAGAGGAAAATTGAGTTCGTTGGTTGTGCATGGAGAAGAGAGAGAAAAAAAGGCGTGCACGGAAATTAATAAAATAATAAATACACATGCTATAGTAACCGTGCATATATGCACGGTTACTGTAGCAATTGTGCATAAATGCACAATTATGCATAAGCTGGTGTGGGTGTTCTTTTGCTCAAATTGTGTAAAAGTAATTAGTTTTTTCATTTTGCACAATTATGCCCAAGCTGATGTAATTGCTCTGACATATCTATTTATAGAAGAGAAATCAGTGAAACAGTCTATGTTTTTCCACGCACGAAAGCGAATATATATATATATAGGGTCCGGTTAATATGTGCCCTTAGGGCACACGTTAAGCTTTCTATTTTTGAAAATATTTTCTCGAGAATTGAAAAAGCTGTCATTACTTTTTCAATTCTCGAGAAAATTTTTTCCAAAAATAGAAATTAATGTGTGCCCTAAGGGCACACATTATTAAAATCCATATATATATATATATATATATATATATATATAAATATAAAATAAGTGAACCATTCCTGTACGACTTCTAGCTGGCGAGACATATTAAAACTCCAATCAAATTGGACCCCTTCAACGCCGCAGCGCAGTTTTAATTAATATTACTTAGCCTTATCCACAATATATATAAAATAAGTGAAACCATTCCTGTACTACTTCTAGCTGTACTACTTCAAATTGCACATATTATAAAGCCGGTTTAAAATACTAATATTATTATTTTCGTGTATATTCTAATAAGTATTACTGTTTACTAAAAAAAAAGCACAAGTTCTCAAAATAAAAGGATTTCGGCTTATCTATTTTAGGAATTTTATTTTATTTTTATAATTATTACAAAAAATGGTGAGTCTTCTGGATGAAGAGTCCTTCCGTTGGTGGATGCATATATATTTTTCTAGTGTTTAGTTAGATTTGAATGTTTCCTGGCAGAGCTGAAAGCTTCAAAGGCATTTGGCATATTCAGAGGCCTCTTGGAAAAAATTGCTAACTAGTATAATTTTGGGAAAAATTTGTTAAATAGCACATGACCAAACTTATTTAACTGTGTAGCATTTTTTGGAACTTGAGTTTGTCAAACTCGAGTTCCAAGTGAAACTCAAGTTTACCAAACTCAAGTTCCAAGCATTATGTTTGATCAGATTGCCATAATGTTTGGAATTCGAGTTTGGTAAACTCGAGTTTCACTTTGAACTTGAGTTCAAAAAAAATGCCACATAACTAAATAGCTTTGGTGTAGTACTTTTTTCCTATACTATTCTTAAAATTATGGTATTTGGCAAAAAATGCCGAGGCCTCTTTCTTTCTTTTCTCTTCGTTCCCTTCCCTCATTTCATATCATGCTATTATCAACATGCGCGCGCACACACACACACACACACACACATATATATATATATATATATATATATATATTTTGGAAGAGAATAAAGCTCTTAGGAAAACTTACTAACATCAAAAAAATTTACGACAATAGTACATCTTCTTCTTCTTCTTCTTCTTCTTCTTCTTCTTCTTCTTCTTCTTTTTTTTTTTGGGAAAGAGTTTCAACCTACGGCATTTGCTCTTGATGATAACTCTTTATCATCAGACCAGACATCAATCGATTTTTGGTATAGGCGGAGATTTAATCCCAGATCTCTTATTTAACCATCAGAAACTTGACCAATTGAGCTAACTAGAACCCAAAATAATATATCTTTTGGTTTCAAAGTGTTGTAGGCATTGTAGTTGATTTATAACTTAAATACCTATATGTATTTTCATATAGTGTGCGCAGGCTGTCATCTGATTCATTCTTTACGTGATAGAAAATTAAAGCCCACTTTATACAATTTTTCTGATATACAAACTTATCCCTTTTTAAAGAAAAAATAAATTAATCAAACGAACTAAAAATAATCAAGATCCTTTTTTTTTTTCCCTTTCACTTTCTTACCAATAAAACACAAGAAAATCTCAATCCACTATTATAAGCATAGAGAAAATCTCAATAATAAGCATCGGCTTTTTAACAACGTATTGTGGCCGCTGCAATAGAACCAATTTCCTATAGTGACTGTAGCTGAGAAGCCAAAATTTATGTCTTTAGCTCCAACAATGCAATCCCAATTTTGTAGTTAGTAGTGCTAAAAATAGCAATATGACCATTTAGCACCATCAATAATAAGCATCAGCTTTGGTGGTGCAAAACATTTAGCAATTTGGAACAAAAAAAAAATTATTTTATCTATTTTACTATCTCACTTTACGCAACACCTAACATTACTGTTTTTATTTTAGCATTCAATACAATAAAATAATATAAACAAAAAGATAAAATAATATATCTATTACAATAAACAATAACCACTACCACTAACACAATAAAATAATATAACTTTGATAAAATATATATTTTTTAACCTTCTTATGAGCAAAATTTTTTAACTCTCCCTCCACCATTGCAGCATGCTTTTTAGTTTTGGTGGTGCTAAAAATAACAATATGATTTTTTAGCACTACCAATACTAATGTTATTCAATTATTTATTCTTTTATATACTACATAAGAAACTTTGACACCTAGGGAGAAAACAAAAATTTGAAAGTTGAATGAACCTACTACCGAATGATGGCAGCTTGACTCTAAAAAACAATTACATCTAACTAACCACTAAAAACTATTAATTAAGCACCCACCAACAGAAATCTTCCTCTAAGAATATGTAAACAAATAAAAATAATAAAAAACATTAGCAAAATAAGCTGAAATCCTCTTATTTTAAGAATTTGTATAAGGGCTTTGATAGTTTCACATCTAATAGTGTCTGTATTTGCTCACACGTGTAAAATGTGAGTATTTGTTATAAATGAAGGTGTGAATATTGTATAAACATTTCATATCTGAAAACTTTAAACAATAATTACCTATGTTTCAGGTGACCTACTTCCAAAATGAAAACATTAATTAAATTTTTATTAACAAAAAACAAAAAAACAAAAAAAAAAAATCTCTTATTAAACGAAATCCACCCAAGAAACAATAATTACCTATGTTTCAGATGACCTACTTCCATTACCTATGTTTCAGGTGACCTACTTCCAAAATGAAAACATTAATTAAATTTCTATTAACCAAAAAAAAAAAAAAAACTCTTATTAAAAGAAATCCACCCATGAAACAATAATTACCTATGTTTCTACTTCCAAAATGACTTTTATGTATTGTAACTATCTCTTGCATATGACGTTTTGGTTATTGGCCTTTTTGAGATCAGAAGTTAAAAATTTGAGATATCAGGATTTGGTTGTTGTCATGCTGTTTGACTCTACCTAGAGGATTGTTTGGGTTGGTTTTCCTTTTTCTTTTCTTTTTTCAACAATAAGATGATCTTACATGCAATTGTTGAGAATTTTGAAACGGCAGTGGAGAATTTTGACACAACAAAAAAGAGCTCAATCGTTGCAGTATTGAAAATGAAAATAAGAAATCACCACTCGCAGGATCAACATGTCCACTAGCTCCTTTTTCCATGTTTGCAATAAAAAGCTGTCCGTGTGAACTGTGAAGGAAATATCTGGTTTCCCTCTTTCTGCTATCTCTTTTTCACTTTCATTATTTGTGGTTGATATATATATATATATATATATATATATATATATATATATATATATTTTGGACAGGTTTGTGGTTGATATTAGCTTTGGGAAAAGAGAAAGTAATTGGGATTATTTTAATTTAGTTTTTACTTTTGATAATAATACTTTTTTTATTTTAAGAAAAGGTTAGAGGGAAAGTGAATATTATTATTAATATCGTCAGAATTAAGTCTTTTCCAGTCCTTTTTGGTAATCTGTACCAAAACAACAATTTAAGACTAATACTATACACAAATTTTACCAAACGTTTTAATATAATTTTTAAAATTGTGTTTTCCAAACGCACATTTTAAAAACGCTATTTTTAAAAACGCTCATTTTCAAACAGCTTATCCAAACAGGCCCTTTATATTGATTAGATATTTTTTTGCGTTGTAATAAATTTTCAATTAAAAGAATTTAATCATTGGTTTAGTTTCGTTACCATATAGTGGAGTTGCATATTTTTAGCTAAGCTCTAGGTTTTTGAGATGCACCGGAATCTTCTTTCGGATTTTTTTTTTTGGTAAAGTATTTATCTACCAAAATTCACAAATCATTAAAAATTACTATTGATAATGGAACTTCACTGTTATAAACATAACGTAGTTCAATATTTGGACTTCAAAAGATTGATAAAGACTTCAATAACTTACTAATGAAGCAGAAAATCGTTAGTTGTGCTTTTCGTCTATGCTAATGGATGAAGACAAGCTGTTCCGCCAATCAATCTGCAAAACAAGACTATGAAATGATAGAACACCGGTGTGGTGTTGGCCAAGGCCCTCTGATGACAAAGTATTCACTTGCTTAAATTAGAGAGCTCAAATAGCTAAGAGTTGTGAGTATGAAATTGTGTACCTTTCTCTCTTCTTGTTGCGTGGGTTTTATAACCCTTGAATTAATTGTCAGAGTGAATATCTACATTTATGAGATTTAGAGCTGTTAGTAATAAATGCTAGATTTTATTGCCTATCAAAGGCTATTTGTCCGTTGGTATCCAAACGTTACTCCTTAATTGTCTCCTACATTTAGTATCTTTTATGGCTTCATCTGTTATTGGGGATCAAACGTTAGGCCTTGCATTAAATATCATTTACTTCGTCTGTCCTATAGATTACTCTTCCAATTCTTATTGTAACTATTGAACAAGCATTTTCAATTAAAAATATTAGCAAAACTAAATTTAGAAAGAGAAATGGAAGATAATATTTTATCGGACTCTTTTAGTTTTAATTTTCATGATGTAGTTTTGAATTTTTCCTATAAAAGAAATTAATTAAATTTTAATATATTTCTTATTTTTGAATGTTAAAAAATTTTGGGTTTGTTTTGGCAAAGAAGAATTAATGATTACACTAGAAACTCTCTAGTGTAATCACTTTATTTTCAGGCAACCACTTTATTTTATTTTGATTATTTCTATCACATTACACCAAGGAGAACACGACAAACTATATTTGGATTGTGTAATAGTTCTATCACATTATGATATTCTCTAATTGTTATTGTTCCACCATATTTGTTTTTCAAGATAATTAACCACATTCTTGTCCAATTAGAAGGCCTTTGTAAGAACATCACAATTGATGGGAGGATTAGATCCAAAGACTGCATTTGCAATGGTGATAGCTCCAGGATTTTGAGTGTTGAAACGAGAAAGGGCAAAAACATTAGTTTTGCCTATATTAAGCACGAAGTGAATGAGACTAAATGGGAACACAATGTCATCTCCCTTGTCTAGAATTTTGGTACAGTGACAATTGGGATTAGACGTGATAAAGCTAGCATAGATAGTACCCTTTAGGACTTGTAAAACTTCTGTGGCATGATGGTGAGTATGGGGAGGATTTATGCCATTTGGTGCAAAGTCAAGATGAGCCAAAAATATGTCTAGTGGTTGTAGGGAGTCAAATTGTTGTCCCCCCAACAATCTCTCCCTCAATGACACTCCCGTGACTAGAAACCATGACCTTGGCTCTAATACCATTTGTCAGACCGTGAGCTATGTCATTCCACCTCAAAACCAATTGGTGATCAGGAAGACACACTCAAATCTTTTATGTCATTCGACATTATGCCACGTGGGCCTAATTCTAGAGTGGTTGTAGGGAGTCAAATTGTGCTCCCCCCAACAACCTAACTGGATTTAAGGTGCTTCTAGGAATGTCTGGCCCCAATAAGAAGAAATCATCAACTATTGCAAGCATTGGGTCCTTATAGAATTTTCCATTAACAAATATTGCAGGAAGAAAAGTTTGTTATTTTCACAAGTGCATAGGACAGTTTCATAATAATTTTTTTATAGCTTGTCATGTGAAAAATAGGGTGTCATTTCTATATCATTAGGTTATATTCCTTAGATTCCCCAGTCATATCCAAACATATGATTATATTGATCAAAGCAATGCAATCAATGTTATATTTTCTTAATGAAAATTTAATTCAATACAACTACAAGTTTGATTGTAATTAGGGATTGAAGATACACTACTTAAGGAATTGTACCAAAATTTTATCCACAATATTTTCTTAAAGCGTAATTTTATTCATAAGTAGGATTCTCTACACCATAAAAAAATCAAACCAAAAACATAAAATGGCTAGTAATAATAATAAAAATAAGGAGTATGTACATACTTGCAAAACTGTTTTCATTAACTGCCACACAAAAGTTCTAAAGAGCACTAGGGTCAAAGGTAGAGGCAAGGGAAAATACCAAAGCTAACAAGGCCAGAGAAATAAGGTTGTAAAGTTGAATTTGTTCAACTATGTGTTGGCTTTATTCCGTGCCAAATTTGCTTATAATTCAGCATTTAGAAACCCTGTATTTAGGTGGGAATAATGTAAGGGTTGTGTGTGAAAGAGTGTGAAGATTTGATTAAGAGTGTGCAACAAGAAGGTGACTCGCGACTAACTCACAAGTGGTGACTTGCCAAAATGAAGCACGAAGCATGCAGGAAGATGAAGAGTCAGGACAGCTAGATCACTATAAGACAAAAAGTACAATCTGGCCTAGTCTGGTAACTAGCGATTGGAACTTGCGACTCATCCCAGTTAAGAGTGACTCACCAGTGCACCTTGTTTTGCAGAAAAGTGACTTTTCACATTCCATCTCATACCACAAAATGTAGAGAGAAGAAGAGAGCTTCCAGAGAGAATTTTGAGACAGAAACCCTTGAGAAAAACAAGATTGACCCATCCACAATCTTATAAACTTGATTCTCCAAATTCCTCTACTCTCATCCTCTCCATTGTCATACCCATGATAGGATCATAAGCCAAATCCTTACCTCACCAAATTTAGAATAGTAAGAAGGTTCTTAGTGTTTAGGAAGTAGTTCAAGAGAGAATAAATTCATTTTGGTTGATGCAATGGACTAATTGCGGGATTCGGTAAGCTAGAGAAGATACGGTTTGACATAACCTTTTGAGGCAAGAAGCTTGGAGGGTTTAGGTGCATTGGGTAGATTAGGCTTGGAGGGTCTATTGTTGTTCGTGTATCCCAACTAATTTTCTAGTAGATCATTTACTACTTGGAGGGCAGCAGAGAGGTTTTTCGCCAAGTTCTTCGATTTCCTCTTCGATAACATATGCCGGTGTTATCTTGTGTTTGCATCTCTCTTTCCCTTACTCTTAGCTTTTAATTTCTGTTGGTTTTGATTAATTAATGGCTTAGAGTAGTTTGCTAATTTAGGTATTGCTCAAATTTCATATTCCGCACATATATTGTTTGGATATAAGCTTGTATTGGAAAATTTGTTTTTTGGGGGTCTAAACATTCACAAGAATTTTATACACTAAGTGAGTTTTCAAAGGTATAAGCATTACAAGGGGTGGAGTTGTGTGTACCAATAGGGAGGCCATGGCCCCCTTCCCCACCCCCCTATACTTTTAAAAATTTTGTGGAGTAGGTAAAAGTAATACCCCAATTTAGTCTTTTCATGAGTTGGCCACCACAACACAAGATTCCCCCCCCCCCCCCCCCCCCAATTTTTCTTTGCACCGTAGTTGTTTTTTTATTTATATTTTTTCATCTTTTGCCTTTTAGTTTTTTCCCATCTCCCTCTCAACATTTCAGCCACCCATATTTTTACTAGCTTCTTTCGTTGAGCTTTTTCCAAAATACCTTATAGCTTTTACCATCCTGTCACCCAAAAACTTTTAATCACTCAAAACTCTCACATTCTTTTCAATTTCACTTCTTTAAAAATTTTCCTTAACAAAGCATATCCTAAGAAAAAAATATACCTTCCTTAGCAAAGAGTTCTATAATACGAAGCTGTGTAAATTTTGAGAGGCACACAGTTCTTTTTTTTGTCTTTTCATTTCTATTATAGCCCAATCTTTATTTACTAATCTTATGATTATGATTTATGGTTTTCTAATTAAGTTAAATTTCTATATATTTGAGAGGTACCAAAAAAGTGATCTTGAATTTATTTTTTCACTATAGTAATCTAATTTGGTTAAATTTAGATTCAATTTATTTTACGCTTGCTAATAGTTATTTTGTTATATTTAATTTCTATTAATATTATTTGTTCTTGCCATGTAGTCTAGCTTTATTATATACTTATATTTTATTTCTATGAATGTTATGGACCTATATCTATTTAAAGGAATAGGAGAAATTCAATGGAAAAAAAATGACCTTAAAATGATCAATTGCTTGTTTAGTTTTATTAGTATTTTGGGTACTGATAAGAATTATATTGATTAAAAATTTCTAACAAACATTTTGCATTATTATACATACTTCCAAGTTTATTGAAACACCTCTTTTTTTTTTTTTTTTTTTTTGGGAAAACTAATGCATGATATATATATATATATATATATATATATATATATATATATATATATATATATATAAAAGAGAAATTTTATAAATACAAAATTTTTTACATATGTTGATGTGGCTAATCATTAGTGATGATGCCGAAAATCGTTAGTAAGTCACACAATCCTCACATGCTCAAGACAATACCTACACAATACAGAACAAGAAGACCTCAGGAGAGAACAGGTGCGATACCGGCCAAAGACCCTCTGAAGGTTAAGTTAGAAAACTTCTTACAACTCTAGAGTGCAGAGCTGGGTAAATTGTGCGTACCTTGGTTTGGAATGCTTTAGGGTTTTTATAGTAGTGTAGAATCGACTTTTCTCTTTCTTGGGGAAGGGAACTTTTCCTTATAGGGAAGATCCTCATGAAAGCACTTATTTTATGGGATCCTTTCCATATAACGATTTTGTTGATTATGGTTAATTGTGAGGCGCAAGATATTTCCTTTTGAAGTTGCTTGAGGGCTACTTAAACCATATGGATGCCATGTGACCCTGTTGCCGTCAACATTTTATCTGTCCACTTTCTCGTCCGTCCTCCAAAGAGAATCTGTCCTCTTTTGTGCACGCTCCCCGTCTTCTCCCATCATCTTGATCTCAAGCAAAAGGTATCGTCGCTCGTGACAAATTCAATAGAATGAGACCGTCTATATCCATTTCACCCTCTTCAGTTGCCTCCTCACTCTTCGAATCCATCCCATAGTGTTAGGACAGATCCGTGGAGTGACGGTTTTATTTTTACTTTCAGAAGATGCGCTCTGATTGACAGGCTAGCCTAGGGTCACAAATGCCATAGGTACACGTGGCGCATTTTTTATGGTTAATTGCTCGAACCGAAGTGTCCCTTCATCTTTTGTGACGTTACCTCTACATATACATGCTCCTTTATCTTTCATTTTTACTTTCTGCAACAAATTTACGGCTAGAGCGTTTTCGTCTACTTCACCAAACTGGCATACCGTCTTCTTGGCGCTACCATCTACTTGGTATTACTGTCTACTCGGTGCTCCGTCATACATTCCTTCTATTGCCTTCTTTGCTTTGCTCACTTGGTAAGTATCCTTTGCCTTAAGTTGAATTTACTTTGTCATTTATTTAAATTTCACCAATCTGTCGTCTATGTAGACCCTCAGAGTCTTATGGTTTGTCCGTCATGCGTAGGTGACAAATGTCTAGTGCATCGAGTGAACAGTCGTGTGTTCGCGAGGGAGTGAGCTACGATGAGGTGTATCCATTAGGTCAGGACGACCCCAGCACCTCTTCTGAAGAAAGGGTCCCGTCCGCCAACTCACCTTCCACGTGGGATGATGATTTGGATAGAGACAAAATATAGCTGTGTGTGTATTAATTATAATAAAACGTGAGCTTTGACGAGTTGACATGGCATTATGGAAAGGAGTAGAAATGAAAAGGGTAAACAACGTATTTGGTCTCTATGAGCAAATATTTTATCATTTACACCATGTTTCAATTTGGTCCTTAAACTTTCAATTGTGTCAATTTGGTTCTTAACCTCTTAGTGTTGTGTTAATTTAGTCCCTGCCACTATCTCTTAGATAGAAATTGCTGACGTGGCAAACGGCTAAAATAAATAATTATTTTATTGCCACGTCAACGAAAACTAGTTTTTTATTTTGGCAATTTGTCATGTATATCAGCAATTATCATCCAAGAGCTAACGGCGAAAACTAAATTGACACGATACTGAAAGTTTATAGACCAAATTAACAACTGAAAGGTTAGAGGCTAAATTAAAATATGGTGTAAGGGATAGGGACCATATAGTTAGTATACCCAAATGAAAAATGATAACTAATGAGATATTCCCATTTGAAAAGAAAGAAAGGAAAAAAAATGGTAAAAATTTAATAAAAATGATAGTGTTATTGTCTGAGAGCTTTTAAATCTTGTACATCAGTTTCAAGCAATATCACAACACAAGGGGATGATCTTGCATCCAATTTGTAATGAGTAGCTTCGACAGCTAACGATTTAGCTATTTTGTTGGACCTAACAGAGCAATCCAAGAACCTCATCCACCGGAAACCACCTCAAAGAGCCGGAATCCGGAATATCGTTCATTAGATGTTAAGTGCGTTTAAGGAACGATATTTGGGTTCTTCGATCAATTTGTTTTAATATATTGGTAGACAAGATCTTAAACCTTGTATATTCGAGGGGTAAGGTTGCTTATTTATCTTTTATATTTGAGATATGTAATGAGCGGAGAAGGAGAAGATGGAGTTTTAACCAAGATAATATTAAATCTTGTAATTTAAGATTTATTTGTGCAACCTTTTTATTTCATTATGATTATTTCGATCAATTACACGAAAGAAACAGGGCAAATTTTATTTGAACGGTCTAATATGGTTTTCTCTAATTGTTATTGCTCTGCCATATTCGTTTCTGAAGATACTCAATCACATTCTTGTCTAGTTGAAAGGCCTTGGCGAGAACATCAGCATTGATGAGAGGATTAGACCCAAAGACTGCATTTGCTGTGGTGATAACTCCTGGATTTTGACTATTGAAAAAAGAAAGTGCAACAGCGTTGGTTTTCCCTATATTGAGCTCAAAGTGAATGAGATTAATTGGGAATACAATGGAGTCTCCCTTGTTTAGAATTTTGGTAAAGAGACGATTGGGATTAGATGTGACAAAGCCAGCGTAGAGTGTACCCTCTAGGACTTGTAAAACCTCTGTGGAACGAGGGTGAGTGTGAGGAGTATTTACGCCATTTCGTGCAAAGTCAATACGAGCCAAGGATATGTCTAGAGTGTTGAGGCCCAGTAGGTTGTCCACAGTGATTCGAGTGACATTTGACCCAAGTGGATTTGAGGTGCTTCCGGGAGTGTCTAACCCGGGAACGAAAAAATCATCAACTCTGACAAGATTTGGATCCTTGCAGAATTTTCCATTGACAAATACTGCAATAAGAAAAGTTTGTTATGTTCACATGTGCATGGGACAATTTTATAATAATGTTTGATAACATGTCGTGTAAAAGATAGAATATTTTGTCCATATCCTTGTGTTATTACATAGATTCTCCAATTAAATTCAAACACATGACTACATTGATCAATATAACACAATCAATGTTACATTTCCTTAATGAAAATCAAATACAATACAACCACGTGTTTAAATATAATTAGGAATTTAAGATAAAGCTGTACCTAAATTTTATCTATAATATTGCCTCACAGCATAATTTTATTACTAAGTATATTCCTAACAATAGAAAGATCAATCCAGAAATCATGAAATGAGTGCTAATAATACTAAAATCAACAAGTATGTACGTACCTCCTGAACTGGAATCATTAACTGCAACACAGAAGTCTTGGAGAGCACTAGGGTCAAAGGCAGAGGCTAGGCGAAAGGCCAAAGCTAACAGGGCAAGAGTAACAAGGTAAGGAAAACTTTGGATCATATTTGAGGCTATCTTTACTTGATATTCTTTCTTTGTATTATTGATTTTTGTGAGGTGAAAAATGCATTGGTTACACATGTCTATTTATAGAGGAGAAATCAGTGAAACAGTCAATGTTTTTCCATGCACGAAAGCGAATATAAATATATATATATATATATATATATATATATATATATATATATATATATAAAATAAGTGAACCATTCCTGTACGGCTTCTAGCTGGCGAGACATATTAAAACTCCAATCAAACTGGACCCCTTCAGCGCCGCAGTGCAGTTTTAATTAATATTACTTAGCCTTATCCACAATATATATATATATATATACATATATATATATATATATATATATATATATATAATAAGTGAACCATTCCTGTACTACTTCTAGCGGTACTACTTTAAATTGCACATCTTATAAGCCCGATTTAAAACACTAATATTTCTATTTTCGTATGTATTTTAATAAGTATTACTGTTTACTAAAAAAAAAAAGCACAAGTTCTCAAAATAAAAGGATTTCGGCTTATCTATTTTAGGAATTTTATTTTATTTTTATAATTATTACAAAAAATGGTGAGTCTTCTGGATGAAGAGTCGTTCCGTTGGTGGATGCATATATATTTTTCTAGTGTTTAGTTAGATTTGAATGTTTCCTGGCAGAGTTGAAAGCTTCAAAGGCATTTGGCATATTCAGAGGCCTCTTGGAAAAATTTGCTAACTAGTATAATTTTGGGAAAAATTTGTTAAATAGCACATGACCAAACTTATTTAACTGTGTAGCATTTTTTGGAACTTGAGTTTGTCAAACTCGAGTTCCAAGTGAAACTCAAGTTTACCAAACTCAAGTTCTAAGCATTATGTTTGATGAGATTGCCATAATGTTTGGAATTCGAGTTTGGTAAACTCGAGTTTCACTTTGAACTTAAGTTCAAAAAAAATGCCACATAACTAAATAGCTTTGGTGCAGTACTTTTTTCCTATACTATTCTTAAAATTATGGTATTTGGCAAAAAATGCCGAGGCCTCTTTCTTTCTTTTCTCTTCCTTCCCTTCCCTCATTTCATATCATGCTATTATCAACATGCGCGCGCGCGCACACACACACACACACACACATATATATATATATATATATATATATATATTTTGGAAGAGAATAAAGCTCTTAGGAAAACTTACTAACATCAAGAAAATTTACGACAATAGTACATCTTCATCTTCTTCTTCTTCTTTTTTTTTTTTTTTTTGGAAAGAGTTTCAACCTATGGCATTTACTCTTGATGATAATTCTTTATCATCAGACCAGACATCAATCGATTTTTGGTATAGGCGGGGATTTAATCCCAAATCTCTTATTTAACCATCAGAAACTTGACCAGTTGAGCTAACTAGAACCCACAATAATATATCTTTTGGTTTCAAAGTGTTGTAGGCATTGGAGTTGATTTATAAGTTAGAAATACCTATATGTATTTTCATATAGTGTGCGCAGGCCGTCATCTGATCCATTCTTTACGTGATAGAAAATTAAAGCCCACTTTATACAATTTTTCTGATATACAAACTTATCCCTTTTTAAAGAAAAAATCAACTAATCAAATGAACTAAAAATAATCAAGATCCACTTTTTTTTTTCCTTTCACTTTCTTACCAATAAAACACAAGAAAATCTCAATCCACTATTATAAGCATTGAGAAAATCTCAATAATAAGCATCAGCTTTTTAGCAACGTTTTGTGGCCGCTGCAATAGAACCGATTTCCAACAATGCAACCCCAATTTTGTAGTTGGTAGTGCTAAAAATAGCAATATGACTATTTAGCACCATCAATAACAAGCATCAGCTTTGGTGGTGCAAAACATTTAGCAATTTGGAAGAAAAAAAATTTATTTTATCTATTTTACCATCTCACTTTACGCAACACCCAACATCACTGTTTTTATTTTAGCATTCAATACAATAAAATAATATAAACAAAAAGATAAAATAATATATCTATTACAATAAACAACAACCACTACCACTAACACAAAAAAATAATATAACTTTGATAAAATATATTTTTTTTAACCTTCTTATGAGCAAAATTTTTTACTCTCCCTCCACCATTGCAGCATGCTTTTTAGTATTGGTGGAGCTAAAAATAATAATATGAATTTTTAGCACTACCAATACTAATGTTATTCAATTATTTATTCTTTTATGTACTACATAAGAAACTTTGACACCTAGGGAGAAAACAAAAATTTGAAAGTTGAATGAAGCTAATACCGAATGCGATGGCAACTTGACTCTAAAAAACAATTATATCTAACTAACCACTAAAAACTATTAATTAAGCACCCACCAACAGAAATCTTCCTCTAAGAATATATAAATAAATAAAAATAATAAAAAACATTAGCAAAATAAGCTGAAATCCTCTTATTTTGAGAATTTGTATAAGGGCTTTGATAGTTTCACATCTAATAGTGTCTATATTTGCTCACACGTGTAAAATGTGAGTATTTGGTATAAATGAAGGTGTGAATATTGTATAAACATTTCGCATCTGAAAACTAAATGAAAACATTAATTAAATTTTTATTAACAAAAAACAAAAAAAAAAAAAATCTTATTAAAAGAAATCCACCCATGAAACAATAATTACCTATGTTTCATGTGACCTACTTCCAAAATGACTTTTATGTATTGTAACTATGTGTTGCATATGACGTTTTGGTTATTGGCCTTTTTGAGATCAGAAGTTAAAAATTTGAGATATCAGGATTTGGTTGTTGTCATGCTGTTTGACTCTACCTATAGGATTGTTTGGGTTGGTTTTCCTTTTTCTTTTTTTTTCAACAATAAGATGACCTTACATGCAATTGAGCTTAACTATATATTGGTTAGATATTTTTTTGCGTTGTAATAAATTTTCAATTAAAAGAATTTAATCATTGGTTTAGTTTCGTTACCATATAGTGGAGTTGCATATTTTTAGCTAAGCTCTAGGTTTTTGAGATGCACCGGAATCTTCTTTCGGATTTTTTTTGGGGTAAAGTATTTTATCTACCAAAATTCACAAATCATTAAAAATTACTATTGATAATGGAACTTCACTGTTATAAACATAATGTAGTTCAATATCTGGACTTCAAAAGATTGATAAAGACTTCAATAACTCACTAATGAAGCAGAAAATCATTAGTTGTGCTTTTCGTCTATGCTAATGGATGATGACAAGCTGTTCTGCCAATCAATCTGCAAAGAGAGACTATGAAATGATAGAACACCGGTGTGGTGTTGGCCAAGGCCCTCTGATGACAAAGTATTCACTTGCTTAAATTAGAGAGCTCAAATAGCTAAGAGTTGTGAGTATGAAATTGTGTACCTTTCTCTCTTCTGGTTGCGTGGATTTTATAACCCTTGAATTAATTGTCTAAGTGAATATCTGCATTTATGAGATTTAGAGCCGTTAGTAATAAATGCTAGATTTTATTACCTATCAAAGGCTATTTGTCCGTTGGTATCCAAACGTTACTCCTTAATTGTTTCCTACATTTAATATCTTTTATGGCTTCATCTGTTATTGGGGATCAAACGTTAGGCCTTGCATTAAATATCATTTACTTCGTCCGTCCTATAGATTACTCTGCCAATTTTTATTGTAACTATTGAACAAGCATTTTCAATTAAAAATATTAGCAAAACTAAATTTAGAAAGAGAAATGGAAGATAATATTTTATCGGACTCTTTTAGTTTTAATTTTCATGATGTAGTTTTGAATTTTTCCTATAAAAGAAATTAATTAAATTTTAATATATTTCTTATTTTTGAATGATAAAAAATTTTGGGTTTGTTTTGGCAAAGAAAAATTCATGATTACACTAGAAACTCTCTAGTGTAATCACTTTATTTTCAGGCAACCACTTTATTTTATTTTGATTATTTCTATCACATTACACCAAGGAGAACACGGCAAACTATATTTGGATTGTGTAATAGTTCTATCACATTATGATATTCTCTAATTGTTATTGTTCCACCATATTTGTTTTTCAAGATAATTAACCACATTCTTGTCCAATTAGAAGGCCTTTGTAAGAACATCACAATTGATGGGAGGATTAGATCCAAAGACTGCATTTGCAATGGTGATAGCTCCAGGATTTTGAGTGTTGAAACGAGAAAGGGAAAAAACATTAGTTTTGCCTATATTAAGCACGAAGTGAATGAGACTAAATGGGAACACAATGTCATCTCCCTTGTCTAGAATTTTGGTACAGTGACGATTGGGATTAGATGTGACAAAGCTATCATAGATGGTACCCTTTAGGACTTGTAAAACTTATGTGGCATGAGGGTGAGTACGGGGAGGATTTATGCCATTTGGTGCAAAGTCAAGACGAGCCAAAAATATGTCTAGTGGTTGTAGGGAGTCAAATTGTTGTCCCCCCAACAATCCCTCCCTCAATGACACTCCCATGACTCAAACCCATGACCTTGGCTCTGATACCATTTGTCAGACCGTGAGCTATGTCATTCCACCTCCAATTGATGATGAGGAAGACACACTCAAATCTTTTATGTCATTCGACATTATGCCACGTGGGCCTAATTCTAGAGTGGTTGTAGGGAGTCAAATTGTGCTCCCCCCAACAAACCTAACTGGATTTAAGGTGCTTTTAGGAATGTCTGGCCCCAATAAGAAGAAATCATCAGCTATTGCAAGCATTGGGTCCTTATAGAATTTTCCATTAACAAATACTGCAGGAAGAAAATTTTGTTATTTTCACAGGTGCATAGGACAGTTTCATAATAATTTTTTTATAGCTTGTCATGTGAAAAATAGGGTGTCATTTCTATATCCTTAGGTTATATTCCTTAGATTCCCCAGTCATATCCAAACATACGATTATATTGATCAAAGCAATGCAATCAATGTTATATTTCCTTAATGAAAATTTAATTCAATACAACTACAAGTTTGATTTTAATTAGGGATTGAAGATACACTACTTAAGGAATTGTACCAAAATTTTATCCACAATATTTTCTTAAAGCGTAATTTTATTCATAAGTAGGATTCTCTACACCATAAAAAAATCAAACCAAAAACATAAAATGGCTAGTAATAATAATAAAAATAACGAGTATGTACATACTTGCAAAACTATTTTCATTAACTGCCACATAAAAGTTCTAAAGAGCACTAGGGTCAAAGGTAGAGGCAAGGGAAAATACCAAAGCTAACAAGGCAGAGAAATAAGGTTGTAAAGTTGAATTTGTTCAACTATGTGTTGGCTTTATTCCGTGCCAAATTTGCTTGTAGTTCAGCATTTAGAAACCCTGTATTTAGGTGGGAATAATGTAAGGGTTGTGTGTGAAAGAGTGTGAAGATTTGATTAAGAGTGTGCAACAAGAAGGTGACTCACGACTAACTCACAAGTGGTGACTTGCCAAATGAAGCACGAAGCATGCAGGAAGATGAAGAGTTAGGATAGTTGGATCACTATAAGACAAAAAGTACAATCTGGCCTAGTTTGGTAACTAGCGATTGGAACTTGCGACTCATCCCAGTTGCGAGTGACTCACCAATGCACCCTGTTTTACTGAAAAGTGACTTTTCACATTCCATCTCATACCCTACTATAAATACCCTTATACCCACGAAATGTAGAGAGAAGAAGAGAGCTTCCAAAGAGAATTTTGAGACAAAAACCCTGGAGAAAAACAAGATTGACTCATCCACAATCTTATAAACTTGATTCTCCAAATTCCTTTACTCTCATCATGTCCATTGTCATACCTATGCTAGGATCATAAGCCAAATCCTTACCTCACCAAATTTAGAATAGTAAGAAGGTCCTTAGTGTTTAGGAAGCAGTTCAAGAGGAACCAATTCATTTTGGTTGATGCAATGGGCTAATTGCGGGATCCGGTAAGCTAGAGAAGACATGGTTTGACATAAACTTATTGAGGCAAGGAGCTTGGAGGGCTTAGGTGCATTGGGTAGATTAGGCTTGGAGGATCTATCGCTGTTCGTGTATCCCAACTGATTTTCTAGTGGATCATTTACTACTTGGAGGGCGGCAGAGAGGTTTTTCGCCAAGTTCTTCGATTTCCTCTTCGATAATACATACCAGTGTTATCTTGTGTTTGCATCTCTCTTTCCCTTACTCTTAGCTTTTAATTTTTGTTGGTTTTGATTAATTAATGGTTTAGAGTAGTTTGCTAATTTAGGTATTGCTCAAATTTCATATTCCGCACATATATTGTTTGGATATAAGCTTGTATTGGAAAATTTGTTTTTTGGGGGTCTAAACATTCACAAGAATTTTATACACTAAGTGAGTTTTCAAAGGTATAAGCATTACAAGGGGTGGAGTTGTGTGTGCCAGTAGGGAGGCCATGGCCCCCTTCACCACCCCCCCTAATCTTTTTAAAATTTTGTGGAGTAGGTAAAAGTAATGCCCAAATTTAGTCTTTTCATGAGTTGGCCGCCACAACACAAGATCCCCCTCCCTCCCCCCCCCCCCCCCCCCCCAATTTAGTCTTTTCATGAGTTGGCCACCACAACACAAGATTCCCCCCCCCCCCCCCCCCCCCATTTTTCTTTGCACCGTAGTTTATTTATTTATTTATATTTTTTCATCTTTTGCCTTTTAGTTTTTTCCCATCTCCCTCTCAACATTTCAGCCACCCATATTTTTACTAGCTTCTTTTGTTGAGCTTTTTCCAAATACCTTATAGCTTTTACCATCCTGTCACCCAAAAACTTTTAATCACTCAAAACTCTCACATTCTTTTCAATTTCGCTTCTTTAAAACTTTTCCTTAACAAAGCATATCCTAAGAAAAAAATATACCTTCCTTAGCAAAGAGTTCTATACTACGAAGCTGTGTAAATTTTGAGAGGCACACAGTTCTTTTTTTGTCTTTTCATTTCTATTATAGCCAAATCTTTATTTACTAATCTTATGATTATGATTTATGGTTTTCTAATTAAGTTAAATTTCTATATATTTGAGAGGTACAAAAAAAGTGATCTTGAATTTATTTTTTCACTATAGTAATCTAATTTGGTTAAATTTAGATTCAATTTATTTTATGCTTGCTAATAATTATTTTGTTATATTTAATTTCTATTAATATTATTTGTTCTTGCCATGTAGTCTAGCTTTATTATATACTTATATTTTATTTCTATGAATGTTATGGACCTATATCTATTTAAAGGAATAGGAGAAATTCAATGGAAAAAAAAAATGACCTTAAAATGATCAATTGGTTGTTTAGTTTTATTAGTATTTTGCGGACTGATAAGAATTATATTGATTAAAAATTTCTAACAAACATTTTGCACTATTATACATACTTCCAAGTTTATTGAAACACCCTTTTTTTTTTTGGGGAAAGCTAATGCATGATATATATATATATATATATATATATATATATATATGAGAGAGAAAGTTTATAAATACAAAATTTTTTACATATGTTGATGTGACTAATCATTAGTGATGATGCCGAAAATCGTTAGTAAGTCACACAATCCTCACATGCTCAAGACAATACCTACATAATACAGAACAAGAAGACCTCAAGAGAGTACAAGTGCGGTACCGGCCAAAGACCTTCTGAAGGTTAAGTTAGAAAACTTCTCACAACTCTAGAGTGCAAAGTTGGGTAAATTGTGCGTACCTTGGTTTGGAATGCTTTGGGGTTTTTATAGTAGTGTAGAACCGACTTTTCTCTTTCTTGGGGAAGGGAACTTTTCCTTATAGGGAAGATCCTCATGAAATCACTTATTTTACGGGATCCTTTCCATATAACGATTTTGTTGATTAGGGTTAATTGTGAGGCGCAAGATATTTCCTTTTGAACTTGCTTGAGGGCTACTTAAACCATATGGATACCACGTGACCCTGTTGCCATCAACATTTTATCCATCCACTTTCACATCCATCCTCCAGAGAGAATCCATCCTCTTTTGTGCACGCTCCCCGTCTTCTCCCATCGTCTTGATCTCAAGCAAAAGGTATCGTCGCTTGTGAAAAATTCAGTAGAATGAGACCATCTATATCCATTTCACCCTCTTCAGTTGCCTCCTCACTCTTCGGATCCATCCCATAATGTTAGGACAAATCCGTGGAGTGACGGTTTTATTTTTACTTTCGAGAGATGCGCTCTGATTGACAGGCTAGCATAGGGTCATAAATGCCATAAGTACACGTGGCACATTTTTAATGGTTAATTGCTCAAATCGAAGTGTCCCTTCATCTTTCGTGATGTTACCTCTATATATACATGCTCCTTTATCATTCATTTTTACTTTCTGCAACAAATTTACGGCTAGAGCGTTTCCATCTACTTCACCAAACTGGCATATTGTCTTCTTAGCGCTACCATCTACTTGGTGTTACTATCTACTCGGTGCTCCGTCGTCCATTCCTTCTATTGCCTTCTTTGCTTTGCTCACTCGGTAAGTACCCTTTGCCTTAAGTTGAATTTACTTTGTCATTTATTTAAATTTGTCCAATCTGTCATCTATGTAGACTGTTAGAGTCTTAAGGTTTGTCCGTCATGTGTAGGTGACAAATGTCTAGTGCGTTGGGTGAACAGCCATGTGTTCGCGAGGGAGTGAGCTACGATGAGGTGTATTCGTTAGGTCAAGACGACCCCGGCACCTCTTCTGAAGAAAGGGTCTCGTCCGCCAACTCACCTTCCACGTAGGATGATGATTTGGATAGAGATGGATCATAAAGTGATTCAAACGAAGACATAGGAAATTATGAGCCCCTCGTCTAGTCCATCGTAGGCCCTGATGGATTCAAGGAGTCCATTATGCTCCCGTTTGTAGACGATAAATGATTTCAACTCGTCCATCAAAGAACGTCACTTCAACACACTTGGGGAGAAGAACCAAATACCTATTAACATTCCAATGCGTCTTCCCTTGAAACGGGAAAAATGTTATTACAAGGGTGTAGAAGACGTGCTATACGAGGTGATGTTCGATGAGGCACGTAGGATGAAGGTGGAAGAGTTCTTCCATTGCTACCGTCCATTCGAAATCACATAGTCAACAGGCATGTACAGTTTCATGCTGAGGAGCCCGTTCCTTAGGCTAGTGTGCGACACCCATACTTCTGTTTAACTTGTGATATTCTAACCATCTCCTATTGTAGCTCGGAACCATCCAGAAGTCACACTTGATAAGTGGAGCTTTTTTGGTGAAGATTTTCACAACCACCAAACTATTGAGAGGTTGTGGACTAAACTTGTTACCTTGGACACCCTCCATTGGTACTGTGACGGTCCCGAACCAATTGCGGCTACCCGTCATTACGATTCACAAGTTTGCCAATGTAAGTCCATTGTCCAAACACCTTGGTTTCCTTTCTTGCTTTCAAGTTATCTAACTCCTTTTACCCATCCACCTTCGTGCAGAAATGGAAGAGAGTAAGAGAAGAGCTTACATTAAGCAGCAATCTACCAAGAAGAAGTAGGAAGGGAAACTACCTCCTAAAGCGACGGGCCAGGTTGATCCGTCAGCTAAAAGGAAACCAACGGAGAAGGTTGATTGTCCACCTAAGAAGCCAAAGGTGATGACGGGGCCTAATGCTAGTGAGACTCCAACCAAGTTGCCCCCAAGCTTGGCCCGGGAGTTGGGAAGGGCTTGATGAAGGACCCTGTCCCTGTCACTGAGGTGAGCCCTGTCCTTTTTCGTGAGGACTCTAGCTATGCACTCAAGCAGATCTCGTCGATCATTAAAGATGACAATTACTCTGATTTGGGCAATCACGCTACAGAGGCCATGGGGGAGACGAGCCTCTTTAGCCTAACACAGGTATGTATATCCATCACTTTTCTTTGTCCCGTCCTATTGCTTTCTTGCTCTAATTTTGCTGTTTCCTACAGGGGGTGGTCATGATGAAGGGGCTAATGGATCGTTGTGTATACCATGAGACGGTGCTAGGCCATCTGAGAGAAAAACTAATTGCAAAAGAGACAAAGGTGCAGGAGTTGCTAGCCTAGAAGGATGTCCAGATAGGGAAGCTTGACTTGACCAAGCAACTCTTAAAGGAGTCGAAGGCACAAGTTGAAACTTTGAACAAAATTCTCAAGGATAAAGAGGAGGAGATTTTGGAGGCTAAGAGTCAACTCCGTCATGCTAAGGAGGTCGTGATAAAGGAATATCGTGACTCCGACGACCTCCTAAGGGAGCTCGGCGACTCCTTTGTTGACAGTTTAGACAATTGTATCCGTCAGGTCAAAGCTTCTTTCCCAGACCTCGATCTTTCTCACATCTCTATTGATGCCCAACCCTAGACTCCAGCTCAACCCGTCTCTTCTGTGGGTACCAACGACTTATTCACTAATGACCCAATAACGGAACCTCTTGGTGATGAAGAAACTCCTGTAGATCAAGCAAAATTTGTTTGGGATGAAGCTCGTCCACTTGAGGAGGACCTGATGGTTGAGAGGAAGGATGGAGGGGACCTCGTGATTCAAGACTATTCTTTTATTTTTTCTTTGTTATTTATTTAAATGTAAAGATCTTTTTGGAAGAACAACTTTTATGTTAATTTAACCATTGATTTTTGTATCTAGACTTCTCCCTTTATGGCTTTTATAATATTTTGTTTATTTGCCTTACAAAATATCCGTCTACTTTGAACTTGTAAGTTTAATTCTTTGGACGAAACTGTCCAATTTCTGATATGAATATAAGGCATTGGTTAGGGTGAGACCGTACATTTGGTAGAATAAACATACATCAATAATGTAGGACAAACCGTCCACTTTAAGTGATCTCTTGAATCCGTCTGTTATGTGGACTATAATCTTAGATCCTTAGGATGAACCCGTTCACCTTGTAGACTTCATGATCTTAGATCACCCCCAAGATGAATCCGTCCACTTATGGATTGATTTTAGTGAACCCATCCACCTTGTGGACTTTGTAGGGATAAGCCATCTTATAGGATGAACCCGTCCATTTTGTGGACTTATAAATCATCTTTATAGGATGAACCCGTCCACTACATGGGATTTTAAGGGAGATGAGTAGAATGAATCCGTCCACTTGGTGGACTTAGTAAATACAAATCATCCCTTTAGGATGAACCCATCCATTATTCTGGACTACTAATGGAGATGAGTAGGATGAACCCGTCCACTTTGTGGACTTAGTAAATACAAATCATCCCTTTAGGATAAACCCATCCACTATTCTAAACCCGTCTACTTTGTGGACTTAACAACAATAATGTAGAAATGCAAATAACATACACATGGAATTTCTGAATAACTCCTCTTATTGTGAAAAATTTACGGATAAAAATTGTCTTTTGAAAAAAAAAAGAAAAAAAGAAAAAAAGAAAGAAAAAAAAAGAAGCCATTTGGGCTTAAAAGAAACTATAGATAATAAAAATTAAACTAGAAGGAAATAAATTGGAAATGAGAAGTGTCGTCGCCTTTGCCATTGTCTACTGGTAGTACTTCTTTAGGTGCTCTATGTTCAATGGGTGATGCAACTTTTGCCCGTCCAGTGTCTCCAAGTGGTAAGTTCCCTTCCTATGCCATGATTAAACTCTGTATGGTCCTTCCCAGTTAGGTTCTAACTTCCCCTGGGAGGTGTCTTTTGTGGCACCCATCACCTTTCTTAAGATAAGATCTCCAACCTAGAAGTCCCTACGTTTGACCCTGAAGTTGTAGTGCTTAGCCATGAGGTCTTGGTATCGTGCTAACCTTTGCTCAGTCGTTGCTCTAACCTCATCCACCAGATCAAGCTACAGGCGTAGTGCTTCGTCATTTCTTCCCTCGTCATGGTTTCCTACTCGGTAGTTGGTAAGCCCTACTTCAACTGGAATGACCGCGTCGCTTCCATATGTTAGTTGAAATGGTGTTTCTCCAGTAAGTGTCCTTACCATCATCCTATATGCCTATAAGATGCTTGGCAGTTCCTCCGGCCATATACCCTTTGCCTTCTCGAGCCGAGTCTTGATGATTTTGAGCAAGGACCAGTTCGTGACCTTAACTTGTCCATTGGCCTGAGGGTGGGCAGTAGATGAGTAGTGATTCTTGATCCCCAGTTGTGAGCAAAAGTCTCCAAATGCATCGTTGTCGAATTGCTTCCCGTTGTCTGAGACCAGCATTCTGGGTATATCGTACATGCAGACGACATTCCTCCATACGAAGCTTCATACATTTTTCTCCATGATGGTGGCTAGTGCTTTTGCTTCCGCCCACTTGGTGAAGTATTCTATACCGATCACTAGGAATTTTAGCTGTCGAATTGCTGTTGGGAAGGGACCCATGATGTCCAGCCCCCATTGCACGAAAGGCCATGGTGTAGTCATCAGAATGAGTTCTTCTGATAACTGTCGGATGAGGTTGGCAAACCTCTGGCACTTGTCACACGCTTTAACATAAGTAGTGGCGTCCTTCTGCATGGTAGGCCAATAGTATCCTACCCGGATGAGTTTGTGCACTAACGATCATGACCTAAAATGGTTTTCCCAGACTCCTTCGTGGACTTCTCGCATTACATAGTCTGCCTCCTTCGGGATAAGACACCTCAAATATGGTCGAGAGAAGCCCCTTTTATATAGAATGCCTTTAATCAGAACGAAACGTGCTACTTGAACCTTCAACTTCCTTACAGCTTCCTTACCGTTAGGGAACACGCCGTCCTTTAGGTAAGATATTATTGGTGTTGTCCAGTAGTTCTCGGGACCTATTTCCTACACATTGATGCTATCTATTAATGGTGATATTTGAATGAAGGATAGTACCTAGCTAGGAATAAGCATGTGCTCCACTGAGGCGGCTTTAGCAAGACGGTCGTGTTAGGATTAGTGCCCTTAAATCCTATTGTATGATGCTATGTATGATATTAAGTATGACATTATGTATGATATTATGTATGACTTAATATTATGATTAATAAATTTATTTTATTATTATCTGAAATAATGGTAACATGCATATTTGGACATTATCATATAGTTCATGAGATGTATAGTATGTGATTTATGTGATTTAGTCACAGAAGATATAAGTCATAAGTTCTTTGTAAACTCAGAATTTTAATTCGTAGTCTGTGATGAAATTGGGCATTTCATCTGCGAAGAATATAACATATCAACTACGATGATTTGTCTTGATCATGGAAGTGGAGACTTCTAGTTGATATGTTGATATGTTTTAAGAGTTAAGACATATTAAACTGGACCGCTGTGAGATTTATTATTCTTCTAACAACTGTCAAATGAATAATAAATCTCATGACTTATATTTACATGAACTATTAATCTTGAGAGAATAATGGACCTGATCATAAAGTGTAGGTTGCTTTGATATATCATGAGTGAGATCTAAAGTAACGGTCAAAACCTCAATATGTTGAGTAGTCACATTTAGTATTGATGGAACATGTATTCTCAAGATGGAATTCATAGTCTCTTAATGGAGATATGAAATATTCCCTTGAGATAAGTTTAATGAGTTCAGTTATTCAGAGAGTTAAGCCTAACCACTTTAGTAAGAAATTACTAAAGTATATATTTATGAAATTGGATTTCATAAATGCATGGTGAATAACTTAAAAGGATTAAATCAGGTACTCAAGGATTAAGATGAAATAATCTACAAAGTGGCAATCTACATTTATGACTTTGTATTACTACGAATATTTTATGAAGGGGCTGCATGTACAATAAAGTCTTGGGATATAATTTATAGATAAGGCCTAGAGTGCAACTATATTTATATAGTGGTATTAAATATAGTTAATGGTAACTTTGGACTTGTTAAGAGTTGACAGAAAAGTCCAAGGCCCATTGGAGCTAGTGTCTTCTTGGTCCCTTTTGGTCCCACTCTAAGCCACATACTAGAGCCCAATTGGAAAGGCCCAAAAGGTTAGCCCAATTAGATAATCAATTATTAAGAGAGAAACATACAAATTTTTAAGGAATGAACAACTTGCATGAAATGATGTATGTGAGTGTTGGACACTCTCTAATTCTCTCTTGAACAAATTCATATAACTGACTGAGAGACCACACATCTTGGGCATTAGTAGAATTGGAGTGAAGATTAAAAGTATTCTCAAGAGTTTACAATCTTTGTTTTGAAATTCACCACACCAAGGTACACTTTCTTGTTCTCATATTCTGAAAATTTACATAGCACATGTTATCAATTTCGAATGAAGTAGATCCGTTATTTTTTCGCTGCGCACATGCATTTTTCCATCAGGTCGGCATGCTCGTTTTCCTCCCTCGATATCTGAACAAACTTCACTTGGAGGTCGTTAACTCGATCCCTTACTTGCTCAAGGTACTTCTTCATCCATTTTTTCTTGCACTCATAGTCACCGTTAACCTGGTTGATTACTACTTGGGAATCATAGTACACGACCATACGTTCAGCTCCTACCGCCTTGGTGAGATCCAGCCCTGCTATCAAAGCTTCGTACTCTACCTCGTTATTGGTCGTAGGGAATTCAAGATGGATCATGCATTCGACATTATCCCTTTCCGAGGTGTAGAGTACCACACTAGCTCCGCCTACTTGCTTGTTGGAAGATTTGTCTGTGTGAATGCTCCATTGGGGTTTTTCTTCTGCCCCTTAGTCTTCCGTGAGAGTGAATTCTGTGATGAAGTCAGCAATGACTTGTCCCTTTATAGCCGTACATGGTTGGTATTGTATATCGAATTCACTCAACTCAATTGCCCATAGCACCATCCATCCAGTGGCTTCAGGGTTGCTCATTGCTCTTTGAAAGGGCTTGTCTGTTAGGACGATCACAATATGTGCCTAGAAGTATGGCTTGAGTTTACAAGTGGCAGTCACTAATGCAAGGGTGAGCTTCTCCATTGGTGGGTACCTTTCTTCTGTGCCTCAGAGCACCCTGCTAGTGTAGTACACAAGCTTCTGTACCCTATCTTCTTCCCTGACTAAGGCTGCACAGATAGCTACCGGGGAGACAACTAGATAGAGGAATAATTCCTCCCCAAGTTTGGCTGGACTCAGTAATAGAGGGGAGGAGAGGTATGCTTTTAGGTCTTCGAATGCTTGCTGACACTTAGCCGTCCATTCAAACGATTTCTGCAATGTATGGAAGAAAGGTAGGCACTTATCAGTTTTTAGATTTTTGACCAACCTATCTTTTCATGCACTGCACATATAGATTAGTACATGCATTGCATTGTTTTCTTTATCCATCTTGCATTTTTGTAGTCATATCTCTCATTGTTTTCACACACATCACACATACACTTTGCTAGATTGGGTACTCAACTTGATTTAAAAATTGATTGATTAATTTTTTTAGTTCTGTACATTTTAGTATATGCTATTTTTCTTGATGTGTAAACTGCTGAAAATAGAAAATATTTTTTGAGATATGATGGATAATTAATATGCAAATATTTTCTTTGAAACACTTTGCGTGCTAAATTTTTATATCATTGAGATCTATATTGTATAGTCTTATTGATTGTGCCTAAAGTGTTTGCAAGCTTCTTATGGGTCACATAGTGTCAAGTTTGCATATATTGAAAGAGATAATATTTTTCTTCATGGGTATCCTCAACTCATGTGGTTCTTTAGTTTTTCCCTACTCCTAAATTTTCCCTAAAACTTCTGTTGTTTTTCCTATTTTTATAAGGGGACAAAGCTGTTTTTAAAACCTATGTTCTTCGTAGGGGGAGTTGTTGCTCTTCATAGGGGGAGTTTTCTTTATCTTTTATAAAGTTGAATTGTTTTGTATTCCCTTGATTCTCTATTTTCTCTTATCCTTTGTTGTATATGTTCTCTGTCTACCTTTTGATTGGGTTATCTTTGTCAATACGTGACAAAAATGGGGAGAAGTTAATGAAACTGTTTTTATTTAGGGGGAGATGAAATTGTTTCTGAAAGGGGGAGAAAATAAAAGTTTATTTTATGTATCTAACTTAGGGGGAGAGTTAGTTTACATGTCTGTTATTTGTCTTTATTTCCACACATGCGGTGATGTGTTTTTGTGAGTGTTTCAGGAAAGACAAGTACATTCTGATTAAGACCTTCTGCCTCTTACTGTAACTTCTATGTTAGAAGTCTTAGATTGGAATTTGTGATGTGTTTGGACATTTTTTGTATATGAGCATTATGTTGTATGTATGATTTGTCACGGATTGCCAAATGAGGAGATTGTTAAGTTTTGAGTTTTTAGTGTTAGCAAACCATGACAAAAAGTAAGTATTATTGAGTTAGAATGGTGTACTATAAAGTCCAAGAAAAAAAAAACTCAAGTTCAAGATGAAAAAAAAGTGATTTACAATCTGGTTCTTGCGATTGCTATTCGATTTCTCTCGATCAATCGGACGTCGCATATCAACAAACAAAAAAAACCCATAAAAGGGGTATTTTCTAGTATTTAAAGGAAATTATAAACTAACCCTAGAAGGGATTTTTAGAGAGAAAAGAGTGTATCTTTTGCCTCTAAATATGGATCTAGGGTTTTTGTACCCAAAGCTCTCTAAAGTCTTCTACCGACAATATTCCTTTAAAAAAACTCAAGATCCAGTATTATAGAAGTTGTTGCATACAAATATCAACAAGTGAAGGTGATTTGAAACCTTTTAGTGGGATCTCAAAGTCACAAGCCTAGGTGCTTGTGTTGCAGTAAATCCAAGAAGTGAAGGAGTTTGTGGATTCAGAGCTTGCACGTGGTCGTGTCAGTAAATTACTACTTGAGGTAGCAATAGATTTAGGGTTAAATCTGATTGTAAAAACTTTGATTCTCTTATAGTGAATTTGCTTTACCTTGATGATTGTTGGGTCAAATCTTTCCCAGGTTCTTACCTTGAAACGGTTCGTTTCATCGGTTTTCTTGGGCCATCATATCGTGGTTTTATTTACTTTTCGGTTGCATTGCATGATATGATTTATTGTTGTTTAACCTAGATTTGAATAATTAACCTAAGTAATCACTTGGCTAATATATTACGTTAAACAATTTGGTTTAAGGGGTCTAAATAGAACAAACATAAATTTCTAACAATAATATTCTTTATATATACTATGAATTTTAGAGTAACATTGACTTCTATAAGTTCTAGTTATTTATATGATTTTTTTTTTTTGGGTAAATAATAAAATAAAAATAAAAATAAAAAAGAGTTTAGGAGGGGTCAACTAATCGAATTTTCTTATTTAGGCGTAACCATAGTGCTTTTGTGCTAAGACTTTATTTTAATGAAATATAAGGAACACCAACATGTCATTGGTGGGGGAGGGCTTACTTTAACTAAATAGACTTTGCATAATAGAGTCTTGTTGGTCCAAAGCCCCGATTACAAGGCCACCAATCACGTTATTTATAAATAAATTAATATATTAGATTTTGTCTATGCATAATTAATTTATCTCAATTGGTAACGTCTTTAATGGTTGAATAAGAGATCAATAAAAAATCGATTGATGTCTTGGTCTAATGATAAAGAACTATTGAAGGAACGGAAGCTATAAGTTGAAACTCTTTTTAAAAAAAAAAAAAAAAATCAAAATAATGATTGTCAATTATTTGTTTTTTTATCTCAAAAACAAATTATTTGTTTTTATATAATGATGAGGTGACACGAATTAAAAGAAAATTGTGCATTTATGATAGTGAATGGATCGATGGTTTTAGGGTCAAAACTTGTGCATTTTTTTTCTTTCTTTTTAATGCTTTTGTACAGTAAAAAGTATAATTCTTTATATCCTATTTAGAATTTTAGAGTAGTACTAACTCTTAAAAACTTCATTTATTTATGAAATGAAATGAAATTAGGGATCATTTTTATGTAATGATTTGAATAAGCTACGAATCTGAATGATTAAGGGTTTTATTTTTATTTTTATTTTTTGAATGAGATTTTTGTTGAATATTTTGCTGTTGTTTGGCCTAATCTTGTTATTGTTTAATATATTTTTGCTATTATTTGGACTTTTGTTTTTTATTGTGTTTAAGGTTTATATTTGGGTGGCTAATATTATTTTTGTTGCATCTAAATTGTTGAGATTTTCAAGTCAGAATGTTCAACATTTCTTTTTAGATTAAACAAAATAGGTTAGTTTAAAAATAATTATTTATATAATATATTTTTTTGCAAGTATATTTTTTTCGTTTACTTTTTTCTAAGTGAACACCTTGAACTCAAGGTAAAGCTGCCCCAAATCTCTATAGAGAGATCTCCAGCTGAATTTCATCATTAAAAGCATACACATTGGTGGAGGCAAAGTTTTAGCTATTTGACACCACAAAAAGTCACTTTATCCATTTTAACTTACCATTTTACAACTTACTCCACATCAATGGTCTTATTTTTACATCAAAGTTAAACACTATTCATTTATTTATTATTATTTTCTCTCTTTTCATCTCTATCTCTCTATCTTCATCCTCTCTTCAACCCACAACCACTCACCGATGCCATCACCCACTATAATCACTACAAACTGATCCACCACCACAAACCTTGCAACCATCAACCACCATAAAGGCATAAACCCAACAACCATCAACAAAACCCATTCATCAAACATCAACAAAATCAAAACCTTTTCATCAAAAAATAAAATAAAACAAAATAAAACCCATCAAGAGAACCCATCAACTAGAAAAATTCAAAATCAAAACCCATTAACGGCAAGGAAGAGAAAATGATTTATCAGTCACAGTGACAATGTCATTTTGTCAGTCATGGCAACAAAACCAAAACCCAGCGCCAACGAGAATGTCATTTTGTCAGTCACGAGGAGGAAGAGATGATGATGATGAGCAATGGGTGGCTTGCTGTGCGATCATGGGTCTTGGTGTTGGTGGTCGTCGACAACTGCAATAAGGGTTGAAGAGAGATGGTGCTTGTGCTTGAGGCAATGAAAGGTTGAGAGATAGAGCAAAGGATAAATGAGATAGTAGAGAGAGAGAGGGGCAGAGAAAGAAGAGAGTGAGGGTCGATGCTAGGCAGGGGCTTTAGTTGGTGCTAGGTAGGGGCTTGGGTCGATGGAGAGTGGAGTAATAAGAGCTTGCAACGGGAAGAAATGAAGAGTGAGGAGAGAGAAGCAACAGGCAGAAATCAGAGAGGAGGAGGAAAAAAAAAGGAAAATATTAATATATTCTAACTAGTGTGAATGTAACTTTTTCTTTTTCTTTTAAACCTTTGAATTATAGTGCATAGTCATATTTGGCTGTGCATACTCATACTCACTATAAAAAATGTGGACTTTTGCAATGTTTGGTTTGCTACGTTTTAAAAAAAATACTTCAATAGATAGTGATATTGTAACATTTTCTTAAAACACCACTAAAAGAGATATATTGCAGCATTTATTAGAGTGACTATTGCTAATTTATTTGGATTTTGAAGCATTTTTTAAAAGGCTTTTATTAAAATGCTACAATAAGGAACTTCTTTTTTTGGTGCCAAAATTCCAAAACCTAAAAAACTTGGCACAAAAATTTTCTAATCCCCCCCCCCAAAAAAAAAAAAAAAAAAAAAAAAAACCTTCCAGGTTCAAATTAAAAAAATAATAATAATCCCCTAAAACCAAAAAACACTCCTACGTTAACATTGAAATAAAAATAAATAAAAAATTTAAAAAAAAATCTTAGAAGTGATAAAAAGGAGGATGAAAGTTGTGGAGCTAGAGATAGTGCCATGAACAGTGTTTCTACAAAGGAGAAAAAATAGTGGATTGTGAGAGTATGAACCTGGAGTTTTCCTTGGAACCTCCTCGCTCGATTGAAGAAGAAGATGTGCTTGGATGAAGTGCCAAGAAATTTAAGGAAACCATGGGTGCCAGGCAGTCCTTTCAGCCTCATGTACCTGTCAGTTATAAGGATACTCTTTTGGGAGATATTCCTGGTGCTTATGAGCAAGCATTCAAATTTGACTTAGTCAGAGATGATGTTGAGGATCCAGATTTAAGCTGGAACCTCTTATTGAAGGTATGATTGATGTAAAGTTTTCCAAAGAGACTCTGTTACGCATTAGGGAACCTTGGTCCAAGGCATTGATAGTAAAAGTGTTTGGTAGAACTGTTGGCTACAACTACCTCACTTTTAAAATCAACGCTTTACGGAAACCTGCAGCTAAATTGGATTGTGTCCACCTGGGAAGGGATTTCTTCTTAATTAGATTTAATTGTGTTGATGATTATGACAAGGTTTTAAAAGGGGGTCATTGGTTTGTTGGTGACCATTTTCTAGCCATCAGACCTTGGGAGCCTTATTTTAAAGCATCAAAAGCTAAACCGTCCTCTGTGGCAATTTGGGTCAAATTTCCAGAGCCCCCTATAGAGTTCTATGATAGGTCAGTGCTTAAAGAAATTGGTAGTGTTATTAGCAGTGTTATTGGCCATGTGTTGCGTATAGACTCATACACTGCTTCAAGGACTAGGGGGAGTTATGCAAGGTTGTGTGTTCAAGTTGACTTAGAGAAACCCCTTATTAATGTAGTTAGAATTGGCAAGTGTAGGCAGGCGGTGCTGTATGAAGGCATCTCTGCTTTATGTTTCAGTTGTGGTCGCCTGGGTTATACCCAAGGCAATTGTTGCTACAGTATCAAACCATGTGAAAAAGGTAGAGAGGTTGGAGAAGCTTCTAAAGAGCAGAATGTTGGTAAGCCTAGGGATGCCTCTAAAGTCCAGGATGTGGGCCAGGGTTCTTAACCAAATCCCAATTATGGGCCTTGGATGTTAGTCACAAGGAAATGTAGTTTGGTTCGAAAATGGACGAGGACCCACCTCAACTAAGGATAATTCTAGAACTGAAAAGCATAGGGGTAAAATCAAATATCAATTGGTGGATGAAGATGTGACATCTAAATCTTCTTTTGAGACCCAAGAAACAACGCTTCCTAGCTCGGCACATGAGGAAATGACGCATCAAGTACAAGATGAGAGTATGGATACGGTGGAGTTTGATTTGCTGACTAACAAAAATAGTAGAGAGGATTCGTAGGCTGATCCTCAAGCAAGTATTGAAGAAGGGTCCATCAGGAACCAAACCCAAAGCTCCAAATTTAAAACAACTAAAAGCCTTGGGATTAAAAGTTCCAAATCCTTGAAACGCCAAGCAGCTTCATTTGGGAGTAAGGCATTGAACAATCCAGCCTCGTCACTTTCAGATAAGCTTCTTTCTGAACCCAATGGAAACAAGCTTCCTCAGATTGATGCCTCTCCCTCGGTCAGGATGGGCGATTTGGTACAGAAACAAAGTAGTGGTGATTTTAGACGAGATGATTGCCCAAATAAGGGCAGCGCTGATGGATACTCTAGGCTGGTTCGAACCGGACTTGAGCAATGCTTGGAAAAATCTATTCCCTATTACTCCTATCAGCATCAAAATAGGGAACCTTGCCCTGGACCATTCGCCTTGGGTTCAAATGCCTAACCCATGGTGGAGGCTTATCATAGACACCCCCATGTTGTCTTAGGAGGAAGCAGAGACTTTGAGCAAGCAAAGGAGGCCGTTAGTCATGCCTTACTTCGACGAATTAGGGTGGATCGTTCAGCAAAGGAGGATTATGGATTTCAGAGGGTCGGCTTCAGCACACATGGGGAATCATCCTATGTTGAAGCTGATTCAAATTCTGGTTCTGATCATGAGATGCGATCTGTTGCTTTATTACAAAAAAGACACAATGGGGATCCTTAAGTATATGATGGTATGGAAATTGGACTGGACAATGTCCAAGGATCTTCTGAGGAGGCTAGGTTGGAGCATGGTGGATGCAGCATTGATGAATCCTAATTTGATTGAATATCCTTTGGGTCAGTTTGCTCAAATGAATGTCTTAATGTGGAATTGCAAGGGTGCGTTAAACCTTGATTTTAAGAGAATGATTTTTAAGATAGCTGTGAATCATAATCTGACAATCATGGTGATTACGAAGACTAGAGTGGGTGGAGATAGGGTTGAGAGGATCATTGTTGACCTGCCATTAGATGGTTTTATCACAACTGAGACAATTGGTTACGTAGGGGGCCTATGGGTGCTTTGGATTTGGGCTTTGCTGGCCCAAAGTTTACTTGGACTAATAAAAGGCCAGTCACTAGCCTTATTCTTGAAAGATTGGATAGATGTTTTGCTAACCCGAGTTGGAGGCTTTTATATCCTGAAGCATTGGTAACCCATCTCCCTAGGTCCTTTTCTGATTATTGTCCTGTTTTAATTGAGCTTATGGGAAAGAGGTCCAACTGCTCTAATAAACCATTCCGATTCCATACCATGTGGTTAGTTCATCCACAATTTCCTAAGGTGGTGGAGGATGCTTGGTTTGAGGGAAGAACCCTTTCCTCTGCCATATCTAATTTTTCTAACAAAGGCCAGAAGTGGAATAGTAAAGTTTTTGGCAATTTATTTGCAAGGAAAAGGAGAGTTCTGGCCAGATTGGGGGGAGTTCAAAAAGCTATTGCCAATAATCTTAGCGAATCCCTTCTTAGATTGGAAAAACAGTTGATTGAAGAGCATGCTCTAATTATGTTGCAAGAGGAGGAATATTAGGCATTGAAATCTAGGTTGAATGCAGGTATTTTTAGAGATCGTAACACTTCTTTCTTTCACATCACTACTATGGTGCGTAGACAGAGAAATAAAATTAGAAGTCTTATTAATGGGGTCGGGGAATGTATTCAAGATGAGGAAAGAATTAAGGTGATGATCCAATCTGGTTTCATGAAACTGTATTCCTTTGAAATGAGTGTGGTTTATCTTAAATCCCTTGGTACTGAATTTTCATGTTGTGTGCTTCCTGAGGAAGATAGGTGCTATTTGGAAAGAGTGGTGGATGATGGGGAAATCAGGGAAGCCTTGTGGGCTCTCAAACCCTTCAAGGCACCTGGGCTTGATGGATTACATGCTGGTTTTTTTTAGCACTTTTGGCATGATGTCAAAGATTCTATTTGTAATGAAGTTAAGAAAGCATTTGGCCTTGGTGTCATGCCAGAGTATTTGAACAAAACCTTGATCACTTTGATTCCTAAATGCCAATATCCTAAATCTCTAGCCAATTATAAACCTATCAGCCTGTGTAATTCAGTGTACAAAATCATCTCCAAGATTTTAGTGGCTAGGATTAGACCATTGCTCAACAATCTTATTTCCCCAACCCAAACTGCTTTCGTGCCAGGGAGGAAAGGGGTGGATAATGTGATTATTGCTCAAGAGCTTATTTATACCATGGATAATTTGAAAGGCAGAGAAGGGTATATGGCTGTCAAGGTGGATCTAGAAAAGGCCTATGACAGATTAGAGTAGGGTTTCATCCACAAAGTCCTCCAAGCTATCCATTTTCCCTCCAACATAATTAAGGTGATCATGAGCTGTGATTCTTCATTAACAATTTCTGTGTTGGTCAGTAGGAATGCCCTTGATGCTTTCTCTCTGTTTAGAGGCATAAGACAAGGTGATCCTTTGTCGCCATACTTGTTTATTTTGTGTATGGAATACTTGGGTAGTCTTGTTGAAGAGAAGTGCTCTAAAGGAGCTTGGATTCCCTTTAAGGCCTTTTGTGGGAATATAAAGATTTCCCACCTCTTTTTTGCAGACGATCTTATATTGTTTGCTAAAGCTAATAGGGAAATTTGTGAAGCCATCTCGGATGTTTTACGTACTTTTTGCTTAGAATCTGGGCAGAAGGTTAGTTCGGATAAGTCAAGAATTTATTTTTCCTCTAATGTTGCTCCTGAGCTAAAAGAAAGAGTGTGTGAGAGCTTGGGTATGCTTGAAACTAGCAACTTTGGGAAATATTTTGGATTTCCCCTTAGACATAGAGGGGCTTCTAGAAGGCGGTTTAACTTTGTGGCTAATCGGGTGATGGGTAAGTTAGCTAGGCGGAAGGCTAAATTTTTATCCTTTGTTGGTAGGGCAATGTTGTTGAAGTCTACGATGTCAGTAATTCCTAATTATGTCATGCAAGGGGCTGCTCTCCCAACTCACTTGTGTGATAAGTTGGATAAAATCAACAGAGACTTCCTTTGCGGATCGTCGAACAAGAAGCGGAGAATGCATCTAGTAGGATGGGAAAAATTATTAGGCCTAAAGATGAGGGGGTTTGGGGATCCAATCTGGCAGAGCAAAAAATATTGCGCTCTTGGCAAAGTTGAACTGGAGAATGTATCAGGAAAAAGAGGTTATTTGGGCAAGGATTTTGTTGAATAAGTATTGCTCTAATTCCAGAAGGAGGGCTGCTAATCCAGATGTTCTCCTTTCTTCTCCTAATTGGTCTACCATTAAGCTTGGTTTCCCCACCTTTGTCAAGGGTATTTGTTGGGGGGTTGGAAATGGCTCAAGGAAAAAGTGTGTGGATTGATAATTGGATTAAAGGGCAATCCTTAAGGGAGCTCATTGAGGAGCCATTAACAAGGAATGACATGAATTTAGCTATAGCTGATATCTAGGATAATCATGAGTGGAATTGGGAGAATTTATCCTTTGCTTTGCCACCTATAATGAAGGATAAAATTAGAGCTGTTCCATGCCAAGAATTCGGTGATGAGAAGGATGTAATTATGTGGAAACATACGAAGGATGGGGATTTTACTGTTAACTCGGCTTATCTTCAAATTATTGGTGGTGTTGGGGATGGTAATACCTTTAGGGGCAACTGGATTTGGAAGATGGACACTTTTCCAAAAATTGTTAGCTTTTTATGGTTATGTTTGCATAATAGTATCTCAGTCAAGGAGGTTTTGGCTGCTAGAGGTATCAATTGCAGCAAGCTATGCCCTATATGCAAAGAGCAAGATGAGTCAATAGAGCATTTGCTCAAAGAGTGCATTTTTGCGCAACAATTCTGGCTGAAATTCATGCCCCTCGTGTTTCCTCTATGCTAGTGTAAGCTAATCCATCACAGCTCTATTCCATGGAATTTAATCTTTCCACTTGCTGTTTGGAGCATTTGGAAACACCGCAACAAAGTTATGTTTGAAAATGTCCCTCTTAATTTGAACCTTCACAAATCCTGTCTTAATGAGGCAAGGGAGTATTTTTATTGCATTGCAAAATCTGGGACGAAGAAACAGTTAACTTCAATACCTGTGAAATGAAATAAGCCACCTGAAGAGTGGTTTAAATTGAATACAGATGGAGCTTCAAGTGGGAATCCAGGTAAGGCAGGGGGTGGTGGTCTAATTAGAGACAGTAATGGGAGATTAATCAAAGGTTTTTAGAGATCCATTGGGCATGGCTCCAATTTTGTTGCGAAATTTTGGGCTTTAAGGGATGGATTGAAGCTGGCCTTAGGCATTGGAGTTCAGAGGTTGGTTGTGGAGTTGGATGCTAAAGTTGTGGTTAGCCTCATCACATCTACAGGTGGTTCTAATAAACCGTATCTCCCTCTTCTTAATGATTGCAGATACTTGTTGAGCAGGTTCCTCCAGACCCGAGTGGTGCATGTGTTCAGGGAAGGGAATAGGTGCACTGATGCACTTGCAAGAATGGGCAGGAACATGGCAAAGGAGTTTTTGGTGTTTGATAATCCTCCTAGTCCTGATGTTTTGTATTTTGTCAATATGGATGTTGTTGGTGTTTTGTATAATAGGACTTCTAACTCTGTACTCACTGATAGGGTAAGTTAGTTCTGTTTGTATTTACCCTTAACCAAAAAAAAAGAAAAAAAAAAAGGAAAAAGAAATAAATAAATAAACAAAATTTCCAATCCCATTATCCCAACAAACACTCCCATATTCAAATTTATAAATAAATAAATAAATAAATAAATAAAAACCCAAAAGACTCCCACGTTCCACCATAACTTCCCATTCCCTATTTTTTTTTTTCTCTCTCAAAAAATAAAAAGCCTAATCCCTAATTTTACTGTCTCCAGTTTTTAATCCTAATCCCATCTTCCATTATCTTCTCAAAAAATTCTCATCTCCCACCAAAAAACAAAATCTCATCCTAATCCTATCTTCCATTATCTTCTCAAAAAAATTCTAATCTTCCACCAAAAAAGAAAATCTCATCTCCCACCAAAGTTTTTCTCAAGCTCTGGCATACCCATAAACACCACACCAATACTGTTTAGCTCTCTCTCTCTCTCTCTCTCTCTCTCTCTCTCTCTCTCTCTCTCTCTCTCTCTCCCCTATTTGCTAATTATAAATTTTATTTTATATGAGAGAGACAACAACAAGTGCTCTACGATTTGTCACCCTCTCTCCCTATTTTTTGTGGTTTTAAATTTGTTGAGTGAGGTAAAGTTTATTTATTTATTGAACTAGTCGCTAACCCGTGCGACGCACAGGAAAGATATTGAAAAATAGATTTATCTTTCTTTTATTCTATTATATGTCATGTATTTATAAGTGTATTTAGGTCTATTGATAGAAAGCAATCATTGTGTAGCGTACTCCATAAATTAATATTATACTAAAATTAAAAAATTAAAAATTAAAAAATTAAATGAACAAAAGAGATAACACCCTCTTCTTGAATTATCAAATTATTAAAAAAAAATTAACCCTCTTCTTCACTTTTTACTTAAACTTGTTTTCATGGCTCATATTTAAACAATCGCAGTAGAAAATTTTCTATTAATAGTAAAATTTGTGTATACACAAATTACAGTTTCATGTAAAGTGAACATACACATGCTCTATATCTCTAAGGAAGGAAACATCACAAACCCTTTACATATGTGAGTTAGATTTAAAACAAACTACATATATTCCAAGTCTGATAAGCCAACTCAATGGTAGAAAAATGTTCTTTATAAAATTAGATAGTAACATATTTTACAAAAGGAGGCAATTCTTTGTAACTCTATCTTGTTGCCCATATTCTGCAATATACAACAAAGCGATTTATCTATCTAGGTGCAATGGCCAATAGCATTGGCTATTCTTAAGCACAATTCAATACAGAAAAATGAGATAGAAAAGGGAAAGAAAAAAAAAGGTAACATAACAAATACAAAAAGTACCACTATTCTAGCCCTCCAAAACTCCATAAACAAAACCCTTTCCTAGCCCAAAAATACAAAAAGTTCCCTCCTTTCCCACAAATCCAAGAGGGCTGAGACCACCAACAACTCCCCACACCAGTTAGACAAACCTCTCAAAGAAACCTGAAGAAAGCATGACCAAAAACATATAAAGCTTCCTCCTTTTTCTTATTGAACCAAAAAACCCAGCAAACGCAGTTCCTTTTCCCATATGAACACTATTTAGGAATTCTATCAAACTCTTGTGAGAAGCCAATAACAAATCCAGAAAAGACTTCCAATTTGAATTCTTTCAAACTCAGGTTTATTTGCCTCCATCTAAAACAACATTTCTAACAAAAACTTAGTAGTCTCAATTTTCAAAAGAGAAACAAATACTTATCCCAATGAAGAAAAAATTTGAAACAACTGGAGCTTTTCATAGGAGTATATTGTTCTCAACAAAATATATTTTGCCAACAAAAAAAAATAAAAAATGGAATCCAAAATATTTTGGGGTTTATGTGATTTGTGACTGCTTGAAACCAAAACAATATGAGCCATACTATAGTATTTCCAACCACCATAGTGACTTGTTTTGTGGAAGGTACTTATTATTGCACCAAGCCCGACCTCTAAATCCTACCCTTATGTTCAATTATAAACTACATCTAATCCATATTGGCTTTTATGTTTAGAATTATATGCAAAACTAAATCAATTAGGCTCCAGAAATAAATATATAAATTCTAATAAAAAGTTTAAAATTTTATAAAACAAACATGAATTCTAATATCAAACTCCAAATAAATTATATAACATGCAACAAAGAAACCCAAAAAAGAAAAAAAGAAAAGCAAAGAAACTATAGTAGCTAAATATACAAATAAAATAGTAATTAAAAGACATTGACATGCAGAAATTAATATCTAAAACTAAAGAAGCATACCTTGCTCAAAAACTATTTTATTTCAATAAGATCAAACTTGGCTCAAAAAACTTTAAATTAAAAGAACACAATTTAAATAGATTAGTAAACCCAATGGCCAAATAAAGAAACATGTAAGAGGGAAAATCATAAAATAATATTAAAAACATCACTAACCATTTTAAAAACTCCAAGCGACGAAAAATGGCAACCCCCCAACTCAACAATATCTTTGCCAAAGAATGCGTACTATGACACATCTCCAAACCTACCAAAAAAAAAAAAAAAAAACTCCATATATAAGAAAGACATTTAATGAAATTAATTATTCCCAATGAGAAAAATACACACACAGCCTTGCATGCTTATATACATACAGGGCAGGACAATAGCTAATCATAGCCTCACTCTCAAGCCATTTTTGAATTCAAACATATTCCAATTTTCTATAACAAAATTAAAAATATTTTGCTAAAATCCACATCATAAAACACAAATAAGTCATTCTATCCACTACAGTGACAATTCTTGAATGCAGTATTATAAAATATGAATGGTTTTGATTCATGGGTAACTAAACAGGCCTAAGAGATGTGCCTAATGAGGGAAACATGCAAAGAAGAATCCATTATCATGTCTAATGTTATTTGCCTTAGTCAAATAGTTTGATAGTCAATAGATTCATAATTTCTCTACAACTAAAAGTAATGGCTTATAGGTATTTATCATGAACAACTCTAGAACATGACAGAGACTAATTTTACAACAAAAGGCTTGCATTTCTTCTCAGTGTCAAAACAAAGGTTATTGTTTCAAATTTGTTGTTAATTAATATAACACCATGGTATCATCCAAACTCACTCAAGCCCCTAATAGGTGGATTTCACACAAGTTAGGAGAATTGTTCAGTTGGTGAATGGTTTATATGTATGCTCTATAAAGTTAGAGGAAGCACTAAACATCATATACCTATATTCATAAAAAGCAAGGACTTCACATAGCGTGAAAATACCAGAATTGTTTTTTTCAAGAGAAATACTTGTTGGGGAATGAGTCGTGGGCAACTCATTCCCTTCATGACCTAAACAAAACCTGAAAACTCCTGAATAACAATAAAAAATTAAGCTATAATCAAATCAAGTAATACAACTTTGACTAAAACAATCAAATCAGGGAGGAGTAAAATAAAAATCAGATAATGATTCATAGATGTAAAACCAAAACCGCCCAGATTATAAACCAACCAATCAAATCTTCATTAATTTTGACCCCTTTTTTCGAGTAGAGAAACCCCTTGATAGGATTAAAATCAAAAGCACATTAAATTATCAAGTAGATTATAAAGTTAGCCTAAGAAAAAAAACACAAAACCCCTTAGTAACAATCGAAAATTTAGCAAAAATTGAAATTAGTAAATATATCTTTGACTAAAAAATCAAAACAGGACGGAGGAAAACAAAAATTAGATAATAAGTCATAGATTAAAACCCAAATTGCCCAACAAAAACAACGAAATTTCCCATTTTTTAATCAAATGAAAGCAAACCCAGATTATAAATCAATCAGGACTGCCCAAATTTTGATTGCATAAACACAATAAACCTAAAAAACCCTAGAATATGAAACTAAGATCAAAAACCGAAAAATAAAAGGCAAATAATAGAAAGATTCAGAGAGAGAGAGAGAGTAGAAACATTGTGGATTTGAAAACCTAGCTATAAAGCCAAATAAATAAAAACAAAAAACAAAGTAGAATAGAACAAAACATGAAACTGAAACTTACCGACAACTGTGTGGAACCGGAAGATGGAGGGAGATCAGTCTAACAGTAGTGAAGAGGCCTCCCTCAGGTTTCTCTCTCCAACACTCTCTGCATCTTATCAGATTTCTATCTCTTTGTTTCACAGTCACAAATGCTCTCTATTCTTTTATATATCTCTCTCTAGTCGTTTTTTATTTAATACAAAGAAGCAGAGTACGGGCTTAGCGTTTAGGGTTTAGAAAAGTTTTATTATTATTATTATTTTTTAATATAGGGAAGCAAAGCATTAGGTTTAGGGTTTAGAAAAGTTTTATTATTATTATTGTTATTATTTTTTAATATAAGGAAGCAGAGCATCAGGTTTAGGGTTTAGAAAAGTTTTATTATTATTATTATTATTATTATTATTATTATTATATTTAAAAAAAATTATGTGTTATTTTGTAGTTTCACTTCATGCTTTCATATGTTTCATGATTTATGTTAGAGTTGTTTTGATGAAGGAATTATAAATTTTGCAAATGACATTATTAATTTTTATTATTGTAATTTGTGTTATAGGTTAGAAACATAAATAGCAGTTTGTTGCAACAATCAATCATCCAGCGTGAAACAAAAAACATTATTTTGTAACAAATGTAAATTTTATTGTTGAATTTCATAACATTTATATTTGTACTTATACTGAATTGGTGAAACCTCATGGTGTAATCACATTATATGAATAAATGATTTTTTTTTTCATGTGTACAATTTTTGGAGCATTGTGTATTTGCAATTTAAATATGAGCTAGTACTTGTATTCAAGTTACTAAAATAAATGTTTATAAAAAAAAAAAAGTTACTAAAATAAATGTTAATTTTTTTAAAATCAATTATTGGGGAAAATGCTTTTTATAATTAAAAAAGGGTTTTTTGTAACTATTAGCGGTGTTTTGAAAAATGCTGCAAAACGTACTTTATTGCAGTGTTTGTGAAAACCCGCTACAAATTTGTTATTTATTGCGACATTCCATAAACGTTGCAAAGAAAACGCTACTAAACAAAAATTTTATTGCATCGTTTTCAAAAAGCGCTGCAATAGGGAAATTGCTGCAGTAGCCAGAAAATAGTGGCAAGAAAATTTTGCAGCGTTTTTTTGGGAGTTTTACCGTGTTTTGTGGCCACTACAATAGAACCAATTTCCTATAGTGACTGTAGCGGAGAAGCCAAAATTTATGACTTTAGCTCCAACAATGCAACCCCAATTTTGTAGTTGGTAGTGCTAAAAATAGCAATATGACTATTTAGCACCATCATTAATAAGCATCAACTTTGGTGGTGCAAAACATTTAGCAATTTGGAATAAAAAAATTTATTTTATCTATTTTACTATCTCACTTTACGCAACACCCAACATCATTATTTTTATTTTAGCATTCAATATAATAAAATAATTAAACAAAAAAATAAAATAATATATCTATTACAATAAACAACAACCACTACCACTAACACAATAAAATAATATAACTTTGATAAAATATATTTTTTTTAACCTTCTTATGAGCAAAATTTTTTGACTCTCCCACTATTGCATCATGCTTTTTAGTATTGGTAGTGTTAAAAATAACAATATGACTTTTTAGCACCACCAATACTAATGTTATTCAATTATTTATCCTTTTATGTACTACGTAAGAAACTTTGACTCCTAGGGAGAAAACAAAAATTTGAAAGTTGAATGAACCTACTACCGAATGCGATGGCAGCTTGACTCTAAAAAACAATTATATCTAACTAACCACTAAAAACTATTAATTAAGCACCCTCCAACAGAAATCTTCCTCTAAGAATATATAAATAAATAAAATAATATAACTTTGATAAAATATATTTTTTTTAACCTTCTTATGAGCAAAATTTTTTGACTCTCCCTCCACTATGGCATCACGTTTTTTAGTATTGGCAGTGTTAAAAATAACAATATGACTTTTTAGCACCACCAATACTAATGTTATTCAATTATTTATCCTTTTATGTACCACGTAAGAAACTTTGACTCCTAGGGAGAAAACATAAATTTGAAAGTTGGATGAACCTACTACCGAATGCGATGGCAGCTTGACTCTAAAAAACAATTATATCTAACTAACCACTAAAAACTATTAAGCACCCACCAACAGAAATCTTCCTCTAAGAATATATAAATAAATTAAAAAAAAAAAAAAAAAAACATTAGCAAAATAAGCTGAAATCCTTTTATTTTGAGAAATTGTATAAGGGCTTTGATAGTTTCACATCTAATAGTGTCTATATTTGTTCACACGTGTAAAATGTGAGTATTTGTATAAACATTTCACATCTGAAAATTTGAAACAATAATTACCTATGTTTCAGGTGACCTACTTCCAAAATAAAAACAAAAATAAAATTTTTATTAACAAAAAAAAAAAAAATCTCTTATTAAAAGAAATCCACTCAAGAAAAACGCAGATGACTTTTATGTATTGTAATTATCTGTTGCATATGACGTTTTGGTTTTTGGTCTTTTTAGATCAAAAGTTAAAAATTTGAGATATCAGGATATGGTTGTTGTCATGCTGTTTGACTCTACCTATAGGATTGTTTGGTTTGGTTTTCTTTTTTTTTTTTCAACAATAAGATGACCTTACATGCAACTTTAGCTGCTCTAGGTTTTTGAGATGCACGGGAATCTTCTTTCGGATTTTTTTTTTTTTTTTTTTTTTTTTTGTTGGGGTAAAGTATTTATCTACAGAAATTCAGAAATCATTAAAAATTACTATTGATAATGGAACTTCACCGTTATAAACATAATGTAGTTCAATATCTGGACTTCAAAAGATTGATAAAGATTTTTTTAATTGTGCCAGTTGCTTGTAATGATTAGAAAATCAATAACTCACTGATGAAGCAGAAAATCGTTAGTTGTGCTTTTCATCTATGCTAATGGAAGACGACAAGCTGTTCCACCGATCAATCTGCAAAGAGAGACTACGAAATGATAGAACACCGGTGTGGTGTTGGCCAAGGGCCCTTTGATGACAATGTATTCACTTGCTTAAATCAAAGAGCTAAAATAGTTGTGGAGTCCAAATCTTCTGTCCCAACTTTCCTGCTCCACTCCATACTCCACAAATTAAAACTTGTCACATGTCTACTTCTTTCATTAATGCTAATTTCTTGTCTTTTTCCTATTTTATTTTGCAAAAATAAATTATAAAAACAAAAAACGCTACAAATTAGATCTCCACCGGCCACCACCACTAGCCCACTGCAACCACCACCTACGCCGGCGCCGCTACAAAGTGTCAACTGTCATCCTCCATCCTGTCGACACTATGCTAGCGAGTAACCACCGCCTATCCACACTATGCCAACCAGTAAAAACCCAATAAGTCAGATCTCCACCGGCCATCACCACTAGCCCACAACCACCTTTGCTAGCGCCACTACAAAGGCCATCCACCACCGCCTGTCACACTACGCTAGCCAGTAACCAAAAAAAAAAAAAAAAAAACCCATCAATGCTACATTATGATTTCGATTCTTTATTGGGTTGCAAGCGATGCACTTACACGAAATGATAGGGAAAAAATACATCACCTGGTGCCCATTATCTACACAGCAGATTTATGAAAAACAAAAAACAATGGGCACTCTGTTTATTGGCTCATCGTTTAGTCTTTGATGTCTTTAAAATCAAACTTGGAACAATCACAATGAAATCGCAATGTGGCGTTCATGGTGTGCTAGTGGTGATGGCTAGGTGAGATTTGACTGGCGGTGGAGAATGTTTGTTGACACTTTGTAGCAACACCGGCGTAGGTGGTGGTCGCAGTGGGCTAGTGGTGGTGGCCGGCCAGTGGAGTTCTGATTTGTAGCGTTTTTTGTTTTTATAATTTATTTTTGCAAAATAAAATAGGAAAAATGCAAGAAATTAGCATTAATGAAATAAGTAGACATGTCGCAAGTTTTAATTTGTGGAGCATGGAGTGGAGCAGGAAAGTTGGGATAGAAAATTTGGACTGAAGAGTTGTGGGTATGAAATTGTGTACCTTTCTCTCTTCTTGTTGTGTGGGTTTTATAACCCTAGTATTAATTGTCTGAGTGAATATTTGCATTTACGAGATTTAGAACCGTTAGTAATAAATGCTAGATTTTATTACCTGTCAAAGGCTATTTGTCCGTTGGTATCCAAACGTTACTCCTTAATTGTCTCTTGTAGTTAATATCTTTTATGGCTTCATCCGTTATTGGGGATCGAACATTACGCCTTGCATTAAATATCATTTACTTTGTCCGTCCTATAAATTACTCTTCCAATTTTTATTGTAACTATTGAACAAGCATTTTCAATTAAAAATATTAGCAAAACTAAATTTAGAAAGAGAAATGGAAGATAATATTTTATCGGACTCTTTTAGTTTTAATTTTCATGATGTAGTTTTGAATTTTTCCTCTAAAAGAAATTAATTAAATTTTAGAATATTTCTTATTTTTGAATGATAAAAAATTTTGGGTTTGTTTTGGCAAAGAAAATTTCATGATTACATCCTTACTTGCAATGTTTGAACCTATAATTATTTTATAAATCAGATGTATGTATAATTCCTCTGATAGTGTGTAGGTCATAGAGTCAAAAGTCACATTTTTGAGGAAGACCAAACCGATATTGAAAACTCAGACCCAACCAGTATGGAGACCTCAACTACCCCATTAGTTTAGTTATTACATATCCAACTCTTAAGGAAAACAATCAAACTCTTAAGGAAAACAACTATATATATATTCATAAAGAAGCATATGTAAGAGAAGACCTCATTGCAATACTACAGGAAATAACAGACAACGTGGATGCAAGCTTTCATAGTCAAACCGCGTTAAAAACCAGTCCCTTGTTTTTTTTTTTTTACACGAGAGATGATGCATATATATGATGTATGAAATATGTTTCTCCTATTTAAAGTCTAAAACTACCCGTCAAGATTCTTGTAGTTTAACTAGTTGATACTATCTAGTGTTTTCAAATGAGACACTTAGGATTCAAATCCTTCTACCCAACAATTAAATTAAAATAATAAAATAAAATTCACAGCTTAAAGTTTAAAAGACAAAGAATTCAGTACTGAGATCACAACCCACTTCATTAAACTTAATTTAGAAACACCGGTCAAGATAAATGGGCGCTTGAGTCATCTCATTTTCAAATATAATATCAAATGTAAGCTTTATTTGTGTATTAGCAAAAGCAAAATTAGAACTATGCTACGGCATTGAAGTGGTCCAATTTGATTTACTTTTTAATACGTGCAGGGTAGCATCAGTTTAATAAAAAATTGGTACTGTTGAAGAATAAGCAAGTTGGCAAGTCTTATCAACTCCTTAAAAGGGAAGACATGGACTATAAATAAAAATGTTCTCATGCAACATTTCCTACCCCTCACCCAAGCTGAATAGAATGAATATTAAAAGGTATAGATAGCTTTAAGTATGATGAAATGTATTTCTTACCAGGGCAGAGCTAAGAAATTTATTTTGGGGCTGAGGCAAAATTATCATATTAGTTTTTATTAGTTCTCTTTTAGGTTCACACCTACTACTAACATCACTTTTTTTTTTTTAACCTATAACTAATGATTAGTCACATCAACATATGTAAAAAATTTTGTATTTATAAACTTTCTCTCTCTCTCACACACACACACATATATATATATATATATATATATATATATATATATAATGCATTAGTTTTCCCAAAAAAAAAAAAAAAAGTGTTTCAATAAACTTGGAAGTAGGTATAATAGTGAAAAAAATTTGTTAGAAATTTTTAATCAATATAATTCTTATTAGTACGCAAAATACTAATAAAACTAAACAACCAGTTGATCATTTGAAGGTCATTTTTTTCCATTGAATTTCTCCTATTCCTTTAAATAGATATAGGTCCATAACATTCATAGAAATAAAATATAAGTATATAATAAAGCTAGACTACATGGCAAGAACAAATAATATTAATAGAAATTAAATATAACAAAATAATTATTAGCAAGGATAAAATAAATTGAATCTAAATTTAACCAAATTAGATTGCTATAGAGAAAAAATAAATTGAAGGTCACTTTTTTTGTACCTCTCAAATATATAGAAATTTAACCTAATTAGAAAACCATAAATCATAATCATAAGATTAGTAAATAAAGATTGGACTATAATAGAAATGAAAAGGCAAAAAAAGAACTGTGTACCTCTCAAAATTTACACAACTTCATATTATAGAACTCTTTGCTAAGGAAGGTATACTTTTTTGGAAGGTATACTTTTTTCTTAGGATATGCTTTGTTAAAGAAAAGTTTTAATGAAGTGAGATTGAAAAGAATGTGAGAGTTTTGAGTGATTAAAATTTTTTGGGTGACAGGAAGGTAAAAGCTATAAAGTATTGTGGTGGCCAACTCATGAAAAGACTAAATTGGGGCAATACTTTTACCTACTCCATAGAATTTTAAAAAGTATTTTGGGGGGGGGGGGGGGGTGGCGCATGGCCTCCCTACTGGTACACACAACTCCACCCCTTGTAATGCTTACCTTTGAAAACTCACCTAGTGTATAAAACACTTGTGAATGTTTAGACCCCCAAAAAACAATTTTCCAATACAAGCTTATATCCAAACAATATATGTGCAAAATATGAAATATGAGCAATACCCAGATTAGCAAACTACTCGAAGCCATTAATTAATCACAACCAGCAGAAATTAAAAGCTAAGAATAAGGGAAAGAGAGATGCAAACACAAGATAACACTAGCATGTGTTATCGAAGAGGAAATCGAAGAACTCGGCAAAAAACCTCTCTGCCGCCCTCCAAGCGATAAATGATCTACTAGAAAATCAATTGGGATACATGAATAGCAATAGACCCTCAAAACCTAATCTACCCAATTTACCTAAGCCCTCCAAGCTTATTGCTCCAACAAGGTTATGTCGAACCATGTTTGCTCTAGCTTATCGGATCCCGCAATTAGCCCATTGCATCAACCAAAATGAATTGGTTCTCTCTTGAACTGCTTCCCAAACACCAAGAACCTTCTCACTATCTAAATTTGGTAAGGTAAGGATTTGGCTTATGATCCTCTCATGGGTATGACAATGAAGAGGATGAGAGTAGAGGAATTTGGAAAATCAAGTGTATAAGGTTGTGGATAAATCAATCTTGTTTTTCTCTAGGGTTTCTTTCTCAAAATTCTCTCTGAAAACTCTCTTCTTCACTCTACATTTCGTGGATATAAGGGTATTTATAGTAGGGTATGAGATGGAATGTGAAAAGTCACTTTTCAGCAAAATAGGGTGCACTGGCGAGTCACTCAAGACTGGGATGAGTCGCAAGTTCCAGTCGCGAGTTACCAGACTAGGCCAACTGTACTTTTTATCCTGTAGTGATCCAGCTGTCCTGACTATTCATCTTCCTGCATGCTTCACACGTGTGCTTCATTTTGGCGAGTCACCACTTGCGAGTCAATTATGAATCACCTTCTTGTTGCACACTCTTGATCAAATCTTCACATTCTCTCACACACAACCCTTACATTATTCCCACCTAAATATAGGGTTTCTAAATGTTGAATTACAAGCAAATTTGGCATGGAATAAAGCCAACACATAGTTGAACAAATTCAACTTTACAACCTTATCTCTCTGGCCTTGTTAGCTTTGGTATTTTCCCTTGCCTCTATCTTTGACCCTAGTGCTCTATAGAACTTTTGTGTGGCAGGTAATGACAACAGTTTTGCAAGTATGTACATACTCGTTATTTTTATTATTATTACTAGCCATTTTATGTTTTTGGTTTGATTTTTTTATGGTGTAGAGAATCCTATTTATGAATAAAATTATGCTTTAAGATAATATTGTGGATAAAATTTTGGTACAATTCCTTAAGTAGTGTATCTTCAATCCCTAATTAAATTCTATTAGAAATACTGAATGCAATAGTATTGTATTTCTCCCTATGAAAGAATATACATGAGTGCCTTTATATATGAGGCATATATGAGTGAAGTACAAGTAAAAGTGTAGTACAAGAATGTGTGCTATACAAGTAATCTAGTTGGGCCTAAAGCCCACAACACTATACACGTTAACAGCCCCCCTCAAACTCAAGGTGGATGTGAGACCAACTTGAGGTTGTTAATCAAAGTACGAAGACGACCCTTAGGATGTGACTTGGTGAAGATATCTGCAAGTTGATCTTTAAAGGAGAAAGAGATTAGCTTGAGAGCATCATGGACAAGATGATAACGGATAAAATGACAATCAATCTCGATGTGTTTAGTTCGTTCATGGAGGACGTCATTATGAGCAATATGAATGGCACTCTGATTGTCACAATAAAGAAGAGTAGCAGAGGATGTAGACACACCTAAGTCTTGGAGAAGCCATTGTAACCAAAGGAGCTCAGATGTGGTATCAGCAAGGGCACGATATTCTGCTTCAGTACTGGAGCAGGCCACATGATTTTGTTTCTTGCTTCACCAAGAAATTAGAGAAGAACTAAGAAGAAAGCAATAACCAGTGATGGACCTGCGATTAGTGGGATCTCCTACCCAATCAGCATTAGAAAATGCACCGAGAATAAGAGGAGACTGAGCAGAGTAGAAAAGACCATAGAATAAAGTGCCCTTTAAGTATCGAAGAATGCGCAGAACAGCAGCATAGTGAGTCGATCGTGGAGCAGACAGATACTGGCTCACTTGGTGAACAGCATAGGAAATGTCTGGACGAGTGACAGTGAGATAAACTAAGCTGCCAACCAAGCATCTGTAAAGAGAGGGATTAGACAATGGTTTCCCTCCTAAGGGAGTCAAATGCGCATTAAGCTCAACTGGAGTGTCAACAGTCTTACTATTAGTGAGTTCAGCTTGAGACAAGAGTTTAGAAGCATACTTGGCTTGAGTAATATAAAGTCCATCTGTAGAATGAGTGATTTCAAGACCCAAGAAGTAGTTGAGATGTCTGAGATCTTTCATCTCAAACTGCTGACTGAGAAAATCCTTGAGTTCTTGAATGCCATTGAGGTCATCACCAGTTATGATCATATCATCCACATACAAGAAAAGTAAAATAGTACCTTTCTCAGTGCGATGAAGAAATAAGACAGAATCATAATGACTAGCCATGTAACCCAAGCGAGAGATAGTAGAGTTGAATTTGGCAAACCAAGCTCGTGGAGCTTGTTTAAGGCCATAAAGTGCACGTCGAAGGTGAAAAACCTTGTTTGAGTCAACAGAGAGACCAGGAGGAGGTTGCATATAAACTTCTTCACTTAAATCCCCATTAAGGAATGCATTTTTGACATCCATCTGAAAGAGGTCACATTTACTAGTAGCAGCAACAGCTAAGAGGGCACGAATAGATGAGATACGAGCAACCGGAGCAAAGGTCTCTTCATAATCAAACCCATACTCCTGTGTAAAACCTTTAGCAACAAGGTGAGCTTTGTAGCGCTCAATGGACCCATCAGAGCGAGTCTTAATCTTGTAAATCCACTTACAATCAACCACAGATTTCCCAGGGGGAAGTGTCACCAAATCCCAAGAATGGTTTTTAGATAATGCATCAAGTTCCTCTTTCATTGCAATCTGCCATAAAGGGTTAGTGGAAGCCTCACGATAGGTGTGAGGATCGTGTAGTGTAGCAAGGTTAGTATAACAATGATAGTCAAGTAAATGTGCAAGAATGGATCTTACCCGAGTTGAGTGACGAGGTGGAATGTCTTGTACAAGATCTTCAGGCAGAGTAGGAGCAGGGGACCTAAGCTCAAGGTTGGGGTTGGGTAGCTCGTCTTCAACCTGTTCATCTTCCACCTGTTCATTAAAGGGTGAACTAGGAAATGGATCAATGATATCTGGTGGTTGAACAGAGAAGTCTACAAGAGAATCAGGAGTAACTAAAGGAGGATCAGGAGTAGCTACAGAGGGAATATGTGCCTCATCTGGAAAAAGATCTAAGATAGAGGAGGAAGATAAGGAGGTACGGAAGTGAGAGAGCTCAACAAAGAGGCGATGTTCCCAAAAGACAACATTGCGGGAGATACGAAGATGATGAGAGACAGGATCATAACACCGATACCCCTTTTGAGTTTCGCCATAGCCAAGAAAACAACAAAGCCTTGACCGAGGCTCAAGTTTGTTATGCTCATGTGGCTGAAGAAGAACGAAACAAGTGGAACTGAAGGAGAAAAGGTGGTGATAGTCTGGAGGTGACCCAAAAAGGCGCTCATATGGAGTTTGATTTTGGATGACAGGACTCGGAATGCGATTAATAACATGAACAACATAAAGAGTAGCTTCGCCCCAAAAAGGAGCAGGAACTTTGGCAGAGAGAAGGAGAGCACGAACAGTGTCAAGAATATGACGAAGTTTTTATTCAGCTCTACCATTTTGCTAAGAGGTACCTGGACAAGTTAGTTGATGAGCAGTGCCATAGGAATGCAAAACAGTTTAGAAAGCATATTAAGTGTACTCGACAGCATTATTAGATCGAAAAATTTTGATACGTTTGGAAAATTGAGTTTCAACCATTTTTACAAAATTAGAGTATACTTGCAACAATTTATAACGATGTTTCATATTAAAAATCCAGCTATAGCGAGAGTAATCATCAACAAAATCTCGAGATCCGCTAATACTAGAAACAGAGGAAGGCCCCCAAACATCAGAATGAATAAGGTCAAAAATATCAATGGATATTGATTCACTAGTATTGAAAGGCAAAGCTAGTTGTTTTCCTAACTGACATGAAACACAATCAAAATTTTCTGTAAACACTGAACCTAACAAACCTCTAGAAGCCAATTGTTGTACTCGAGAAGAAGATGGGTGACCAAGTCAAGCATGCCAAAGTGCAAGGGAAGGAATAGAAGAAACTACAGCAACTGCAGCAACAAAAACAGGGGCAACAAGTAGAAGACGAAGGTTATCCACGAGAAACATATGCCCAACTCTGGGACTGGTCCCAAACTCCTACCCCGTCCTCGGATCCTGCACAATACACTCAAAATAATCAAAGATAATGCGATAACCTAACTCAACTAATTGTCCCACAGAAAATAAATTGTAAGAAAGGTCAGGAACATTAAAGACCCTAGGAACCGAGAGATTGGAGGTCGAAACGAAACCTATGTTATGACCAGACATTGTGGAACCATTTGCTGTATGAATATTAAGAGGGTGTGGTGCAGGTTTAAGTTTAGAAAATAAGGACGAGTGAGGAGTCATGTGATTGCAGCAAGTAGAATCCATAAGCCAAGAGGAATGAGACATACCAGATAAACCTGAGAGAAAGGAGGAATAAGATGCATTACCAACCATACGAATGACATTAGCGATGATGTTTTTAAGGTCATCTGTGGACATGGTGAAAGTGTGACCTAAAGACTTAGATTGTGCAGAGTCGGGAGCCATTGGTTGGACACTCTCAGTGTTAGCAACAGTAGCAGCAGAAATTGAAACAGCTGATTTGTTGCCATGATAGCAAGTCTCAATATTGTGGCCAAGACGTTTGCAAAAATTGCAAAAACATTTACTGGATTGTCAGCGACGATTATTGTAACAAGAAGAAGACCTATCCTTATTCTTCATTTAGAAGCAAAATATGCAAAAATGGACTATAAAAATGAAATCTACGCGAAAAACTGGGTAAGGAGCACTTGAACTACAAAAAGTCAACTCTGATAAAAAGTTAATGGTCAACTAGGTCAAAGTCAACAGATGACGTCAGCAGATGACATCAGGATGATTTCAGAAGCAACTTAGACGATGACGTCAGCTAAGGCTGACGTGGCAGAGTGACGTCACAGATGACGTCAGTTGCAGTAGGGATGGCAGCGCGTGTAGCACGTAAGGTGCGTAGACAACAAGGCAGAATACTTCAGCGACGCGTGAAAGTGAGTGGAAAAAACTGCCGAATCTTTGACCGGGGCGTGGCGGCACGTGAAGGGTCAGATGACGATGATTCCGGCGGCGTTGTGTAGATAGGTTGAAAATCTACATGTTGATATGTCTTATGTCCTAATCGAAGGTCCTATATGGAAGATCTAATGGAGGCAGTGATCTTTGTGGCGATGATCGAGCTTCTTGTTGTGAAGATTCAACCTTGGGCACCTCTGACGGTAGTGGAGCAGTTAGGAGAGGGCACAAAAAAGGTTTACTGACCAAAGAAGTCGAGATAGCGAAAAATACCAACAAAGATAAGACTGCAAGACACAAGAAAGTTAGAGTAATGGCTCTGATACCATGTTAGAAACACTGAATGCAATAGTATTGTATTTCTCCCTATGAAAGAATATACATGAGTGCCTTTATATATGAGGCATATGAGTACAGTACAAGTAATAGTGTAGTACAAGAATGTGTGCTATACAAGTAATCCAGTTAGGCCTAAAGCTCACAACACTATACACGTTAATAAATTCAAACTTGTGGTTGTATTGAATTTAATTTTCATTAAGGAAATATAACATTGATTGCATTGCTTTAATCAATATAATCATATGTTTGGATATAATTGGGGAATTTAAGGAATATAACCTAAGGATATAGAAATGATACCCTATTTTTCACATGACAAGCTATAAAAAAATTATTGTGAAACTATCCTATGCACCTGTAAAAATAACAAACTTTTCTTCCTACAGTATTTGTTAATGGAAAATTCTATAAGAACCTAATGCTTGCAACAACAAATGATTTCTTCTTATTGGGGCCAGAAATTCTTAGAAGCACCTTAAATCCAATTGGTTCTATTGGAGGGACCACAATTTGACTCTCTAAAACCACTCTAAAAACAGGCTCACGTGACATAATGTCGAATGCCATAAAAAATTTGAGTGTGTCTTTCTCATCACCAATTGGTTTTATGGTGGAATTTCATAGCTCACGGTTTGACAAATAGTATCAGAGCCAAGGTCATAGGTTCAAGTCACAGGAGTGTCATTGAGGGAGGGATTGTTGGGGGGGCCACAATTTGACTCCCTACAACCACTCTAAAAATAGGCCCGTGTGGCGTGATGCTGAATGCCATAAAAGATTTGAGTATCTTTCTCATCACTAATTGGTTTTGAGATGGAAGGACATAGCTCATGGTCCGATAGGGTCAAATGTCACTCATATCACTGTGGACCTATTATCAAGTCTCAACACTAGACATATTTTTGGCTCATCTTGACTTTGCACCAAATGGCATAAATCCTCCCTATACTCACACTCGTGCCACTGAAGTTTTACAAGTTCTAAAGGGTACCATCTATGCTGGCTTTGTAACATCGAATCCCAATCGTCACTGTACCAAAATTCTAAACAAGGGAGATGACATTGTGTTCCCATTTAGTTTCATTCACTTCAAGCTTAATATAGGCAAAACTAATGTTGTTGCTCTTTCTCATTTCAACACTCAAAATCTTGGAGCTATCACCATAGCAAATGCAGTCTTTGGATCTAATCCTCCCATCAATTGTGATGTTCTTACAAAGGCCTTCTAATTGGACAAGAATGCGGTTAACTATCTTGAAAAACAAATATGGTGGAACAATAACAATTAGTGAATATCATAATGTGATAGAACTATTACACAATCCAAACATAGTTTGCCACATTCTCTTTGGTGTAATGTTGTAAGGTTGAATTTATTCAATCAAGTGTTGGCTTTATTCCATGCCAAATTGGCTTGTATTTTAGCAATTAGATACCCTGTATTTAGGTAGGAATAATGTAAGGGTTGTGTGTGAGAGAGTGTGAAGAAACTCAAGTTGTGTGGATTCAAGAGGAGTCTCGTGACTGGATCTCATGACTAACTCGCGATTGGCAAGTCGCCAAAGTGGCACACGTGTGAAGCATACAGGGTACTGAAGGGTCACAATAGCTGGAGCACTACAGGACAAAATGTATAGTCTAGCCAGACAGTTAGCACGCGACTCGTTCCACTCGCGAGACTGAGTCGCCAAAATGTCTTGTTTGGATGAAACTGACTTTTCACATTCCTCACGTGCTTTACTGTAAATACCCTTATACCCATGAAATGTAAAGAGCTTCTAGAGAGAATTTTGAGAGAAAACCTAGAGAAAAACAAGATTGACTCATTCATAATCTTTGTCATTTGATTCTCCAAATTCCTCTACTCTCATCCTCTCCATTGACATATCCTTGAGAGGTACATTTGTCAAATCCTTATCTTACCATACCCATATCAGTGAGGAGGTATTTTGGTGCTTGGGAAGCAATTTAGAGATGGCCAATTCTTTTGGTTGATGCAATGGGCTTATTGCGGGATCCAAGAAGTTAAAGAAGACAAGGTTAGGTGTAACCCTGATGGAGCAAGAAGCATGGAGGGCTTAGGTGAATTAGGTAGATTAGGCTTGGAAGGTCTTATGCTATTCATGTATCCCAACTTTATCCTTTAGTGGATCATTTGACCGCTTGGAAGGCGGCGGAGATGTTTTCGCCGAGTTTTTTGGTATCATCTTTGATAACACGTGCCAATGTTATCTTTGTATCTGTATCTTTCTTCCCCTACTCTTTATCTTTAATTGCTGCGGTGTTTGTGATTAATTATGGTATAGAGTGTTTTACCTATTTGGTTATAGCTTATATTCATCATTCCGCGCATATATTGTTTGAGTATAAGCTTGTGTTGATATTGTTAAAATTGAGGGTCTAAACATTCATTAGTGTTTTACACACTAATTGAACTGTCAAATGTGATAGAAATAATCAAAATTAAATAAAGTGGTTGCCTAAAAATATTTCGAAGGCATTTTATACCATCAATTGACTATTATAAGTTGGTATTCAATATGAAGTGCTAGCATGCTATGAATGATATGTTGAGCATGTAAAACAAGAATTAAATCACACAAATTTATCTATGAATGAATCCTCTTCTTTCTTTTTTTTTTTTTCTTTTTTTTTAAATCAAATTTGTTTCAATGATTACAAAATTTTGATTTTGACTTATATAGACAAATCAGATCTGTTTTTATATGTGTAAAAAAAAAGGGTTTTTGGAGAGAAAATTCAAATCTGCTTTTGTGATTAAATGAAATTAATTTTGGTTTGTAAAAAAATCAAATCTGTTTTTAAGAATCTAAAAAAATGGTTTTAATTTTGTAAAAGATCAGATCCGCTTTGTGATAATAAAAAAAATGGTTTTTAATAACAGAAAAATCAGATCTTTTTTTATATTTTCAAAAAATATGGAATAAATTTTTTTAAAGAGAATTTCACTCATTACAAAAATTTATGCTACATGAATTAAACAAAACAAACAACCATAAACACAATCATGCATAATCTTTTTCTTTGTTTCAAAATCTGCACATGTTTAAAAAATCAGATTTGTATTTCAGAAAGATACAAATCAGTTTTTGATTGGAGAAAAATTCAGATCTGCATCTAATGAAGACGCAGATTTGTTTTTGATTATGAAAAATCTAGATCTACATCTAAGAAAGATGCAAATCCATTTTTTTATTAAAAAAAATTAGATCTACATCTAAGAAAGATGCAAACCTGTTTTTTTTTATTAAGAAAATTTTAGATCTACATCTAAGAAAGATGCAGATTTGTTTTTGATTTTAAGAAAAAGAATTGATTATATGCAGATAATTGAAATTAAGAAAAAGATTGTAACAATTATATTAGAAATTCAAGATCATGCTTTAAAAAAAACAACAATTAATAAATCATGTTATGGATATGTAAGGTTGAATTTAATCAACCATCTAATTGGCTTTATTCCGTGCCAAATTTGCTTGTATTTCAGCATTTAGAAACCCTGTTTTTAGGTGGGATTGTTGTAAGGGTAGTGAGTGAGATAGAGTGAAGTTTGCTCAAGAGTGTGCAAGAAAACAGAGACTCACGGCTGGGCCTCGCGGGTGACTCGCGGCTTCAAGCTGCCAGACACAGCACACGTGCCAAGCATGCCAGAAGATGAACAGTCATGCCAGCTGGAGCACTACAGGAAAAAACAGGACAACTGGCCATACGGTTAACTCGCGATTGGATCTCGTGACTCAGTCAAGTCGCGAGAACAAGCCGCGAGCCAGCCCTGTTTTGAAAAACCTGACCTTTCACATTCTCCTCTCACCTCAGTATAAATACCCCTTATACCCACAAATGAAAGAGAGCTTCCAGAGAGAATTTTGAGAGATAAACCCTAGAGCAAAACAAGATTGATTCATCTACAATCTTTATATAAGTGTCTCTTCAAATTCCTCAACTCTCTTCCTCTCCATTGTCAAACCCTTGAGAGGCCTTTTACCAAAACCTTGTTCTCACCATATCCATTACTGTGAGAGGGCTGTTTGGTATTCTGGGAAGCAGTTAGGAAGGAACCAATCTTCATTGGTTGATGCTACGGTCTTGTAGCGGAATCCGGGAAGCTAGAAAAGAAAAAGGTTCGGCGCAACCTTGTTGGAGCAAGAAGCTTGGAGGGCTTAGGTGCACTGGGTAGATTAGGCTTGGAGGGTCTATTGCTGTCCTTGTATCCCAACTACATTTTCTAGTGGATTGTTTACCGCTTGGAGGGCGGCAGAGAGGTTTTACGCCGAGGGCTTTGGTTTCCTCTTCGATAACACATCGCGTGTTGTCTTTGTGTTTGCATCTTCCTTCCCTTTATCTTTGCCTTTTATTTTTTGCTGTGGTTGTGATTTTAATTGGGTTAGATTGTTTACCAATTCTGTGTTATGCTTTAGTTCATGTTCCGTACATTAATTGTTTGATATAAAGCTTGAATTGGTAATTTGTGAATTGGGGGTCTAAACGTTCAAGGGTGTTTTTACCCTATTTGAATTTTCAATTGGTATCAGAGCGGGTACACGTTTATTGGTTTCATTACCATTGTGTGATCCTTGACTCCCTATTGACATGGATCGGTCTCAATCCCTAAATGCACCTCCATTTTTTTATGGTAGTAATTATGCTTTTTGGAAGGTTCGCATGAGAGCATTTCTGTGCTCCATTGATGAATCTGTTTGGGATGCCGTTGAGAATGGTTGGACCAGACCTGAGGCAGCCAAATCCACATGGGATAAGGCAGCACTCGCTGCATCTAATGCTAATAGTAAAGCCCTAAATGCTATTTTCTGTGGTGTGTCTCCAGATGAATTTCACAGGATCTCCCACATTACCATTGCCAAAGAAGCTTGGGAGATATTGGAAACTACCTACGAAGGCACGAAGAAAGTGAAAGATACCAAGTTGCAAATGCTGACTACTCGGTTTGAGGAGCTCAAAATGAGTGAGGATGAGTCCTTTGACTCTTTCTATGGGAAGCTGAGTGAGATGGTTGTCAGCAAATTCAATTTGGGGGAGAAAACGGAGGACTCTAAAATTGTAAGGAAGATCCTTCAATCATTGCCGGAAAGTTTTTGTGCTAAAGTGACAGCGATTGAAGAGAGCAAGGACCTTGATGACATCAAAGTCCAGGAGCTGGTTGGTTCTCTTCAGACTTATGAGATGTCGCTGCCCGATCAACGGAGGAGAAAATCTCTTGCTCTTAAGACCATTAATGAGAAAGTAGAAGTCCATGATTCATCAGAAGAAGATGTGGTTGATAAAGATGTTGCATACCTTGTAAAAAATTTTCAAAAATTCTTGAAATTCAAGAATAATGGAAAATTTGGTGATAAAGGAAAATTCCAAAGTTCAGGTTGGGTGAAAAGGGGTACTCATGCATAAGCATTACAACATGTCCATGCATTAATACTTCCTATGCTGTGCGACAATGTTTGTTTGTTTGCTTGCTGTTTTTGCTGATGGTTGTTTGCTTGTCTACTTGTGCATACTTTTGATTTTGTTTTGTTTTTTATCAATCTTTTTCTTCTTATGTGTCAAAAATCCAAAAATCACATAAAAATTAGAAAATCAAAAAGCTTGATTGATATTGTTGAGTTCTTGTCTCAAAACTTGTTTTACCTTGTACCTTTGTGCTAATGGCTTTGTGCATTTTCGAGCATAGCTTGTTCCTTTGCACTCTTATCACTATGGGAGAAATCTTGAAATCTATGTGATTGTTGTAAATAGATCTTCAAACTTGTCATGAATGAGTGAATGGTTATGATGATCTTGAGACTTGCATAGACTTGTGTCTATATATCTTCCCACTCTTTATTTTTGTTTTTGCTAAAAAGAGCTCACAAAATGTAAATCTCCAAATGAAAAGAGATATTGAGCTACAAAAGCCTGTCGCACATACTAGTATTCGACTAGGAAAAAGGGAAAGCGACCAAAAATTAAAGAGAATGTTTATTCAAAAGGCCAAAGGCTTGTTCATTAAAGTGATTTACCAAATACCACTCTCACAATGAGAGGTGTTATCTCAAAAGGATCAAAAAGATCAAATGTTATATTTGAAAGTGAAGTCAAATGTAAAGCTCCAAGATATGTTATCAAGTTTTTGTGGGAGGTCATATATACATATTTCTATAATTGAGATAGATCACATGATCTAGTGCTAATTGTGTATGCCTTAGTTGAATTGATCATTGAAGCTTCACATTAGACTAAGGACTATCTCATAGTTGATATCCACACACAACACACAAGTTTATGTTCAATGAATGCCTTAATCATTTGTGTGATTGTACTTGATGAAATGTGTTTTCACATGCTCAATCTTTGTTGATTCAAGCACAAAAAGATTTTTGAGTATTTTAGGTGTTTTTGGAAAGTTTTTGTTCTTAAAAATGAAAATTTCAAAAAATTCATTTTTGCCCTGTTTTGGCGACTCAGTCGCGGGTATGTCAAGTCGCGAACCTCAGTCGCGTGTTCGCGGCTCTATTTTGGCGATTTGTTCGCGAGTGAAAGGTCCAGTCGCGAGGTTACTCAGAAATTTTCGCGGCTTAGCTCGCGACTCTCTCGCGGATAGACCTTCCAGTCGCGAAAAACACTTAGAAAAATTTTTCAAACTTTTTTCTTTGAGTGTTTTGGCGGCTTGAACTGGCGACTTGTTGGCGACTCATTTCAGTCGCAAAAAACGCGTGTTTGGCAAAAATTGTGGCAGTTTTTAAATCTTGTTCAGTTTTTCCCTCGAACTTTTGTGACTGTTCATCTTCTTCCCCAACTATCTCCTTTCCAAACACTCCGTGTACCCATTTTCAAACTTCATTGGTGCTTCATTTCCTCTCAAAATCATCTTGAAAAGGTATGAGTCTTGTTTTCCTCATCTCATTTTCCTGCTTCATGAATGTTTTTCTTGACACATGGATAGATTATTTGTTCGAAACATTCCTCTTTTGTTTGATGGGTATGGCTTGGTGTGTTTGTTGGTGATTTCATCTGTTTTCATATTGTTTGGTCTCAATGTGATATTTCTTTGTTCTGATGTATGCCTGTTAACTGTTTCTCAAACTCTTTTGGTAAATGGGTTTAGTATTTTTGTTAAATGGATTTGGTGTTTTTGTGCCTTGCTCATTTCACTTGTTTGTGTGATGAAGTTGGCTTGCGGCTTTGGATTACTGTGTTTCTATGATATCATATTGAGTGCTCTGATCCTTCATTTTGGAATTTTATCCATGATCGAATGATGTCTTTGTGTGCATATCATGGTCATTGTAGACTGTCTAATTGACAGATTTTTTATCTGTGTCTCTCTATGCTCTTTTGCACTATCACCATTTTGCTGCACCTGTCGTTGTGTGCTCTTTAGTGTTGATGGAAGTGGTTTTTATGTATTATAACCTCTGGTTTGGCTCTCGTATTTGCATCGAATCATGTTGATATTTATCTTGTGTGGTGCTGTTTTTGGTTCTTTGTTGTGGGCCTATTCTCTTGTAGATGTCTCGTCGATCTTCTAAAGGTAAAGACATTGTTGCTGATGATCCAGTAACCCCAGTTGCTAAAAGGACTCGACTCTCATCATAGGCATCTCAAGACTCCAATGAGGAGAGGTTTCGAACCCCGCTTACCTCACACATCTACTCCAACATATTTGACAAATCAACTACTATAGTGGAACGGGTGGTGGAGTTTAACACCTTAGGGACCACATTCATTCCTCGAATCTTTGAGGCACGAGACTGGGCAAACTTGTTTGGGAACTTTGACGATCCAATGGCTGAACTGGTTAAGGAAGCTTTCTCCAATGCAACTGATCTTGGAGCTGAACTAATTTTCTGGGTCAGAGGAAAGGAGTTTATCAGCACTTCGAACTCCATAGCCGATACTCTCCACATCACCAGGCCTCAGAATGTGGATCTAACTCCGTATGATGATCGAATTCTAGAGATTCAAGATATTCTACAAATCCTAGGTTCTGATCATGAAGTATCCAATACCGGCACATCCATCAGCACCGCAAAGTTTGCACCAGAGCTTACCACACTGAAGTTGATCATGTCACTAATCTCTATCCACTGTCCAACACTACATTCATCAATCTTGGGAGAGCTCAATTCCTCTGTGATCTTATTACAGGAGCCCCCATTGATATCTGTGCTCACATTTTTTATACCTTGAGAAAGACCGCGGTTCGAACTGCAGCTTGAGAAATTATCCCATTTTGCAGTCTCGTCATGAAGCTCATTCTTCGTGAAGGCATTGTTCCCCCTACAGATGGCAAAATGTTGACCCGTCAGCGTCCTATTTTCATGTACTCTCTTCAAGCCAGCAGAAGTCACTCCTCTAGAACTCCAAAGAGTGCACATATCTCTCCGGTTACTCCATCTGCCCCTGAGTCAGAGATACCTGCACATACCAGACCTACTTCGCATGCTATTCCTGAAGTTCCACAAGCTAGTACTCCGCAAGCACAGACTGATCCTCATACTGACAGAATGGGTCGTTCACTTGAACATATTCAGAGACGCGTTGATGAGATTGTGACACTTCTCTACTCCACAAACAGCCATGTTCAAATGCATCTCGAGACTATGGAGAATCAGCTAGATGCTATTCAACAAAAGTTGGACAACACCCTTTAGCTATTCGTGCCAAAAAGGGGGAGAGCTTTGAGTAAGGGGGAGAAAGTTCAAAGGGAAGTGTGCATAGTGATAGGGGGAGTACACTCATACTTTTGATTTTTTTTTTGTTTTAAGTCTTATCCTCTAAACTTATAGATTTAGTGTTTTTATGGGTTTTATACACTGTGGTTTGGTGTATTTTTGTTTCTAACTCATAACTTATAATCTTGGTTTAATTTTATATATATTGTTGATGTTATTCAGTATATTTTGTGACTTGTAACCATGTTGCTTTTGTAAGCTTTTAGGGTTATGTTTTATGCATAGGTTTGTAGGCTTTATGGTTTGTACCATGCTTTATGCAGCCTTTTATGCTTTGTTTTAAATCAGTACTTCTATAAATGTATTGCATTTTCTTTTAAGTACTGTCACTCTTGTGCCCTTGTAGGATTGTTCCTAGATGCATATATACTTAGTGTATTATGCATTGGTTGAGTGTTGGGCATACAAGTAACCTGCTTTGTTCTTGTTAGCTTGTATGTCCAAGTTTTCATTCCAAGTGTGAATGAGCATAGTGGTCACTACCTTATAGTGATTACTTGGTTGATCAAGCCATGGTTTGTGTCTTCACTCCATCTTTGCTTGATCATATATTGCCTGTTTCATATGCTTTTCACGATTTTCTGCTTACAATGATCATGATGTATTGTTGTGTTTCAGGAGTCTTATGTTCATATGATTCAAGTGCTTCACAGCTTCTAAAGTTAGGTGTGAGTGAGTTTTGCTCAACTGTTCCCAACTCACATGTTAAGTCTAGAGTCTGTTTTAGGGTTTTGTCACGGAATAGCCAAAGGGAGAGATTGTAAGGTTGAATTTAATCAACCATCTAATTGGCTTTATTCCGTGCCAAATTTGCTTGTATTTCAGCATTTAGAAACCCTGTTTTTAGGTGGGATTGTTGTAAGGGTAGTGAGTGAGATAGAGTGAAGTTTGCTTAAGAGTATGCAAGAAAACAGAGACTCGCGGCTGGGCCTCGCGGGTGACTCGCGGCTTCAAGCCGCCAGATGCAGCACACGTGCCAAGCATGCCAGAAGATGAACAGTCATGCCAGCTGGAGCACTACAGCACAAAACAGGACAACTGGCCATACGGTTAACTCGAGACTAGATCTCGCGACTCAGTCAAGTTGCAAGAACAAGCTGCGAGCCAGCCCTGTTTTGAAAAACCTGACGTTTCACATTCTCCTCTCACCTCAGTATAAATACCCCTTATACCCACAAATGAAAGAGAGCTTCCAGAGAGAATTTTGAGAGATAAACCCTAGAGCAAAACAAGATTGATTCATCTACAATCTTTACATAAGTGTCTCTTCAAATTCCTCAACTCTCTTCCTCTCCATTGTCAAACCCTTGAGAGGCCTTTTACCAAAACCTTGTTCTCACCATATCCATTACTGTGAGAGGGCTGTTTGGTATTCTAGGAAGCAGTTAGGAAGGAACCAATCTTCATTGGTTGATGCTACGGTCTTGTAGCAGAATCCGAGAAGCTAGAAAAGAAAAAGATTTGGCGCAACCTCATTGGAGCAAGAAGCTTGGAGGGCTTAGGTGCACTGGGTAGATTAGGCTTGGAGGGTCTATTGCTGTCCTTGTATCCCAACTACATTTTCTAGTGGATTGTTTACCGGTTGGAGGGCGGCAGAGAGGTTTTACGCCGAGGGCTTCAGTTTCCTCTTCGATAACACATCGCGTGTTGTCTTTGTGTTTGCATCTTCCTTCCCTTTATCTTTGCCTTTTATTTTCTGCTGTGATTGTGATTTTAATTGGCTTAGATTGTTTACCAATTCTGTGTTATGCTTTAGTTCATGTTCCGCACATTAATTGTTTTATATAAAGCTTGAATTGGTAATTTGTGAATTGGGGGTCTAAACGTTCAAGGGTGTTTTTACCCTATTTGAATTTTCAAGATAAAAAAAACATGCATTATCATAAGAGAAAAACATAAAGGAAAGGAAAGGGTGATTGAAATCAACCTCTTGCATGGGGCACTTCTTGTTCTTGAGAGGATATTTTAGGGTTTAAAGAAATCTATTCAATTATCTTTGAAACCTAAAAACCCTAATTTCAATAGCAAATATTAGAAAGGGGCTCTGCAAATATGAGTAATTTGAGAGCCTAAAAGTGTGTGCCTCTCAGAGCATCCAAAAGGTCTCCTGAATTGTGAGATCCTGTCTTTATTTATAAAGGTGGGAAAACTCTAAAAATTAGGCACGGACAATTAAAATGCAAATCTGGATGCATCCTTCTACGAAAAGGTCGAAAAGGGTATGCCTGATGGTCAACCGAGGGAAGTCAGGCCAAAGCCCAAAAGGAGGCCACTTAGCACTAAAGTGTTGTTCGGTGCTCCAAAAGTGTTGAATGGTGCTCTTGGATGGCGAACGTTCTTCTGTGTTCGGGTGCGTTTTGGACTCTCTTTTTAGGGTTTTTTGATATGGTCCTTGTACCTAGACGTGTTTTCATCCTTAGTGTGCGTTTGGGAAGCGCGTTTGCATTTCCCAAACGCACGTTTTGCGTTTTCAGCGCTTTTTTTTTTTTTTTTTTTTTGCACGCGTTTCTGGCCAATTTTTTTACTATTCAGTCACTGTTGCGGCTACTGTTCGTGAACAGTAGCCGCAATATTTGACTTTTTCCTGTGAACAGTGCACATTGTGTACTGTTCATGGACCCACAAATTACACTTTTCAGCAACTTTTTCATTAAAAATGGGTCCCACGATACTATTCACACATTTAAAAATTATTTTGCTACAGTGTTTTTCAGTTTTCAGTTTTCAGCTGTATCCAAACGGACCCTTAGTCTATGATTTTTTTTAATCTCTTTTCTAGATAATTTAGGCCTTTTTAGGAATAATTATCTTGTAGATAAATACCCTAAAATAAATCTTGATAAAGTTCAGATTATCAACAATTTTATTGTTATCCAATCATCCCCTTTATTCCTATGCAAGCAATCCTATTTTAGACACTAATTATCAACCAATCACGGAATTATTTAATTAATTTTAATTGTTTAACCAATCAAAATTAATTTAAATTAATCGTGTGTGGTCGACTCTATCTAGACACAATGCATGCCGACCGTGCAAACTTGATCATGAGATATCTTTCGATCCGTTGGTCTGATTTGGAAACCAAACACAATGTTACGACCATTAGAATCTCAAGGTCATTTTTATGATATGCAATGAACAAATTAATGCATGTAATGCCAAAACAAATTGATGCATGGAATGCAATCATGATTTTCGGGGTATATGAATGATCATTCCAGTCATTTTCCTTGATTAAATCATGGGTGCAAAATTAAGTGTCTATAGAATGCCCCTCATTGATAGAGCTTGAAAAGCGAATGTCAATGTAAAATAAAGACACTAATTTTAGTGACCATGATTTAATTGAGGTTGAATTTTCAAAGATTTCCTAGTCTTTGGACCTTAAACTTTGGAAAAAAAACTAGTGCCTTATCTTTCGATAAAAATAAGAATATTTGACTTAGCTGATAGTTGATGACTCTAAAAATGACTCTTAATGAGTGGGGTGACGAAGAGTCTTTTCAATCCTGATCTTGAATATGGAGTTGTCTGCGACCAAAGGGCTTCTCGACCTCGATCTTGACGAAAGGTAACCAAAGGGCTTCTCAACCTTGGAACTTGAAGAAAGGCGATCAAAGGGCTTCTCAACCTTGGAACTTGAAGAAAGGCGATCAAAGGGCTTCTCAACCTTGTAATCAGAGTTGGAATGCTGATCAAAGGACTTCTCTACCTCAATCTTGATGAAAGGTAACCAAAAGGCTTCTCAACCTTGAAACTTGAAGAAAGGCGATCAAAGGGCTTCTCAACCTTGAAACTGGAGCTGGAATGTTGATCAAAGGACTTCTCTACTTCAATCTTGATGAAAGGCAACCAAAGGGCTTCTCAACCTTGAAACTTGAAGAAAGGGGATCAAAGGGCTTCTCAACCTCGATACTGGAGCTGGAATGTTAATCAAAGGACTTCTCTACTTCAATCTTGATGAAAGGCAACCAAAAGGCTTCTTAACCTTGGAACTTGAAGAAAGGCAATCAAAGGGCTTCTCAACCTTGAAATTGGAGCTGTAATGTTGATCAAAGGACTTCTCTACCTCAATCTTGATGAAAGACAACAAAAGGGCTTCTCAACCTTGGAACTTGAAGAAAGGCAATCAAAGGGCTTCTCAACCTTGATACCGGAGCTGGAATGTTGATCAAAGGACTTCTCTATTTCAATCTTGATAAAAGGCAACCAAAGGGCTTCTCAACCTTGGAACTTGAAGAAAGGCGATCAAAGGGCTTCTCAACCTTGTAATCAGAGTTAGAATGCTGATCAAAGGACTTCTCTACCTCAATCTTGATGAAAGGCAACCAAAAGGCTTCTCAACCTTGAAACTTGAAGAAAGGCGATCAAAGGGCTTCTCAACCTTGAAACTGGAGCTGGAATGTTGATCAAAGGACTTCTCTACTTCAATCTTGATGAAAGGAAACCAAAGGGCTTCTCAACCTTGAAACTTGAAGAAAGGGGATCAAAGGGCTTCTCAACCTCGATACTGGAGCTGGAATGTTAATCAAAGGACTTCTCTACTTCAATCTTGATGAAAGGCAACCAAAAGGCTTCTTAACCTTGGAACTTGAAGAAAGGCAATCAAAGGGCTTCTCAACCTTGAAATTGGAGCTGTAATGTTGATCAAAGGACTTCTCTACCTCAATCTTGATGAAAGACAACAAAAGGGCTTCTCAACCTTGGAACTTGAAGAAAGGCAATCAAAGGGCTTCTCAACCTTGATACCGGAGCTGGAATGTTGATCAAAGGACTTCTCTATTTCAATCTTGATAAAAGGCAACCAAAGGGCTTCTCAACCTTGGAACTTGAAGAAAGGCGATCAAAGGGCTTCTCAACCTTGTAATCAGAGTTGGAATGCTGATCAAAGGACTTCTCTACCTCAATCTTGATGAAAGGCAACCAAAAGGCTTCTCAAACTTGAAACTTGAAGAAAGGCGGTCAAAGGGCTTCTCAACCTTGAAACCGGAGCTGGAATGTTGATCAAAGGGCTTCTCTACTTCAATCTTGATGAAAGGCAACCAAAGGGCTTCTCAACCTTGAAACTTGAAGAAAGGGGATCAAAGGGCTTCTCAACCTCGATACTGGAGCTGGAATGTTAATCAAAGGACTTCTCTACTTCAATCTTGATGAAAGGCAACCAAAAGGCTTCTTAACCTTGGAACTTGAAGAAAGGCAATCAAAGGGCTTCTCAACCTTGAAATTGGAGCTGTAATGTTGATCAAAGGACTTCTCTACCTCAATCTTGATGAAAGACAACAAAAGGGCTTCTCAACCTTGGAACTTGAAGAAAGGCAATCAAAGGGCTTCTCAACCTTGATACCGGAGCTGGAATGTTGATCAAAGGACTTCCCTATTTCAATCTTGATGAAAGGCAGCCAAAGGGCTTCTCAACCTTGAAACTTGAAGAAAGGTGATCAAAGGGCTTCTCTACCTTAATCTTGATGAAAGGAAACCAAAGGGCTTCTCAACCTTGGAACTTGAAGAAAGGCGATCAAAGGGCTTCACAACCTTGAAACCGGAGCTGGAACGTCAATCAAAGGGCTTCTCAACCTCAATCTTGACGAAAGGCAACCAAAGGGCTTCTCAACCTTGGAACTTGAAGAAAGGCGATCAAAGGGCTTCTCAACCTTGAAACTGGAACTGTCTGCGACCAAAAGGCTTCTCTACCTCAATCTCGACGAAAGGCAACCGAAGGGCTTCTTAACCTTGGAACTTGAAGAAAGGAGACCAAAGGGCTTCTCAACCTTGAAACTGGAGCTAGAACTCCGATCAAAGGTTTTCTCAACCTCAACCTTGATGAAAAGGCAACCAAAGGGCTTCTCAACCTTGAAACTGAAGCTGGAACGTCGATCAAAGAGCTTCTCAGCCTCAATCTTGATGAAAGGCAACCAAAGGGCTTCTCAACCTTGGAACTTGAAGAAAGGCGATCAAAGGGCTTCTCAACCTTGAAACCAGAGCTAGAACATCAATCAAAGGGCTTCTCAACCTCGATCTGGATTGTTAAAATTTTGATCAGAGGACCTCTCTACTTTGATCTGGAGTTGCTAGGATGTCGATTAAAGGACTTCTCTACTTCGATCTGGATGAAAGGCAACCAAAGGTCTTCTCAATCTTAGAACTTGAGTTGTTGCCTGCAAAAGTCAAAATTTTGGATTAGACTTTAATGATGATGAGTTCTTTGTAGTGCCATGGCTTTTGGGGTGTGTGATTTTCATTTGTTCCTTCTTGATTTGATCTTTGTCAAGAAAAGTTTAATTGACAAAAGATTTTATTTTTGAGAGACATTTGATTTTTGAAACTTGGAAGTTTTGAAATTGGCATTTAAAATTTTGATACTTTGAAACTTTGAGATTTTGACTTGAAATTTGGAACTTGAAATCTGAAATTTTGAGATTTGGGATTTTGAAAATTAAGGCTTGAAATTTTGATCATGAAATCTAAGATTTGAATTTTTTTTTTTTTTGAAAATTTGAAAACTGAAGGTGTTGAAATTGAATTCTGAATCTTTGAAACTTGAGATCTTGAAAGATTTGAAACTTGAAATTTAGAAAAATTGAAACTTGGGATTTTGAAAATTTGTGACTTGAAATTTTAAGCACGAAATCTGAGGTTTGAAATTTGGGTAATTTGAAAATTTGAAAACTGAAGGTTTTGAAATTGAATTCTGAAATTTTGAAACTTGAGATCTTGAAAGATTTGAAACTTGAAATTTTGAAAAATTAAAACTTGGGATTTTGAAAATTTGTGACTTAAAATTTTAAGCATGAAATTTGAGGTTTGAAATTTACGCAATTTGAAATTTTGAAACTGGAGATTTGAAAACTTGCAACTAGAAATCTAGAGATTTTGAAATTTGAGACTTGAGATTTGAAACTTGAAATTTGGAGACTTGAGACTTTGAAAATTTGGAACTTGAGATTTTAAAATTTTGCAACTTGAAACTTTGAAACTTGAAATTTAGAGTTTGGAATTTGAATTGAAAATTTGGGATTTGGGATTTGAAATTTTCGGAATTCGAAAATTTGGATTGAAAATTTGGAATTGAAAGTTTGGACCTAAAAACTTTGGGGTTCGAAAATTTGGAATTGGAAGTTTGGGATGTGAAAATTTGGACATGGAGTTGAGAATTTGAGATTTGGAATTGAAAATTTGATGTTGAGACATTGTCATTGTGTTGTTGTGTGATCTTGTTGGAATTTTGGCAATGTTGGTAATTTGTGATGTTGTTGGATAAAATTTGGCTTGAATTTTGGGAGCATTGAAATTTTGAAAAATTCGTTGTGTAGGCTTGGTTGAACAAAATCATGATGAATGTGGAAGATTTGTTGGCATGTGTATGGTTGAACAAAAATTTATGGCAAAAATTTATGGGTATGAGTATGGAAAAATTTTGCAAGTACTGAAAATTTGTGTGGATATGGAAGAAGTTTTATGAGTATGAAATTTTGGCTATGGAAAAATTTTGTTGGGTATGCGATGTTGGATCATGAAAAAAAAAAAAAAAATTGTGGTTATGATTTTGGATATGTAGGAATTTTTGCGGTTGTACATAGGCATGGTCATGTGGGAATTTTTTCAATGGCATGGTTATGGGAAAAATTTGGTAGTTGTGTATGGACATCTCAAAAATTTTGGTTATGGTAAAATTTGGTGGGGCATTTATTTTTTGTTGTGGGACATTGACTTTTTTGGGCGCATGGGAATTTTTTTGGACATGTGATTTTGGTCATGGGAATTTTTTGGACATGTGGTTTTGGTCATAGGAAATTTTTGGGCATGTGATTTTGGTTATGAGAATTTTTTGATCATCTGGAAACTTTAAATGAGACAAGTTTAGAATTCACCTGATGAGGTCTTGTAGCACCAATTTAAACTTATCTTGATTGGCTCTGATGGAGTTTGCACTTATGAGGTTATGAGGCAAAGCTGAATGCCTCTAGTTTGGAAATGAATCCATGATTTTTTTTTTTTGAAACCTTGAAATCTTGAAATCTTGGTTTTTTATGAAAAGATGATGATGATTTTTTCAAAATGGATGAGGCATGGCCGAATGCCCCTAGTTCAGAAATCAATGTGAATTTTCACAAATCTTATTGTGTAGGGACCTCAATAAAGAAAAATTTAAGTAAAACAAGATCAAAATCACAAAACTGGGCAAAACAAGGATTGTTGGGATGATGAGCCAATGGGCTCTGTTGGGGTGCCGATTGCCACATCTAAACTGAAGATTAATGGTGATTGTTCAGTAGATGAAAGACCCATGTCCACCTCTTGCAAAAGATTTTTTCCATGAGCCTGTTAGTAATCAATTATTATAAAAATGTTTTGGGCCAATGCCCCTAGTTTAGACATGCTTGCATAGAAAATTGATGATATGCTTAATGTAAAATACACGCTCCTAACCTAAATTCACACAACGATGTGTTTTGATTTTGAGCCTTTGATTTTTCTTTTTTCTTTTTTTTGAGTGATTGTGACCAGGCCTTTTGAAAAGGCTGCCTACGTACCTCTTTCATAGAGGATCAAGTCTAGACGTAGTTTGAAAACAAAGTTTTGAAAAAAAATGAAGTTTTGAAAAATCTTTTTGAAATGAAGTTTCTTTTTGGGTGATTGTGACTAGGCCTTTGAAAGGCTACCTACGTACCTCTCTCATAGAGCATCAAGTCTAGACATAGTTTGGAACAAACTTTTGAAAAATCTTTTTTTGGAATGAAGTTTCTTTTGGGTAATTATGACTGGGCCTTTGAAAAGGCTGCCTACGTACCTCTCTCATAGAGGATCAGGTCCAGACGTTGTTCAAAAGAATAGTTTTGATTAATGAAGTTTTGAAAAATCTTTTGAAAAATGAATTTTCTGAAATGAGTCTTTTTAATTTCTTTGAAAGCAATTTACTTAAAATGAGATTTTTTGAAATTTTATCTTTTTCAGATGAACAAAAGGTGATCCTTTTAACAACCTCTTTGACAAATCATAATGCTCAATTGTTAACTTAATCTCATTGGCTAGAAATGATTTGAAATCATTAAAAACATGTAATCAAATTTGCTTCTTCTTTCTGAAATTTTTTTTAGATTAAGTCTTCAAAGTCAATCAAAGGAATGACATGCTTGGGAATCACACATATTAGGAGTAATGAAGAGAGGGAAAAATCCTAAGTTTGAAGATTTGAAAATTTGGAAATTTGTTCTCTTGAGAGTTATTTTCTGTTGGGAGCAAGAAAAGTGAGTGTTTGGAGCTTAGAAAAAAAATTTTAACCACTTAAGAATTTGTGAAATTTGTCTTTTAAAGATATCAGCCAATGGGACTTGATAATCTTGAGCAATTTTCCTTCTTAATCCAAGAGAAAATATTATCAGAGCTAAATGCGTGCTTTCAATTAGCAGGACTTCAAGGAGGGCTTTATTTATAGGTTGTAATGTAGGTCGGGTTCAGGTTATCGAAAGGAAGGATATAAAAGGTTAAAAAACCCTTATGATGTTTCCCTAAGTATGCAATACTTTAAATTCAAGCATTGGAAGATTTTTTCACAACTTCCATCATTGACTCTTGTGCTAAAATCCTTGTCATGTTCATCATCTTCTCATTGGTCTTCATTGATGCCTTTCATTTGGTGTTGATCTTTTTAGCTGGATGACTTCCTCTTTTTGGTCTTCTTAGCATCCTATCTTGTGGTCAGATTACTCACTCTCATTTTTGTTTTTCTCATCATTTTTAATTTTTTTTTTTTGCCCTAATTTTTGCCTAGACCGCCCTCTCAGGTTTTCAACGTAGCAGGCTCTCTCTTTTTTCTTCGCTCTAATTTTTGCCTAGACCGTCCCTTCGGGTTTTCAGCCTAGTGAGCTTTTATTTATTTTTTGTTTTTTTTGTTTTTTGTTTTTTTTTTTTTTTGTTGATGAAATGTGTCTTATTTTTCTTTTCCTCATCTTCCTCAATTTGATTAGATTTTTCTCTTGATGAGTCTTCATTTTTACTCATCCTTCTCAACTTGAATGATCTTTCATGGAATCTCATGTCTCTTGTATCTTTTGATTAATCAGTATGATCTAACATCTTGATGAAAATTCTTGCATTCACTTGTCTCTTTTTTTTTTCTTTTTTCATGTTGGAGTCTTTTCTATCTTGATGGCCTTCTCTTTTTTTCTTACAGCTTGATGTTTTCTCGAAACCTTATCTCTCCTTGATGGATTTCCTTTCTTCCTAGCTTTGATGAACTCTCTTTTCTGAACTTGATGTCTAAACTTGATGAACTCTTCATTTTTTTTTTTTTTTTTTTGATTTGGTCTCATTGTCTTCATTGAAGACCTTACGGAGTGGTGCTAAAACCATAAGGTCAACACTTCCTCATCTTGAGATTTAAGCATGCACACTTAATTTTCCCACCCAAATTTAAGTTTTTAGCAGGTTCATTGAAAAAAAAGCTAATTGTTTAAAGGCACAAGTTGGCCAGCAATGGATAATTATTGTAATAGATGTCAAGAATTAAGTGGGTTATTGAAGGCGGTCTCCTATCCCTAGTGATGCTTTCTTGTAAGCACAACAACTTAAACTCTTTTAATAAATTATTCTTGGAATAAGAGTTCAAATGCTCCAACAATGGATTGAGCATATAGGGTTTGAGAAATCTGGGTGAATGGATTTATTTCTTTGATTTCCTTTTAGGACCTTTACTTATCATATTTTGAATGCTTAGCAAAAGTCCTTACATGAATTGAATGAAGTCAAATCCCTCTTTGGAACAAATTGATTGGTAGAGCAATTAATCATCATGATTTAGAAGAAGTTTTGTCAAATGGATCTTCTTGTGTTCACTTGAAAAGAAGGCTTTTGAAAAGAATAAATAAATAAATAATTTGGAGTCTTTGAAGGAACAAGAAAAGGGTTTTTAGAAAAAGATTACTAAGAAGGCCCAATGCCCTTAGTGCAAAATATCTTTTGAAAATGAACTGAAATGACTTGAGGGCCCAATGCCCCTAGTTGAAATTTTTTTTTTTTTTTTTAATTTTAAAATTTTTTTGAAAAATCTTTTTTTCTTTTTTCCTTTTTTAGAAATCTTTTTTTCTTTTTTTTTACATATGAATAACATGACAAACCAAATGCATTACACACCATTGATTTTATTAAGTAAAAGATCAACTAGAAAGAAAATCCTAAGTAAACAATAAAACCAAAGAGTAAATCTAAAAAAAAACTTGTAAAATAAAATTCAAACAAAGTCAGGATTACTGGCTGATGAAGGCAGAGTAATGACTTGTTGATCAATCAGATCTTGAATGGCATAACTTAAGTTATAACATCTATCAATTGTATGGTCTTTTTCCTGATGATATCTACAATGAGCATTAGGATTGTATCTTCTAGGCATGGGATATGGTATTGGCTTGGGATCTAATGGCTTCAGTAATCCCTTAGCTTGTAGTTTCTCCAAGGCTTCACTCAAAGTCATGTGTAATTCTGAAAAATTTCTTCGATGCCTACAATTGCCAATTGATGGTTTGACTGCATCGTTACTGATGTGGCCAGGCACTACCTCCTTGGGGATTAAGTCTATTGACATGTTCTTGTTGATTGGAAAGGATAGTTGGAAAAACAACTTGTTGAAATCCCTAGCTCTTGTCTTTAGAAATTGGAAGTGTAGAATCTCTTTGGGTTCTAGTGAATTATCCTTGCACAAGGTAGCGAGCATAGATTGATTAGCTAAGCTGACTTGTAATGCAGAGTTGGCTATCTAGAAGATTTGGGATAGTTCTTCATTTATCCTCTCTTAACCTTCTAGGATGGAGTTGAGAAAATCTTTAATTCTTTCTTCGCTCGTTAGGGTTGAACCTTCCTTGGCCTTGATGGGCTTGAACTTATGATCCAAAAGGTTGAAATCTCGGTGGATTTGGCTTTGGGTTATCTGTCTCCAAATGTGGGAGTTTGAACTGTCTCCCCTCCCCCCCCCCCCTCTTGTAATGTGGGCAATTTTTGTCGAGTCATTAGGATCAGTATCTTGGGGTTTCAAGTGTCTCCCCACATTTGTGGATGTTGGGTTACTTAGCTGGGATTTGAAGTATCTCCCCCCATTTGTGAATGTTGGGTTACTTGACTGGGGTTTGAAGTGTCTCCCCCCATTTGTAGATGTTGGGTCACTTAACTGGGGTTTGAAGTGCCTTCCCCCCTTGTAATGTGGGAAATTTTTGTCAAGTCATTAGGATCAATATCTTAGGGTTTCAAGTGTTTCCCCCCATTTGTGGGTGTTGGGTTACTTGGCTGGGATTTGAAGTATCTCCCCCCATTTTTAAATGTTGGGTTACTTGACTGGGGTTTGAAGTGTCTCACCCCATTTGTAGATGTTGGGTCACTTGACTAGGGTTTGAAGTGTCTCCCCCCATTTGTAGGTATTGGGTTGCTTGATTGGGGTTTGAAGTGTGTCCTCCCGTTTGTGGATGTTAGGTGATTTGGTTGGGGTTTAAAGTATCTTGTAGGTCGAATATGGGATTGCAATGTTGCAACAGCGGAGTGTCCTCTATGCTCATGGGCTTTTGTATCGTGATGGGCTTGGAATTGGAGCTACTGGCTTGAGTGTCGACCTTAGGTCCTCCATCAGATCTTGACCAAATTCTCCCCTCTCTCTCTCTCTCTCTCTCTCTCTCTCTCTCTCTCTCTCTCTCTCTCTCTCTCTCTCTCTCTCTCTCTCTCGAACGGGCTCTCTTGTGTCAATTAAAGCTAGGTCACCATCTACATCAAACAACCAAGCAAAACAAACACACTCAACGTGCAATGCAATTTTAACCGAGACCGACTTAGGGGTAGGTTCTAAGTCATTATGTTGTAGGGTAGGTTTGTTGTTTCATTGTTTCCTATAGCTACGACATTACACCTCCCAACTTGTAATGTAATGAACATTGCGTTGGTCCAAGCGGCATGGTTTGTCCTTTACAGTCAACAAGAAATGATCTAATGACTCTGGGTTATGAGTTGGTGAGTTTGCCACTGGGTACCCAAATCTAATGAAGACCGGTGATCCATGGTTACTACCACCACGAATTGTTGAAAAGGGGAGCATACATATTGTTTGGATGGCATACATTATGACAGTTAGGGAAAGACTTTGACAAACAATACAAACAACAAAATATCATACAACAACGTATTATATAACATCTCATCACACATAAATAAACAAACAAACAACAATATCATGCAAGACCATGCAAAACAAGGGTACACATTTGGTCACTTAAGTCTAATAAGAAGCTTAGCCCTCAACATCCCCAATGGAGTCACCACTGTGAAGACCGCCAAAATTGGGGTGCCTCTCAAAAAAAGAGATTTTGGTACTTTTTAGGGTACTTCTCTTTTTGGGTAAGTGATGTGGAGTTGCCACTTATTTTTTATACAAAAAAAATAAAAATAAAATAACTAAATAAAACTTTACACTTCTAAATTGTACTATTCTCATTGATTGAATAAGAAAATACATGTTTGAAAAATTGAAAATTACATAGCTTTGGGTCTTAGTCACAATCTACCAAAAATACATGGCTTTTTGTCCTAGTTACATTCCACCCAAAATAAAAATAAAGACAAGGCTCAGATATACTTATCCAAAGACCTAAATTCGGAGGCTAGGTTATGGAATAAGAAGGTGTTAGACACCCATTCCGCCCAAACAAAGTCTGGTCTTCTAGACTTTTGTGACCTATGTACCCTTTTTATGCATGCTATGGATGATATGTTGAACAAGTGAACAAAACTAAATCACACAAATTTATTTATGAATGAATCCTCTTTTTTGTTTAAAAAAATTCAGATTTGTTTTGATGATTAAAAAAATTGATTTTGACTTTTATATATATATATACACACACATATAATTAGATCTGTTTTAAAGAATCTAAAAAAAAATGGTTTTTAGAGATAAAAAATTCATATCAGTGTTTATTACATAAAACAAAGTCTTTTGATTTGAAAAAGTATCAGATCTGTTTTTAAGAACTTAGAAAAATGGTTTTTGATTTATAAAAGATCAGATCTATTTTTTTTTTTAAATGGTTTTTTTGATGACAGAAAAACCAAATATGTTTTTATATGTTTAAAAAGATATGATTTTTTTTTTTTTTTTTTTTTTGGGAAGAGAATTTCATTCATAAGATAAATTTATGCAACATGGACTAAACACAACAAACAACAAACATGACAATGCATTATCTTTTTCGTTATTTCAAAATCTGCTATGTTAAAAAATAGATATGTATCTAAGGAAGATGCAAATTAGTTTTTGATTCGAGAAAATTTAGATCTACATCTAACAAAGGAGCAGATCTATTTTTGATTAAGAAAAATTTAGATCTACATCTAAGAAAGATGCAGATCCATTTTTTATTAAGAAAAATTCAGATCTACATCTAAGAAAAATGCAGATCTATTTTTTATTTTAAGAAAAATTTCGATCTATATCTAAGAAAGATGCAGATCTGTTTTTTGATTAAGAAAAATTTAGATCTGCATCTAAGAAAGATATAGATCTGTTTTTATTTTAAGAAAAAGAATTAGTTATATGCAGATTATTGAAATTAAGAAAGAGATCACAATGATTATATAAAAAAATCAAGATCATCTTTAACAACAAAATGATTAATAATTCATGTTATTGATAATAAAAAAAATTAAAAAAAAAAAAAAAAAAAAACAATGCATCTTCATAAGAGAAAGACATAAAGAAAAGGAATAGGGTGATTGAAAACAACGTCTTGCATGGAGCATTTCTTGTTCTTGAGAGGATATTTTAGGGTTCAAAGAAATTTATTCAATTATCTTTGAAACCTAAAAACCCTAATTTCAACAGCAAATATCAAAGAGTAGATCAGCAAATATGAGCAATTTGAAAGCCTAAAAGAGTGTGGGTCTAAAAGCGTAAAAAGTGTCTTTGGGGGGTGAAGAGTGTTCTGAATTATGAGATCTAGTCTCTATTTATAGAGACTAGAAAACTCTAAAAAATAGGCATGGACAATTAAAATGCAAATCCGGACGCATCCTTCTGTGAAAAGGTCGAAAAGGGTGTGCCTTATCGTCACCCGAAGGGAGTTGGACCAAAGCCCAAAAAGGGGCCATTCAGCACTTTTAAAGTGCCGTTTGGCACTCTAAAAGTCCTGAATGGTACTCTTGGATGCCGAACGTACTTCTATGTTCGAGTGCGTTTTGGACTCTCTTTTTAGGGTTTTTTGATCCGGTCCTTGTACCTAGACGTGTTTTCATCCTTAATCTATGATTTTTTTTATCTCTTTTCTGGATAATTCGGGCTTTTTAAGGAATAATTATTTTTGTATATAAATACTCTAAAATAAATCTTGATATAGTTCAGATTATCTACAATTTTATTGTTATCCAATCATCCATTTTATTCCTATGCATGCAATCCTATTTTAAACAATAATTATCAATCAATCACAAAATTATTTAATTAATTTTAATTGTTTAACCAATTAGAATTAATTTAAATTAATCGTGTGTGGTCAACTCTACCTAGACACAATGCATGCTAACCATGCAAAATTGATCATGTGATATCATTTGATCCGATGGTCCAATTAGGAAACCGGACACACTGTTGCAACCGTTAGAATCTCAAGATCATTTTTATGATATGCAATGAATGAATTGATGCATGTAATTTAAAAACAAACTGATGCATGTAATGCAATCATGATCTTTGGGGTACATGGATGGTCGTTCAAGTCATTCTCCTTGATTAAATCATGGGTGCAGAATCAAGTGTCTACAAAATGCCCCTCATTGACAGAACTTAGAAAGTGATGTCAATGTAAAACAAAAACATTGATTTTAGCGACCATGATTTAATTGAGGTTGAATTTTCAAAGGTTACCTAGCCCTCGAGCCTAAAACTTTGGAACATAAAACTAGTTCCTTATCTTTTGATAAAAATGAAAATATTTGACTTAGCTAATAGTTGATGACTCTCGAAATGACTCTAGAAATGACTTTTTATGAGTGGGGTGACCAAGAGGCTTTTCAATCCTGATCTTGAATGATGAAGGCGACCAAGAGGCTTTTAAATCCTGATCCTGAAAATGGAGTTGTTTACGACCAAAGGGCTTCTCAACCTTGATCTTGATGAAAGGTAACCAAGGGGCTTCTCAACCTTGGAATTGGAGTTGTCTGAGACCAAAGGGCTTCTCTATCTCAATCTTGATGAAAGGCAACCAAAGGGCTTCTCAACCTTGGAACTGGAGTTGTCTGCGACCAAAGGGCTTCTCCACCTCAATCTTGACGAAAGGCAATCAAAGGGCTTCTTAACCTTGGAACTGGAGTTGTCTGTGACCAAAGGGCTTCTCCACCTCAATCTTGATGAAAGGCAACCAAAGGGCTTCTTAACCTTGGAACTGGAGCTATCTATGACCAAAGGGCTTCTCCACCTCAATCTTGACGAAAGGCAACTAAAGGGCTTCTCAACCTTGGAACTGGAGCTATCTACAACCAAAAGGCTTCTCTACCTCAAGTTGAAATTGCTGGAATATTGATCAAACAACTTCTCTACTTCAATCTGGACTTGCTGAAATGTCGATCAAAGGTCTTCTCTACTTCGATCTAAAGTTGTTGAAATGTTGATCAAAGGTCTTCTCTAATTCAATCTGAAATTGTTGGAATATTGATCAAAGGACTTCTCTACTTCGATCTGGACTTGTTGAAATGTCAATCGAAGGTTTTCTCTACTTCTATCTGGAGTTGTTGAAATGTTGATCAAAGATCTTCTCTACTTCAATCTAAAATTGCTGGAATATTGATCAAAGTACTTCTCTACTTCGATCTAGATTTGCTGAAATGTCGATCAAAGGTCTTCTCTACTTCGATCTAGAGTTGTTGAAATGTCGATCAAAGGGCCTCTCTACTTTGATCTTGAATTGCTGGAATGTCGATCAAAGGGCTTCTTTACTTTGATTAGTACTGTTGCCTACAAAAAGTCAAATTTTGGAATTAGACTTTAACTGATGTGTGTTTTGTTGTTCCTTTACCTTTGAGATGTGTGATCTTCAATTATCCCTTCTCAATTTGAACTTTATTGAGAAAAGTTTGATTAACAAAAGATTCTATTTTTGAGAAACGTCTGATTTTTGAAACTTGGAAGTTTTGAAATTGACATTTAAAATTTTGAGACTGTGAAACTTGAAACTTTGAGATTTTGAAATTTTAATCTTGAGATTTTTACACATTGAACTTGAGATTTTGAACTTTTGAGATTTGAAATTTTGAAACTTAAGGCTTGGGCTTTGAAACTTGAAATTTTGAAAGATTTCAAGCTTCAAATCTTGAAAATTTGTGATTTGAAATTTCGAACATGAAATCTAAGGTTTGAAATTTTTTGCAACTTGAAATTTTGGGGATTTTGAATTTAAAAATTGGGCATTATAAGGTGAAATTTTTAAACTTGGGAATGAAAATTTTGAATTAAAAATTTGGGATTTGGTATTGTTCTTGAAGATTTGTTCATGGAGATTTGTCCATTGAAGATTTGTTTAGGAGATTTTTCCTTTTATGAAGATGTGTTCATGGAGATTTTTTCTTTCAAGATTTGTTCATGGAGATTTGTCCTTTTGAAGATTTATTCATGGAGATTTGTCCTTTTGAAGATTTGTTCAGGAGATTTTTCCTTTTGAAGATTCATTTAGGAGATTTATCCTTTTTCGAAAGTTTGTTTAGGAGATTTATCCTTTTGAAAAGTTTGTTAGGAGATTTATCCTTTTAAAATTTTGTTAGGAGATTTATCCTTTTAAAATTTTGTTAGGAGATTTGTCCTTTGAAAATTTGTTTAGGAGATTTATCCTTTTGAAAAGTGTTTTAGGAGATTTGTCCTTTTGAAATTTTGTTAGGAGATTTGTCCTTTGAAAATTTCTTTAGGAGATTTATCCTTTTGAAAAGTGTTTTAGGAGATTTATCCTTTTGAAATTTTGAAAATTGAAACTTTGGAATTTTGAAACTTGAGATTTTGAAGCTTGAAACTTGGAACTTAGCATTTGGAATTTGCAATTTGAAATTTGAAAATTTGGAATTCAAAATTTGGGATTTTTGGAATTTGAAAATTTGGAATTAGGAGTTTGATGTTGGGAGATTGTTATTGGGTTGTTGTGTGCTCTTGTTGAAATTTGGGGCATTGTATGGTTGATCATGTTGTAATCTTGGCTTTGAAGCATTTTTATATTGTTGCATTTTTTGGTCATGGTGTAACTTGGACAATGTTGGTGAATGATGAAATTTTGGCAATGTTGGTAATTTGTGATATTGTTGGATAAATTTTGGCTTGCGTTTTAGGGGCATGGACATTGTGAAAAATTTGTGTTGTAGGCTTGACTGAATATATTCATGATGTATGTGGAAAAGTAGGTTGGCATGTGTAAACTTTGTTTTATGAACTTGGCAAAATTTTGTGGGTATGTGCATGGATAAATTTGTGGGTATCCCCTTTTTTTGAAAATGAATGAGGCAGTGCCGAATACCCCTAGTTTGCAAATTAATGCATGACTTTTTCAAAACCTTGATATTTGAGGAAAAGATGATTTCTTTTTTTCAAAATGGATGGGGCATGGCTGAATGCCCCTCGTTTAGAAATGGATGCATGATTTTTGGAAAATCTTGATTTTTTATGAAAAGATGATGATGATGATGATAATTTTTTCAAAATGGATGAGGCATGGCCAAATGCCCCTAGTTTAGAAATCAATGTGAATTTTGACAAATCTTATTGTGTAAGGACCTCAATAAAGAAAAATTTGAGTAAAACAAGATCAAAATCACAAAACTGGGCAAAACAAGGATTGTTGGGATGATGGGCCAATGGGCTCTGTTGGAGTGTTGATTGGCACATCTAAATTGAAGATTGATGGTGATTGTTAAGTAGATGAAAGACCCATGTCCACCTCCTGCAAAAGATTCTTTCCATGAGCTTGCTAGTAATCAATTATTATAAAAATGTTTTCAGCCAATGCCCTTAGTTTAGACATGCTTGCATAGAAAATTGATGATATGCTTAATGCAAAATAGATTCTCCTAGCCTAAATTCACACAAAAGATATGTTTTGATTTTGAGCCTTTGAAAAAATGGTTTTTTTTTTTTTTTTGAGTGATTGTGACCGAGCCTTTTGAAAAGACTGCCTACATATCTCTCTCATAGAGGATCAGGTCCAAACATAGTTCGAAAACAAAGTTTTTTTTTAAAAAAAAATGAAGTTTTGAAATGAAGTTTCTTTTTGGGTAATTATGACTGGGCCTTTGAAAAGGCTGCCTACGTACCTCTCTCATAGAGGATACAACTCCAGTTCCAAGGTTGAGAAGCCCTTTGGTTGCCTTTCATCAAGATTTAGGTAAAGAAGCCCTTTGGTCACAAATAGCTCCAGTTCCAAGGTTAAGAAGCCCTTTGGTTGCCTTTCGTCAAGATTGAGGTAGAGAAGCCCTTTGGTTGTAGACAACTCCAGTTCCAAGGTTGAGAAGCCCCATGGTTACCTTTTGTCAAGAGCGAGGTTGAGAAGCCCTTTGGTCACAAACAACTCCATTTTCAAGATTAGGATTGAAAAGCCTCTTGGTCACCTTCATCATTCAAGATTAGGATTGAAAAGCCTCTTGGTCACCCCACTTGTCAAGAATCATCTCCAGAGTCATCAACCACCAACTAAGGGTCCGTTTGGATACAGCTGAAAACTAAAAACTGAAAACTGAAACTGAAAACTGAAATATACTGTAGCAAAATAATTTTTAAATGTGTGAATAGTACCGTAGGACCCATTTTTAATGAAAAGATTACTGAAAAGTGAAATTTGTGGGTCCATGAACAGTACACGATGTGCACTGATTGGATGAAAAAAGTTTGAAAAGTCAAAATTTGCGGTTACTGTTCATTGAACAGTGCATGAACAGTAACCACAAGTCTAAAAAACGCGTGAAAGAAAAAAAAAAGGGAGAAAAATGCAAACGCGCTGGAATCAGCGCAATCCAAATGCAGCTTAAGTTAAGTATTTTCATTTTTTGTCTAAAGATAAGGCACTAGTTCTATGTTCCAAAGTTTTAGGCTCGAGGGCTAGGTAACCTTTGAAAATTCAACCTCAATTAAATCATGGTTGCTAAAATCAGTGTCTTTGTTTTACATTGACATCCGCTTTCCAAGCTCTGTCAATAAAGGGCATTCTATAGACACTTGATTTTGCACCCATGATTTAATCAACGAGAATGACTTGAACGACCATCCATGTACCCCAAAGATCATGATTGCATTAAATACATCAATTTGTTCTTGCATTACATGCATCAATTCATTCATTGAATATCATAAAGATGATCTTGAGATTCTAACGGTCGCAACAATGTGTCCGGTTTCCAAATCAGACCATCGGATCGAAAGATATCGCTTGATCAAGTTTGTACGATCAGCATGCATTGTTTCTAGGTAGAGTTGACCACACATAATTAATTTAAATTAATTCTGATTGGTTAAACAATTAAAATTAATTAAATAATTTTGTGATTGGTTAATAATTAGTGTTTAAAATAGGATTGCATGCATAGGAATAAAATGGATGATTGGATAACAATAAAATTGTGGATAATCTGAACTTTGTCAATATTTATTTTAGGGTATTTATCTACAAAGATAATTATTCCTAAAAAAGCCTGAATTATCCAGAAAAGAGATAATAATAAAAAAATCATAGACTAAGGATGAAAACATGTCTAGGTACAAGGACCGGATCAAAAAATCCTAAAAAGAGAGACCAAAACGCACCCAAACATGGAAGTATGTTCGGTATCCAAGAGTAACATTCGGCACTTTTGGAGTGCCGAATGGCATTTTAAAAGTGTCGAATGGCCCCACTAATTATCGACCAATCATGGAATTATTTAATTAATTTTAATTTTTTAACCAATCAAAATTAATTTAAATTAATTTTGTGTGGTCGACTCTATCTAGACACAATGCATACTGACCATGCAAACTTGATCATGCGATATCTTTTGATCCGATGAACTGATTTGGAAACTGAACATATTGTTGTGACCGTTAGAATCTCAAGATCATTTTAATGATATGCAATGAACAAATTAATGCATGCAATGCCAGAACAAATTGATGCATGTAATGCAATCATGATTTTCGAGGTACATGAATGATCATTCCAATCATTTTCCTTGATTAAATCATGGGTGCAAAGTCGAGTGCTACAATAGGTGAATTTGCCTACGTACAAAAAGGTGCATATGCAACGTCGCCTAGAACTCTAATTTCCTAACAATACTGTTGTCCTAACTTCAAGTAGCACTAATTTTAAATCCAAATTAGGCAAACTTGGTGTCCATGTTGAAGCCTTGGATGTCAAATTTCCAATAAAAAAAATTATAATTCAAAATTTCATTTTGGTTCGAAAGATATTGACAAAAGAGTGAGAAAATTTCATTTTTCAACATCATTTCTAAAACCGTTTTAAGCACTTTTGAGTTGTGATTACCTCCGAACTATCAAGATAACTTCAAATACCCTTGGTTGAAATATGTCAAGCTCCTTATTAGAGCCGAGGGCTAAAGGTTACTAACACTTTAAATTAAAATGAGGTGTCCAACCACCACATAACACCTCCATCTTGCCAAGACACCTCCTACTTCCTTGATGCCACCTATTACTTTCCCATGCAATCACCAAGTTGTTTCAGCTATCGAATAGTGCCATTTGCTGCCCCATTTCGGCCAAAACATATGAGATGGCAAAAACATGAAGCAAAAACAGGAAGGCAATTTGAGTAAGGCATAACTGCTCATGCCTATCATTTTATGGTTTCATATTTAAGTAGGTAATGATTTGATGACTTCGAATTCTTCTTGGTTGTCTAGCATACGTTATATGATGAAAATCTCATTCCATTGTTGACTATTCTTAATGGTATTTCATTAATTAATTAATTAAGTGTGTCAATGCCATTTTTTTTTTTACTTTCATTTTGCATGCAAAATCGTGATTTGAGCCACAAATTTCCAAAATTGATTTTGACCCTGGGATCGAGAGAGTGTTGAATTTAACATGAAATTATGTGTCAGAGTCAAAATGACTAAAATTTCCTTTGTTGATCAAACTTTGACCAAGTTAATCAATAGTCAAACGAAATAAAAAGTTCACCCAACCACCAAAATTCACCATTTTACATCAAAATTAATATTTCCAAACACTTCTCCCCTGTTTGCCTAAGTTTGACTGCAGTCAAACCAAACTTTTTACCAAAAATTTGATTGTTTGATTGGAATGAATTCAAGCCCATATTGTGATAATTGAATTCTCTTTAAAATGATAGCTTACAGGCCAAGATGAAAATTAAAACAAGTAATATATCACAAAAATAATTATAAAGTTTCCAAACCCTTGATCATTTTTTAGATAAATTTCAGTATTCATGTATTAATGTAGTTTTCAATTTTTCCTCTATAAAAGCAATTTTGAATTTTAGTATATTTCTTTTCTTTTTCTTTTTTTGAAATCGACATTTTTTGGTTTATTTTGGCCTCCTTAAAGAAAAATTCATGGTTCCATCCCTACTTGTTATGTTTGAGCCAATAATTATCTTATATATCAGATAGTGAGTAGGGCCTAAAGTCATATGTATCATTCTTTTCATCCCCTCATAAGATTGAAGGGATCCTACTAGTTCATCCACATGGATTGTATCCATATCCTTGCTCTTAGTAATGGTAGTGACTTTGGGCCTAAAGTCTTTAGTTAAGAATTTTAAGATTTTTCTAATTATCTTAGGTTCCTTATAAACTTCACCTAAGTTAAAGGTAGAGTTTACTATGGCATTGAGTTTAAAGTAAAACTCATCAAATGTCTCATCATCTACCATTATGATACTCTCAAACCTAGAAGCAAACTATTGCAATTTATTGATTTTCATAGGTTTTGTTCCTGCATGCACAGTTTGTAAGATATTCCATGCAGTGTGTGCAACCTTTACATTAGATATCTTTTTAAATTCTTCTAGCGAAACAACATTAAATATTGCATTCATTGACTTGCTAGCTGTTGAGGTCTAAAAAGTTATAACACCAAGGCCCAAAATAGCACAATGGGTAAACCCCATATAAAAGGGTTAAGCTCACCACAAGAGAAAAGGATGGTAGGCCCAAGTCCATTAAAAAAGATTTAAAGCCTAGAACCCATAAAGGGATAGGCCTTACAAAAACGAAGGAAAGAAAGGAAGAAGCCCAGCCTGTCAAAATCAGAAAATCAAAAGGGAGTCCAGTGAGAAAAACTGGGCCGGGATACCAAGGGACTGCCAGAAGCCTAGGGTCCTCGGGACATGCAACAAAGCTGGGATGAGATTAAGACAGCTCAAAAGAAGTGCCCAAAAAACACAAGGAACAAAGAACAGATACATCTTTATCAGCCACGAAATGATGCAGAAAGGAATCAGAGAGCTTGAGACTAACACTTCATGAACAAAAAGGCTGGTATCTCGAGGAACCCAGAAAGAAGAACCACAAAGGGAAGTAGTTGGGAAAACTTTCAACTTGGTAGAGATGGAATCAGCTCTCTTAGGAAAAATGACAAAAGGAAAGGTAGCCGAAAAAGCTGAATCTGAAAAGATAAGGTGTAGAAGCCTTGAAGGAAGAGAGATTAGAAATCAGCTCTCTAGGGACACCCCAGAAAGGAAAGTCAGCAAGAAGCTTTTGAGAAAAAGGCATCAAAAGAAGAAAACTATGAGAAAATAAGGAAGGGACCAGCCACCGAAGTGGCTGGCACGACATAGGCTCTAGTACCCAGGGGAACAGAGGGGGGGAATCAGTGGTACCCCAGATCCCCAAAATGACACTATAAAAGGAGGAAGCAGCCAACATTAAAGGGGCAATTGAGCAATAGTGAATCATAATAGAATCATTGAGAAAACTCTGTCAAAAACTCAAAACAAGTAGTAAAAGAAAGAGAAATATCGCCCTGTATCCCAGAACAGCCACTATAGAACATACTTGGATTCAAAGGGATTCAAACTTTCCAAGTCTTAGAGGCTTAGATAGCCATCTAAGTCTGTAACTTTTGAGCTTATTTGGACCTTGTGACACATCTTAGTGAGCACATTGTAATTTACAACTAAGAAAAGTAATGAAATATTTCACAATGTTTTAAGGATCCTTAACAATTATTTTGTCTCTCTCTTTATTACATTGTTCCTAAACTATTTCTTGTTGTTCAATTCATATATATTCTTGCTTGCTAGTATGTACGTATTGTAAGATTCTTGCTCTGTGCACCACTTGGTTTGTAAACAGCCCATTTAGCTGCGGTGAACCAAGTCCAGTCCCTTTAAACAACAACTAAAAGGCCCAGGGTCCTTGCTTCAACTTGGGCCTGGACACTGTCCAAAAAAGGATCCTCACATTTTAGTGACTTCATTAGGGACTGGGTAAAAGAGAGGGAAGAAGCAGTCCCTTCGCAGAGCATGGCTCCAAGACTAAGGAACAGCAAATGTACCAATACGCCACCTATGGCCTCTAAGCCCATAGGAGAAAATGAAGTGGCCTCCAAACAGAGGAACGAGGTGCCTTTGGTAGAACAGGAGGTTGTAACAGGACAAAGGCGCACCAAACAGGAGCTAGACCCTGTGGCTCGAATGGTAGAAATGCTAAAAGATTTCTAGCAAAAGATTCGCCTTCTCATAAAGTGCAGAACATAGGAAATTAGGGATAAAATCCCCCCTGTTGTTAACCAGGACAGAGCCTAACCAGTGGGATGGTCAATAGTAGGAGGGGGACCCAACCCCCAATACCTAATGCTGACAGATGTCAATGCCCTTTTGGAGCATGAAAGGGAAAAACTCTCGGGGATACCCAAGCAATTTTCTTGGGATCCCCCATTCCCGCCAAAACTCCTTGTCAAGCCATATCCCAAAGGATATGAACCCTCGAAGTTCCATCCTTTTGATGGAAGAAATGAAAGTGCTGTGGAACACGTGAGTAGGTTTATTCACACTATGGGCCCTTATGCAAGAGATAGAAAGCTGTATCTAAGGGAGTTTGCTAAGTCCCTAGTGGACAAAGCATATACATGGTACTTCAAGCTGAGGCCTAGGTACATTAAGACCTGGGACGAAATGATGGAGAGGTTCTGCGCAAAGTATTACCTAGGTGAAGACAAGGTCACCTTCCAAAGTCTTTAGATGGTGAGGCAAAGACCTGGAGAGGATCCTGTCTAGTTCATTAAAAGGTGTGAGGACGTTTCTCTAGACTTTTATGGAGACCATGAAGAAAAAGTGCTCGTAGAGACCTGCATAGCCAACATGCTCTTTAATTACAGGCTCAACCTCGAAAATTTATGCATAACCCAGTTTACTAACTTGCTGCAAAGAACTAGAAGGACAGTGCAGACTTTGAGAACAAAGAGGATGCCAGTACCCCAGGCCATGACAGCATCAGTTAGAGAAAAAAGGAAAAGGCCTGAAGGGAAAATGTTCAAGGAGCCACCCATGATCCCATGAACTACAGAGGAATTGAACCATGTCTTGAACAAATAGATTGGAGATGGAATTGTTAGGCCATTTACTGTGTCCAAACCACCAACTGAGGAAGAAATGAAGAATCCTTTGTTTTGCAGGATTGATAACTATGTCAAGCACTCCACCAAGGACTATTAGACCCTCCATACGCTTTTTCACAAGAAGCTTAGGGAGGGAACCCTAGAGCTCACTCAAAAGGAGCCTGAAGTGTAAAGGAACCCTCCACCCAATCACAAGGGAAATAGGGTGGTAGCTATAGTAATCCATGGGAACCTGGCGGAAGCAAAAGAATATGAAGGATCCTTCCATCCAAGCACAGTCAGGACTCTCCAGAACAAACCCAAGTTCAAATTGCTATTCAACCAGTTGGGATTTGGGCCAGAAGCAAGAAGGGTGGCCACAAAGTCCCTTATGAGTATAGCAGCGAATTCAGGAATGGAAAGTTTCACAGCAAAATCCCATGCTAGTCGAGCTTACTTGGAGACAACCAATGTAATAACCTTCACTGATGAGGACATGGAGGTTGAGCATTCAGACCACCGTAGACCTCTTTATTTGATGGCCACCATAAATGGCGTCCAAGTTAGAAGAACATTAGTAGACACAGAGGCATCACTCAACCTCGTAACCCTAAGTACTCTAGAAGCCATGAGCCTTAAGAGTAGGCCCAATAGTAGCCCTGGCTAGATTTCATGTGATCAATTTAGAGGTTTCCTACCATATGCTGTTGGGATGCCCATGGCTCCATAAGCACCGCTTTATTCCATCCACGTACCATCACTGTGTTAAAGGGAGATTGAATGGGAGGCCCGTAAGGATTCCTGCCAACCATAACCCTTTCAGCCAAGGAGAAGTAAACTTTGTAAAAACAATATTTTACAATGAGTTGGAACCAGATGATGAGAGTCCCACGCCGAGGACCCTAAGAGCACCTATCCTGGAAGACGAAGAAGAATAAGAGGGTTCTCGTGACCCGAGAAACCTCTTGGAGAGAAAAAGGCAAAAGAGGGAGCCCAGCTCCTTAGGATCCCAAGAATGTGTAGTAGTACGAGAACCTAAAGGAAGGCTAATTTATCGTTTATGAAGGTGCGCAAGGCCTGAATGTATCATGCAGGAGGGTCCTAGACCATCAAATTGTATGATGGCTCAAGAAGAAATCCTAGAGGAACCAATTGAGGAGGTGCAAATTCAGCCTGAGGAAGAATTAAAAGAAATAAACTTGGGAGCAGAGCTGGGATCCTAGAAGCCTGTTTTCATTAGTAGTCAGTTGACAACACAAGAAAAGGAGTAATTAGTGACCTTACTCAAAAAATATATTGATGTGTTCGCATGGACCTATGATGAGATGCCTGGTCTGGATCCAGGACTGGTGGTCCATTCTTTCAACGTAGACCCAGGAGTCAAGCCAGAAGTCCAGCCAACCAGGGTCTTTCACACTGATGTAGAAGCTCATATAACTCAAGAAGTCAAGAAGTTGCTAGCAGCTGGTTTTATCAAGCCCATCCAACACCCCAAGTGGCTTTCCAACATAGTGCCCGTGAAGACAAAGAATGGCCAAATTCAGTGTTGTGTGGACTTTCGCATTCTGAACAAGGCATGTCCAAAAGATGAGTTCCCTCTGCCTAATGTTGACCTCCTTGTGGATTCAACTGCAAGAAGTTTTATGTTTTCATTTATGGATGGGTATAGTGTGTATAACCAAATCTGCATGGCTGCCAAAGGTGTAGAGAAGACAGCATTCAAGACTCCATTTGGGAATTTTTATTACACTGTAATGCCCTTTGGCCTCAAAAATGCAAGGGTCACGTACCAGCGACCTATGACTACTATCTTCCATGACATGATGCATAAGGAAATGGAAGACTATGTGGTTGATATTGTAGTAAAATAAAAAACCAGAGCAAGACACTTTCAGATACTTGAACAAGTTTTTGAAAGGTGCAGGAAGTACAAACTACGCATGAACCCCATGAAGTGTGCCTTCGGGGTATCTGTTGGAAAGTTTCTTGGGTTCCTAGTACATCACAGAGGCATAAGTGTGGATCTAGCCAAAGCCATAGCCATTGCAACAATGAAAAGGCCTACAACTGCAAGAGAGCTCAAAAGCTTCTTGGGGAGGGTCTCCTACATTAAGAGGTTTGTGCCAGGATTGGCTTCAGTCACAAGTGGTTTATCCAAACTACTGAAAAAGGGGCTGAGTTCACTTGGGGAACTAAGCAGCAGGAAGCCTTTCAAAGGATCCAGCAAATCATGAATCATCTTCCCACCCTCCAAGCACTAGTACGTGGGTAACCCCTATTGCTATATTTAGCATTGAACTCCCAAGCTATAGGAGCCCTACTAGCACAGGAAGATGATGATGGGAATGAGCAACCCATTTATTACGTTAGTAGGACACTTAAGGATACTAAGACCAAGTATCACAGGATAGAAAGGGCATGTCTAGTGGTCATCTATGCATCCCAAAATTTGAAACGGTACTTCTTAGCCCACCAGATCCTTTTGGTGACTAAGTCACATCCCATAAAAGCACTCCTACATCAGCCTCTCCTAATAGGAAGGATAGCAAAGTGGCTAGTCCTGCTTTCTCAGTACGACATAGGCCTCAAAACCCCCAAGGCTGTCAAAAGTCAGGCCATAGCAGATCTGCTAGCACAGTTCCCAGGAAATGAAGAATGCTCACTAAGCGAAGAGATCCCTAGGGAGGTGGCAGTGGCAGAACTCCCAGGAAAGAAGTGGACAATGAGATTTGATGGGTCAGCAACGACAACTTCAAATGGACTAGGAGTCGTACTAAGTTGCGAGGATGGACCATGCCCTTATCTTTCAAGCTTGGGTTTTCTTATTCGAATAATGCAGCTGAGTATGAGGCATACTTGACTGGGTTGAGCATAGCACTCAGCATAGGAGTAAAACATATGAGAGTTTTAGGAGACTCTAATCTTGTGGTATCCCATGTGAAAGGTGACTTTGCACTAAGAGAGCAAAGTTTGGCAGCCTATAGAACTTGGGCGCAAATACTGGAGCAAGAATTCCAAACCTTTAGCATGGAGTACACACAAAGGAGTGAGAACAGGTTCGCTGATGCACTAGCCACCTTGGGATCCTAAGTGCCATTCAAAGGAAGAGACACTCTGGTAAGAGTAAGTAAGTAGGAACATTCCATTATAAAGATCCTCAAAAAGATGTTCCCAGAAGAATCAGAGCAACGGGATTGGAGGAGTGAGGTCAAAGAAAAAATAAAAGAGGTAGGACATGGAGGAAGTATCAAGGAACTAAGGGATTACACTCTAATAGAAGGAAAGTTGTACAGGAGGCTGCCTGGAGAGATCCTATCCAAATGCATCAATGAGAAAGAAGGAAAGTTGAGATTGGAAGAACTACATAGCCAGGTCTGTGGGGTTGTAGAAAAAATCAACCTATACAGAAGGATGCAGTGCAGGCGATACTACTGGCCAAATATGAACAAAAAGGCTACAACTATACAAGAGGAGTGTCAAAGATGTCAACTCTTAATAGACAAGGAAGAAAGCTATGTTGTATTTGTTACGAAAGATTGGAGAACTCCATTCACGGAATACTTGGCTCAAGGGATCCTACCAACTGACAAGACATTAACTCACCAGCTCAAGAAACTTGTAGTCAGGTACTTCTTACAGAATAGGATCCTATTCAAAAAGGGATACAGCGAGGATCCCCTAAGATGCCTGGGGCTAAGGGAGGCCAGAGAAGTAGTAAGGGAAGTCCATTCCGGTGACTGTGGAAGTCACTCGAGGAAAAGAAGACTCTATAAGCCGTTGCTACTGTTGGGTACAATTAGCCAACAATGAAAAAGGACTCCGAGGAGCTAGTTAAAATGTGTCATGCATGCCAAGTACTGGGAAATACAATCCACACTCATCCAAATGTCCTACAAGATATGACAACACCGTGGCCTTTCCACACTTAGGGCCCATAAACCCTCCTTCCAATGGTTACATATGGATCCTGGAAGCCACCGAGTATTTTACAAAATGGGTAAAAGTTATCCCTTTAAAAAAAGGCCACTAGAGCAGTCGTGGCAAACTTCATTCGAGAGCACATCATTACAAGATTCAGGATCCTAGGAGGCTAATTAGTGACAATGGGACCCCATTCGTAAACAAAGACATGAAGAACCTAACTAAAGCATATTGCATCAAGCACAGAAGGTCTACATCATACTAGCCACAAGGAAATGGTCAGGCTGAAGCCACTAACAGGGTAATGCTGAAAGTCCTTAAAAAAATGAAACATGAGTATGGGGGAAAATGGAGTGACGACTTTGCAAATGTACTCTGAGCATGTAGGAGCTCTGTACAGACAGCCACAGGATTCTCACCATTCTCCCTAATTTATGGGACAGAAGCCATCAGCCCCATGGAGTTAGTTGTCCCTACGCCAAGAGTAGTGCTTGAAGAAAACTGAAAGGACACCGAGGACACAAATAATGAAAGGAGGTTGGTAGATCTGGAGGGATTAGACGAAGAAAGAGAAGTGGCCAGAAGGAGATACCAACAGAGGATAGCTAAGGCATATGCACAGACAGTACACCTAAGGGCTTTCACTGAGGGCAGCTGGTATTGAGAACAGCAGAACATGTAAGGAAAAACCTCCCAAGACCCTCCAAATTTTCCCCAAAATGGGATAGACCCTACTTCATCAGAGAAGCCCATGATAGTGGATATTACTACCTCACAAAGGAAGATGAGACAGTCCTGACAGATCCCATAAATGGGAAGTGGCTAAAACATGAAAAGGGAGAGACTTCAGTACACCGAGACCTTTTTGCCAACTCTCCAACCTGTTATGTGTTTCATCGTTCTTTACTTTTGTTATGAATTTCATTTAAGTACCTTTTTGTTTAGGAACCCCTAGTAGAAGGACATTCTATGATCCTTACTATGTACTTGATCCAGAACCTACAAAAAAACTTGTAGGGATCATGACCCAGGACTCAGTGCAAAAAAAAAATAATAAAAAGATAAGAGAAAAGTAGCAAACAAAAGAAAGGGGAAGAACAAATCCACATGCTATCGAAAATTAGAAGCAATCTTAAAAAAAAAAAAATTACAGATCTATATCACAGAAAATAAGGGGAGGAAAGCCAGAAATAATGTTCAACAGAAAGAGATAGAACTTATACAACCTAAATTGTCTGGAAAAAAATATACATCCGAACTAGCTAAAACAAAAAGGCTAAGGAATAAGGCCGGCCAGCAAAGAGCTGTTTGGAGAAATAGTAGAAACAGCTAGGGAAGAGAGAACTCGCTGCCTTTTAACATTCAAGTCCTGCAAAACTTTATGAGCATGAGCTAAAGCCTCCACAGCAGCAACAATTTCAGCATCTGGACTTCTGGAAATCTGCCTCTAGAATAACATATGGGCCAATGAACACAGATACTCCAGCACGAAGGATAGATTGAACTTTGCTTCCATGAGATCCTGCACCACTCCCCTCCATTCCAAAAGTTTTTCTTCAAATAAGGAGTGAAGAGAGGAATCCCTCAAGGAGATCAGTGCAACACATAGTAACTCCATTAGAATATTGCCTAGAAATGCACCTCCCCTGAACCCATTGGTGAAGTTTCCATGGATCTTGAACAACCCTTCCAGCAATGGCAGACTATCCACAGGCATAAAGAAGCACATGAAATTACCATAGGGATTCCAAAAGCGATAAAAGTGGCTTGTAGGGAGGCTATTGAACTCTAGGAGATCAAAGTGAGCCAGGAACGCAGGGAGCCCTGAGCTAGGATCCGAAACAGTCACCTCTGAAGCCTCCCCCATTGTTGTACCTCCACTCACAGGGATTAGGGAGCTTTCAACCCTCTAGATAGTGTAGGGGTTCCCTGTCTAAGACTCAGCAACCTGGACATCAAGAGCAAATTTCGCAACTACCTCAGGAACTACGAGCTTAGGACCCTTAACACCTCTGTCAACACTTGCAAAAGTAGACAAAATTCAAAAATGGGGAAAGAACCAAGGAAGAAATGTAAAGTGGGAAAGTGAAAAAAAAAAAAAAAAAAAAAAAAAACCCAGTATCAGCTTCTTGTGGCAGAGCTTCCTCCTCTTGCTCCTTTGATTTCTTGGAGGACTCTGTGGAAGAAAACACAGCACGTTGAAGAAAGGGTGAGGAAACCTTGGCAAAATGGCTAAAGGAGGGTAAGGATACTGGGGGCTTCGCCATAGAAGGGAAAGGGGAAGGAGAGGAAGCACAATAAAAGTGAACAACACGCACCTTCAAAATCTTCTGATTCCAAGGAAGAGGCGGCCTCAAAGGCAGATTGAATACCGGTTTAACCTAAAAGGGGAAGAGAAAATGTGAACTCTTAGAAAAAAAATAAATAAATAAAAGAGAGATAAGGTTAAGGATATTTATAAGAGGTGAATGAGGCTTACCTGCTTGTATGGATGGAGACGCGCCCCCCAAGGGTTCTTTTCTTAACACGGGTTTAGTCACAAGTTCAAATGACACAGTCTTGGTGGGATTGAAAGTCTACACGGGCTGGGAATCTTGGGAAATAGGAGACTGGGAAGCTTCAGGGTATTGAGCAGCCAAGGGAACAGAAGGCAGAATAGGCTAGACATCCTGCATTGGCTGCCCAACCTCCTCAGTCACACCACCATTAAGGGGCTCCTCCTCCATGACTAGGGAAACAACAGAGGGAGCTGCAATCACTTCTTCCATCAGAGTCCCACTAGTCGTGGGAGGAAGTACCTCCGCCTGCAAAAGGAAAAAAAAAAGTTACAGAACACCACAAAATACATGAGTACACAGCACCAAAAAAGATTGGAAGCAAATAGAAAAAGGCACGAATAGAAGAGGGCCATACCACATCATCACCAGACGACTGACTTTAGCCTCTCTTGGGGTCTGACTTACGTTTGGATTGCAAGGAAAAAATAATCATTCATCAATTAAAAGAAGAAAGGGAAAGACACTAATAATAAGCTACTACAAAATAAAAGAGAGAAGAAAAAAAGAAGCCTTGCCCTTCTCTCTCTCTCTCTCTTTACAGAGTCTTCAATGGTCTTTTGTCTACTACGGGTACGCTCAAAAGGTCCTAAGGGAGACTGGGGTACAAAATCAAAGGACCCCAAAGAATCTTGGGCTGAGGAACTTACAGGAACCTAAGCGAGAGAAGACTTTAACTTATTCTTCATTCGAGTCCTTAGAATTAAAGGATGCCCAACTTCCTTTCCAACTGCAGGGGAGCTCACTCTCTCGGGTTCCTCAAAAATTACCAACTGCTTCTGAGATCTTGCAATCTTTCTCTTCTTAGTCTCAGGGCCAGCCTCAGTACCCTTAGCACTCTCTTCAAGCACAGCTCTTTTAACCTTTTCCTGCTTAATCTTCTTTTCTTTACCTTTGCCTATAGGAGTGGCAACACCAATTGCCTCTACTACCCCTCTTTTAATTGGCACACTAGAAGAAGTACCAACAATAAGGTCACACCCTGACCCAGTCTCTGGAAAATCTTGCATATAACACACCCAACCACCCTTAGAAGCAAGCCACTCCACGAATCCTATCTTGCTACTTATGGCAGCATATACAATACCAGCAGTAGGGAAGGATAGGCACCTGTTAGAGGTAGGAGCAGAAAGAATGTTAGGATTAGGAACTCTCCAAATCTTGTTAGAACCAACATAATCAAAGAAGAACTTCTGAACTCTTCTCTAGTAGCCAGTAAAACCACTGGAATCAAAGACTCCCCTCTGGGAGTTGGGCATAACAAATTGAGAACTCCTCTATGACCAATAAGAGAAGGCTTGAAGCCTCAGGAACGGGTCCAAAGAAGGGGGAGAAGGTACAATATCTTTAAACACTGGCGGGATCTCCTGATCAAAACCAAACTGCTGGAGTACTCGGTGTGCTAAGAGTGGGTGTACCTGGGGCCACTTGAGGATGGCACTGAAAGCCATAAGGGACTAACACAAGCCAAGTAGGCCAAATTGCCTTCATCACCAGGACGCAAGTCAAAGGTATTTCCTAGAGAGTTGAGAAAAGAAGCCTATACAAAGTCACAGGCAAACCCAGGGTTGAACTCCCGGGGAGAACGCCAACTTAAGTGCCCTGCCTGATCAAATAACTCAACCAAATTAAGGCCACCACCTTTCAAACTAGCCCAACGAAAAATGATGGGATGTCTGTCAGTAGAACTACCACACAGACCCTTGATTACATCAGGAGATCCTTGGAATTTATCTTTTACAAATTTCAAATTTTTACATTTTGCTAAAGTAACAGAAAAGCAGTCTCACATGAATACCTGGAGAATGGCACAGTGGAGGGACAAGGTGATAGCATAACAAGAATCACCTTCAACTTTATCTCTATGAAGCAAATCCAATTAAGAATAAACATGGCCCAAGAATATGGGGGCTAGGGGATACTAAGCACCTCAAGCCAATTTAATTGCCAATGGGAAGAAAATAGACTTAACTCCGTACTTGAGGAACTCACTGAACAGAAACTTACCAAGCCAGAGTGCCAAGAACCCAGCTTACCTGACTGCCTTGTCCTTTTCTTGTGAAAGATTCATAACCCACTTGCTCATTCTGGCCGATTTCCCTCTAGGAAAAGTAGTACGCCTGCCAAAATGACTAAATAATTTGTCTTCCACTTCGAGATCCTTGTCAGAAAGACTGATCTTAAAAGGATTCTCATCTCCAAACACTAGGAGGAGGAAGTTATTGACCACATCTGCCAAGGTGATCGTAAGCTCACCAACAAAAAAGAAGAAGGTATGAAGAGAAGGGCACCAACAGCATTCCAAGTGTCTGAGGCCCTTGGCATCTCTGAAACCTTCAAGGTTCCTGGAAATCACCGCTGCTTTCAAGATCCTGAGACAACCAACAAATTCCCCATCGGAAAGTTTCTTGTCTACCCAAATGGGCCAACTAGTGATCTTCCTAGGAACAAAGTCGAAGAAAATAGGAACCGCCTCTCTAGATCCCCGCCTAACTTAGAGATCTAAAATCTCTCTTGGATCTGGGACCTAGGCAAAACTGGCAAAACCCGCCTAACCGGAGAATACTCAGGCATAAGGGGACGGAGGGGCCTTACCATGAGACACTAAAGGAAAGAACAGGTTGGGAGTGTACCAGGGGTCTCATAAAGGGAAAGCTAGGCACTCTGTGACCCCCTATGACTCGCCCTGTGTAGAACCAGAGGAACTCTCACCCTTAGAGGGACTGGGAGTACGCTTCCTCCTTTTTAGTGAGGAAGAGAAAGCCATAGCACAGCAAGTGTACTGGGAGATAGGGAAGTTGAAGGAATGAAGAACACGGAAAAGGGAAACAGAGAAACAGACTAGCTGGAAGGAAGAAGATAAGCTTGGGAATGAAAGACTCTGGGAAGTGATGAAGTGACTGCAATAATGGCACAAAAAGCAGTTGGAGAAGATGATGTATAGAAAGGCGCACTAGTTGCCAAAAATTTTAATTTTAAAGAAGAGAGTTATTGGCAGTTATTAATGGGAGTTACAAGGAACATGAAAACTGGGTGGAGGAAGTTTTTACTCCAAAATTCAACTACCACGTCTCGTGCGAAGGGGGGGAGTCACAAAAGAAGGAAGCGCAACACGCAAAAAGACCAGGATACCCAAAAGTAGCAGGAAAATTAGGATCCTAAAGGAAGGAGAAGGGAAACCCTGAGGTTAATTAAAACAATGAAGAGGGAAGTCCTACATAAATTAAAGCTCTAATTTAATCATGTGTGGGCTGCAAGCAACCCACGAGCTCAAGGGGCTAAATGTTGAGGTCTAAAAAGTTATAACACCAAGGCCCAAAATAGCACAGAGGGTAAACCCCACATAAAAGGGTTAAGCTCACCACAAGAGAAAAGGATGGTAGGCCCAAGTCCATTAAAAAAGATTTAAAGCCCATAACCCATACAGGGATAGGCCTTAGAAAAATGAAGCAAAGAAAGGAAGCAGCCTAGCCTGTCAAAATCAGAAAATCAAAAGGGAGTCCAGTGATAAGAACTAGGCCGGGATACGTAGGGACTGCCAAAAGCCCGGGGTCCTCGGGACATGCAACAAAACTGGGATAAGATTGAGACAGCTCAAAAGAAGTGCCTAGAAAACACAAGGAACGAAGAACAAATACATCTTTATCAGCCACCTAATGATATAGAAAGGAATCAGAGAGCTTGAGACTAACAATTCATGAACAAAGGGCTGGTACCTCGGGGAACCCAGAAAGAAGAACCACGAAAGAAAGTAGTTAGGAAAACTTTCAACCTGGCAGAGATGGAATAAGCTCACTCGGGAAAAATGACAAAAGGAAAGGTAGCCGAAAAAGTTGAATCTGAAAAGATGAGGTGTAGAAGCCTTGAAGGAAGAGAGATTAGAAGTCAGCTCTCTAGGGACACCCTAGAAAGGAAAGTTAGCAAGAAGCTCTTGAGGAAAAGGCATCAAAAGAAGAAAACTATGAGAAAATAAGGAAGAGACCAGCCACCGAAGTGGCTGGCATGATATAGGCTCTAGTACCCAAGGGAACAGAGGGGGGGAATCAGTGGTACCCCAGAACCCCCGAATGACACTATAAAAGGGGGAAGCAGCCAACATTGAAGGGACAATTGAGCAATAGTAAATCATAACAGAATCATTGAGAAAAATCTGTCAAAAACTCAAAAAAAAGTAGTAAAAGAAAGAAAAATATCGCCCGGTATCCAAAAACAGCCACTATAGAAAATACTTGGATTCAAAGGAATTCAAATTTTACAAGTCTTAGAGGCTTAGATAGCCATCTAAGTCTGTAATTTTTGAGCTAATTTGGACCTTGTGACATGTCTTAGGGAGCACATTGTAATTTACAACTAAGAAAAGTAATTAAATATTTCACAATGTTTTAAGGATCCTTAATAATTATTTTGTCTCTCTCTTTGTTACATTGTTCCTTTACTATTTCTTGTTGTTCAATACATATATATTCTTGCTTGCTAGTATGTACGTATTGTAGGATTCTTGCTATGTGCACCACTTGGTTTGTAAACAGCCCATTTAGCTACGGTGAACCAAGCCCAGTCCCTTTAAACAACAACTAAAAGGCGCAAGGTCCTTGCTTCAACTTGGGCTTGGACACTGTCCAAAAAAGGACCCTCACACAAGCTATTAAAGCTAGTTGCTTCTTTTTGGGTATCAGTCAATTGAGCGACAAGTGTGGTAGGTTTTTCCTAACCAATTTCCACAGACAACCAAACTTTCTCATCCAAAGATTTCAAGAAGGTTTTCATCCTCATTTTTCAATAAGCATAGTTATTCCTATCAAAGTGGGGAGAGATCACTAGTGAGTGTCCTCTATCCATGACAATGGAGGTCATTGATCAACTCTAGGTAAAACTACCCAATCAAGAGCTAACCCGCTCTGATACCACTTATTAAGTTTTAAACCACTGGAAAATACAATTTGTTTAACCTAATATATTAGCCAAGTTGTTACTTAGGTTAATTATTCAGATTTAGGTTAAACATTCATCACATTTAATAAACACAGTGGAAAAGTAAATAATACAAGATATGATGATCTAGGAAAACCAATGAAACAACTTATTTCAAGGTAAAAAACTGGGTGGGGTGGGGGGGACTATCCCAAGAGAACAATCTACTAAATCAAGTTGAGATTTTTAATCAAGAATACCAATTTGTAGTAAATCTAACATAGTTACCAAACTAGCCTTTGAACTCCACAGACTTTCTTGATCTGGATTTGTTCTCACATGAACCACCTGTTCATGCCTTGATCTTCAGTACACTTGTTAGTTGAAGGCTTCGTAGCAAATTTACGCTATCAGTACTAGCAATATAAATTTGATCTCCGATAGGTGCTTGATAGAGTTAGAAGGTACAGAACCTCATAGATTTCACAATAGTAACTCTCAAGACTCGAAAAACGTATATTAAGGTCTTCTTTTTATACCTAGTAGTGTTAGACTCAAAACCTAAACATTTTCACAGGCTCTTGGCCTTTAATTAAAATTCTATAGATCGCAATTCAATCGGTCGAGGCTTCTCTTTGATTGGTCGAGCTTGACAAATTTTCAATTCTTCTTTCTGCAACTTGTATGTTTTTGAATCTTAAATTGTACCATCTTGAGCAATGTCTAAAATATAATAAAACGTTCCTAGTTCTTATACTAGACATGCTTCTGTTCTTAGTTTACCAACATACAACAAATTTAAAACCAAAACATTTATGACTAAACATTTAAAACCTAACAAAATATAATATCAATTGTAAATAGTGGGTAATGATGTTGTGAATGCTGTGTTAGACTTTTTGAATAATGGAGTCATGTTACCTGATTTAAATCATACCAATATTGTGCTCATTCCTAAAGTGAAGAATCCAGAGAAAATGTCTGAGTACAGACCAATCAGTCTTTGTAATGTTGTCTATAGATTATCTTAAAAGCTCTAGCTAATAGGCTTAAACAAGTGCTTCCTGATATTATTTCCCCCACCCAGAGTGCTTTTATGCCAAGTAGACTTATTACAAATAATGTTATTGTGACATATGAGGCTTTGCATTCTATGCATGTTAGGAAGAAAGGCAAGATAGGTTTGTTGGCATTGAAGCTAGATGTCAGCAAAGCCTATGACGAGTCGAATGGTTGTTTTTACAGGGAGTAATGCAGAAGTTGGGTTTTCTAGAAAAGTGGATTGAGAGAGTGATGACTTGTGTTACTACCACATCATTCTCTATTCTACTCAATGGAAAACTTTATGGGAATTTGCTTCCATCTAGGGGAATCCGACAAGGAGACCCTCTTTCTCCATACTTGTTTCTGTTGTGTGCAGAGGGTTTCACATCTTTATTGGCAAAAGCAGAGAATGATGGTAAAATCCATGGAGCTTCTATTTGCAGAGGGGAACCAAAAGTTTCTAACTTGTTGTTTGCAGATGATTCCCTTTTATTCTGCAGGGCAACACAAAATGAAGTCGAAGTAATTTCTGAGGTGGTTCAAACTTACGCTAATGCTTCGGGTCAATGCATCAACTTGGAGAAGTCCTCAGTCTTTTTCAACAGTAACACTTCAGTTAGCCAGAAGCATGATATTCTGAGCGTTTTGGGAGTGCAGGAGGTATACCCTTTTGACTCATATTTGGGGCTGCCTACCTTAGTAAGGAGATCTAAATATCATGCATTCTCATATTTGAAGGATAGAATTTTGAAGAAGTTTCAGGGTTGGAAAGGGAAGTTGTTTTCTAGGGCTGGTAAGGAGATACTTATAAAAGCTGTTGCTTAGTTGATTCCTACATATACCATGAGTGTGTTTCAACTTCCTTTAAAACTGTGTGATGAACTAGATGCAATGTGTGCTAAATTTTGGTGGGGACAAGTGGGGGATGAACGGAAAATTCATTGGCAAAGATGGGAGAAGTTAGCAAGATCAAAGAAGGATGGAGGAAGGGGTTTTAGGGATTTTAGGACATTTAATTTAGCTATGTTAGTTAAACAAGGGTGGAGGTTGCTGCATGATGATAGTTTTTTAGTATATCAATGCCTTAAAGCTAGATATTTCCCTGGAACTCACTTATTATAGGCTAAGGAATCCCTAAATTGTTCTTTTGTGTGGAGGAGTATTGTAGCTGCTTTGCCTGTTTTGAAGCTGGGGTGTTGTTGGAGAGTTGGGAATGGTCTTTCTATTCAGGTTTCAGGGGATAAATGGATACCGAATTATCCAACAAATGCGCCTTTGTTTCCAATTAGGGAGGAGGTCCTAGAGGTGGCTGTGGCTGAATTAATTGATCTGGAGTTGCATGCTTGGAGGTCTGAATTTATTTTGGACATGTTTGAGTAGGCGGATGCGGAAGCCATTTGTAGAATCCAACTAAGCCGACGAGATGTGGAAGATACTTTAATCTGGATGCACCATAAAAAGGGGTTGTTTACTGTCAAGTCTGCATATAAGGTGGCGAGGGAAGTATTGCATGGTGGAAATTTAGCTGAAAGCTCAAGGGGCTGCATAGGGAAAGAAGTGTGGGCTGCATTATGGAAACTTCGGATTCCAAATAAGATTAAAGTGTTTGGGTGGAGAGCTTGCAATGATATATTGCCAACAAAACAAAATCTGTCAAAACGAAAAATAATTGAGGATGAGATGTGTCCTATATGTATGAGATTTCCAAATTCAGCAATCCATGCTTTGTGGGAGTGTGAAGCGGCCAAGGATGTGTGGGCTGGTAGCTTAAAAATTCTGCAAAAGGGGGTATCGGGTTTGGCTGATTTTACTCACCTAATAGAGTACTTGCTGGATCAGATTGAGCTACATGACATGGAGGAGTTTCTGGTGCAAGCTTGGCAGATTTGGAATCAAAGAAATCGGGTTGTCTATGGAGGGAAATTCCATGACCCGGGATGGTTGATCACTCGAGCTAGGGAGTTGTTAGAGGACTTTCGGACTGCCCAAGATTAGATGAGAACAGAATCAGCTAGGCAGCCAGCTCAGGATACTTGGCAGCCTCCTCCACAGTCGGTCTTCAAGCTTAACTTTGATGCAACAGTGTTTTCAGGCCTCAACAGTTTTGGTTTTGGTGCTATTATACGCAATGAGAAAGGAGAGGTTATGGCAGCCATGGTAGCTAAGGGAACGGAAGTGTTTTGCAGTACAGAAGCTGAACTACTTGCTTGTAGGAAAGCAATTGAGTTTGCAGTGGATGCGGCTTTCTCAGAATTAGTTATTGAGGGAGATAATAGTTCGGCTATGACAGCTATTTCATCGCTGAAGATTGATCAATCCTTGTTAGGGAATGTGGTTGGGGATATTCAACATTTGATTCGTAATTTGCTGTGGGTAAGGATTGATTGTGTTAGAAGAGGGGCAAATCGGGTTGCTCATGTATTAGCCCAATTTGCTAGGAATATTACTGAGGATATGTATTGGATGGAAGATGTTCCTCCAATAGCTAGAGAAGTTTTGTACCAAGATGCTAATTTTGTTGAGTAAATGAATGATATGCTTCTGTTTCAAAAAAAATTGTATATAGCTTTCTTTGTACATTTGCCATAATAACATCAAAAATGTGCTACGGCATTAACGTACTCCAATCTCGTATTCTTTTAATACGTGCGGGTCGTAGCAGTTAAATAAAAAATTGTTACTGCTGAAGACTTACCAAGTCTTATCCACTCCTTACGACAAAGGACATGGACTAGCTCAGTGATTCACCACAATAAATAGACATGTTCCCATTCACCATTTCCTACCCTTTACTTTAAGCAAGAATCTATCTATCTATTTCTATAATTTATATCTATATTATATACTATGTAATAAAAGTTAGGTTTAGAAATCATGGTTGTGCTAAGTAGTTTTACCAAATTACAAGAATTTAAAAAAAAAATTTAAGAAAAAATAGATATAATTTTCCTTCCCTATAATTTCTAAGTTGATAGAAATCTTAATTTATTACAATCCAAATTCTTTATTAATCATTTATTAAAAATATTAATTAAAAAACAAAAAAGAAGTAAATAAGATAGAATTAGTCTATTGCATATGAAATTATCAACCTACGTTTGAGTTTTCTTTTTCTTTTTATTATTTTTAGATAAAACAAATATAGATTGTGTATCACAAAACGTAAAAGCAATAAGATAAATTTTTTTTAAAAAAAAAAGGGCAAAAGAGAAGTAAATAAGAAAGAATTAGTCTATTACGCATCAAACTATCAACCTATATGTTCGAGTTTTTTTTTTTTTTTTTAATAGATAAAAAGCATAATAAATAATATGATTGCAGGGTTCAAGTAATAACCGAATGATAGTTACATCCTTTTGAGTTGTTCCTTATCTATGACTTGATCCCTTCCTCCCCTTCCTCCACTATCTATCTATATAAAATAATTTAACACACACACACACACACACACATATCATATACTATATAATAAAAGTTGGGCTTAGACGCCGTGGTTGCGCCAAGTGGCTTTACCAAATTGCAAAAAAAAAAAATTTGATTTTAAAAAAAAATATATGTATATATATAATTTTTCTTCTCCTACAATTTCTAAGTTGATAAAATTTTTAATTTGATTACAATCCGAATTCATCTAATCCATTTAATAAACAAGTTTAAGTTTAAGTAAGACTCTAATTCTATTTGTATTAAAAAAAAAAAAAAATTCTAAATCTATTTGTTCTTATTGACTTATTTAGATAAAGTAATAATAAGTATCCTATCATTTTTTTATAAAGTAACAATTTTACTTTTAGCCTAATTTAAATGTTTTTTTTTTTTTTTGGGATAAAGTATCAAATGATAGTTAATATGTATTACCATTAACGTAAACTTAATTTTAAAAAAAAAAATCTAATTTAGATAATATCAATACAAAAAAAAATTAGGACAAAGTAACCCAAAAAAAAAAACTAATATATATATTTTAAATAATGATAAATTTTGCAAAAAAAATAAATGACAAATTCAAATCCACGTAAGTTTGAAGAAAAACATACAAATTTTGTTTCATGATATTGACAAAAATAATATACGAAAAAAAAAAAAGAATAAATCATCTTATGCATTCTAAAAACAAACATATTTATTGCACTCTTTTAATATGAATTTATCATATAACTTAAAAGTAAAATATTTATTTATTTATATTATCTATTCTATTATCTAATTTTAAGTAAATTAATAAAAAAAACTATTTATATATGAATTTTGATTAACTCGTGCATCGCACGAGCATAATGCTAGTATATATATATAACATGTGAATGATATAATTATAAACAACCTATCAAATTATGCCTATCAAACTCTTGAATTATTATAAAAATAAAAATAAACAAACGTATCAAGAAAAAGATATATGCTTATAACAACCTTGATGGATTTATTAATACTATAATTAAGAAAGAAAAAAACTAATTAAATTACTCAAATAGTGGGTTAAACTCGTTTTTAATATTAATGAGAAAGAATTACATTACACATAAATTGAGTAGGCATTCAATAATATTTTTATGATTTGTCGTACATACTCATGTTTTTATTATGTTAGCATGTAAACGAAATGATTATAAACCTCTAGATGGACGTTCCATACTCCAATTTTAAACTTTTTTTTTTTTTTGAAGGGATACTCCAATTTTAAACATATAATCTTATTTAAAGCCAAAAGCTCAGAAAGTAATTCCAACCTTTGTTTTAAGCTATTAAATCTTCCCCACCCAACACAGTTTCATTTTTCTTCTTCAAATCTATAATTTTATTCCCCTTTTGTTTATTTTTATTTTTATAGAAACTCTTCAAATCTATTCCTCTTAGTATTTGTAACAATTTATTTACTTTTTTTTTTTTTTATGCAGTGCAAATGTCATCCTTTAGATATTATTTGAAGCAATATATTTAACATTTATTTTGTACATGTTGTGCCAAAAAATTTTAATGGTCATGCTTATGATTACATCATAACTTGTTTTTCCACATTAGACTATTCCACTCCATATCTACGAGACACTCTTTCTTTCTTTTTTGAGAAACCAGACCCAAAGGCCTGCTAGATTAAGAGAAAAGATTACAATGCATCACTAATAACAAAAGGAGCTACGTCCTCAGGCACGGATTCCATCCACACCTGGAGCTCATTACCAGACTTGGAACTTCTGGCCAGTAAATGGGCGACTGTATTACCCAGTCGTTTTACATGCGTAAAATTACAAAAACGAAAAACAGTAGCTAGCCTTAGGGAATCATTTATAACCAAACCAAAATCCGGATGGTTTGAAACACTTTCATGCAGAGCTTTTGTAACAATCTCAGCATCTCCTTCAAAGATAGCATCAAAAACACTTAGTTCCAAAGCAAACTGAACAGCTCGCCTGCATGCCAGAGCTTCCACCGTAGCGACTGAGGAAGGGAGAGAGATCCGTTCCGCAAGAGCTCCTATCACACTACCATCAGAGTCCCGAATTATTACACCCAGACCAGTAGCTCCTAAATCGTTGAATATAGCCCCATCGTAGTTCACTTTGTAATGAGGAGAGATCGGCGGGATCCACCTGACCCTTTGAGCTGGAACAGAAGCATGCCGTAGACGAGTAGCAAATTGGGCAATTGTAAAATCCTGTAGAAAATGCACAGCCCTTGACCGTAAGTCATGAAGGCTTGACCCACAACCCCTCTCTCGGTCTGTATTTCTCTTTTCCCATATTGACCAAAACAACACTGCAAGGAGATTCATATCCGTTTCTTCTTTAAACCTGAAAGACAAATCCAGCAAGTCCGCAAAAGAGGAAAATTTATATTTCAAAAATTTTCTTGTTGACTCCTCTGCCTCCCAAACCGGCCTGAGAACAGGGCAGCTCCAAAGGGCGTGGATAGTATCTTCACATTCAGAGTCACAACTAGGACAGACCACACCATTGACCACCTTCCTTTTCTAGAGATTGAATAACGTAGGAATAGCATTGTTTGCTGCCTTCCACAACAGGTGTTTGATTTTCTGAGGAACTTGTAAAGACCAAATGTCGTTCCACATGTGTTTACGATTGCTAGGGTCCGAGCAATTAGGGAGAGACCCCCTATTCGATGAAGATAATAATCTATAGGCACTTCGAGTAGTATAAACACCTTGGTTGGAAGGAAACCAAACCTGCCTGTCCGGGGAGTTATGGATGCTCAAGGGGATACCCAATATAATTCTAGCTTCATGAGATAGGAACTCACGCTGAATCAGTTCCGTGTTCCATGAGTGGGAATCAACATCAATCAAGGCATTCACCATAGAGTCCGTGCTGAGCAAAGATAATGGCAAGACAATACAATTGCCGTGAGGGTGAGGTAACCACTTATCCCCTCTTATCTTGATTGACATCCCATCGCCCACTTGCCAAACCGAGCCCAACTCCACTGCCCGAGAAGCTTGAATTATGTTTTTCCATGCAAACAAACCCTTACTGGAACAATTTGCCTCAGTTATAGAACAAAATGGGAAAAATTTAGCCTTAAACACACTGTAAAATAGAGAAGACCCGTTGTTCTTTAACCTCCACACTTGCTTGGCAAGGAGCGAGTCATTGAAGCAGCTGAGCTCCCTGAAACCCATCCCTCCTTCACTTTTAGGAAGACAAAGCTTCTCCCAACTTACCCAATGGATACGCTTCTGCTCCCCACAGTAACCCCACCAAAATTTTCTGATCAAGCCTTCAATTTCATTAATTAGCCCTTTCGGAAGTTTGAAGCACGACATGGTATAGGTGGGGATCGCCTGGACCACCGCCTTAATCAGAATTTCTCTCCCAGCTTGAGATAATAGCTTTTCCTTCCACCCCTTTAAATTTTTCCAAATCCTCTCCATTATTAAACTGAAAGATCGTTTTTTTGCTCTACCTACGAAAGAGGGGAGACCCAGGTACTGTTCAAACCTTTGGATAACTGGTACAGCCAAGAGATTTTTAATATCTTCTTGAGTTTGGGCAGGAGTATTAGAGCTAAAAAAAAAATTTGTCTTACCTCGGTTAATATTTTGGCCCGAAGCATTTTCATAAATCTGAAGGATGGATTAGATTGTTTGGCAATCTGACATGGAGGCTCGACAAAAGATAAGACTATCGTCGACAAAGAGTAAGTGAGAAATGCGGGGACCTGCCGGACAAAGAGACACCCCTCTCAGGCTGCCACCCAATTCAGCTCTCTTAAGAAGCCCATGCAGCCCTTCAGTGATGAGTAAAAACAGCCCTTCAGTGCTTAATACTTTGTTTTAAGCTATTAAATCTTCCCCACCCAACACAGTTTCATTTTTCTTCTTCAAATCTATAATTTTATTCCCCTTTTGTTTATTTTTATTTTTATAGAAACTCTTCAAATCTATTCCTCTTAGTATTTGTAACAATTTATTTCCTTTTTTTTTTTTTTTTTATATGCAGTGCAAATGTCATCCTTTAGATATTATTTGAAGCAATACATTTAACATATATTTTGTACATGTGCCAAAAAAATTTAATGGTCATGCTTATGATTACATCATAACTTGTTTTTCCACATTAGACTATTCCACTCCATATCTATGAGACACTCTAGAAACTCCATAGGCCACATATTTTTACTAGCTATATGTTCATAAGAAACTCTAGAAACCTCATGGACTAATAATGTGGGGAGGGAGGGGGAGGGGAGGGGTTGGATTATGCTCCAAAGTCTAGACTAATGGGCCCATCATCCAGATACCCTGGGTAATACAATTTTTCAATTAACCACTTTTTCTAGCCTAGGTAATTTGTAAAAGTATGCTTATTGATACTTTGCCATTCAATAGCTGTGCTGAAACTCTTGGTAAATTTATTATTCTAGTTGATGATTTCAGGGACCTTCCTAGTCACCTACCCAAGAAGAAGATCAAACATTAGTATAGAAAAGTTAATAAGTGTGCTGATGCACCTGCAAGAAGGGTGATAGACAAGCTGGGAAATTTGTAATCTTAGATAATCCTCCTTCTGATGTTTTGCTATTAATGTATTTAGATAATCTGGACACGTGTCACGTACTATAAATCTATAATAGACATTATATGTCTAACAACCTTTCTCTCTAGCTTTCAATGAAGTTTCCGTCATTACCAAAAAAGAAATACAAAAAAAATATTGTGGCATTTCTTGCATCGAATCTAGCGGGGAAAACGTAACAAATAAAAACAAAATTACTCTTCTCCAAAAAAATAAAATAAAATTCCGAGTTACAAAACTCATCCAAAAAGATAAAAATGACGTTCACGAAGATCATTCAAAGCATTGCGTACCGTGTTTATATATATATATAATTGTATACCGTTAATTACGGGTAAATAACAAAGGCCTCTTTCAATTCATTGGCCATATAAAGAAATTTGAAAATCAAGTTGCCAATTAATAACACTGCATTGTGTTTATTGCACACAAATGTGTTAAAGATTTACCAGGCCTGTTGGCCCAAGTGGTACCCAGTCTCCTTAGTGACCTTCAACTCAGGGGTTCACACCCCTGCATAAACAATTACCCAAAAAAAAAAAAGTGTTAAAGATTTGCGACGTGGAGATCCGCCCATATGAACAAGTGTAGGCCATATTAATTGTCTCTTAAAAAATAGTGATTTAACTGGTGACATTTGTTGTTCGAAATTAAGAGTTTTACAAAGAGTCTCTATTTATTTTATTAAAAAATTTCAACCATAATAAGATACCTTATTTTATTAATGGGAAATCTATTTCTTTGGAGTAGAAAAAAGAAAATAGCATGAATTTGAGTCTTAATTGCATCCTAAAAAGTTGAAATTTATAAGTTATAAGTTAAAAACCATTTTAGAACCTCATGAGAATAAAACTATAAAAGTAATATCATGTGTACCACCGAGATTTTGATGGTACTATTGTTGTAGGCACAACACATTCATTAAATCACAACAACTGCAATTATTCAAATCCTATCAAGTATCATATGAAGAGATAGAAAAACTCTTACTGCCAAACCGCGTCCATTCGGTAGTGACTTATTTTTATTGCAGGGAAAATTTTTGACTTACTCTGTCATGAACTCCCAAATTATAGCCTCCTGCAGAGTCCAATATCAAGATGCCTACGCCTATGCCTATGACATGAATCCTCAAGAATTATGGGTCCTTGACAGACTAAAATCATGCAAAACAATAACCCAACTCAAACAAATCCATGCATTCGTCATCAAAACCAGCCCTCTCCGTCTCCGAGCCCCACAGCTCATATATCCCAAGCTCCTCTCTCTATGCACTACTTCCCCTTCTTCCTTTGGTGCAAACCTCACCTATTTTCGCTCTATTCTAACAAGCTTGGAGAACCCACATGTCATCCTCTACAACAACGCTATAAAAGCGCTTTCAAGTGCCCAGAACAGCTCTTTCTCACTCGAAGCCGTGGCATTATTTCGTGAAATGCTAATCAAAGGCCTCGTTCCTGATAACTATACTGTTCCGTATGTTCTCAAGGCGTGTGCGCAGTCTCGGTCACTACGAGAAGGCGAGCAAATTCACGCGCATTGCATCAAGACAGGGATGCTCTTATCCATTGTGTATGTAAAGAATACATTGATGAGATTGTATGGTGTTTGTGGGGTTATCAAAGCTGTTCAGAAGCTGTTTGATGGAAGTCCTCAAAGGGACTTGGTTTCGTGGACCACGCTTATTCAGGGATATGTAAAAATGGGGTTCTTGAGGGAAGGCGTGGCAGCGTTTTTTGAGATGTGTGATTCAAATTTAAGAGCAGACGAGATGACATTGGTCATCGTGCTTTCTGCGTGTTCTAAATTGGGTGATTTGGAATTGGGGCGAAAGATACATGATTATATGCGTGATAATGAGGTGAATTCGGATGTTTTTGTTGGGAATGCATTGGTTAATATGTATTTGAACTGTGGAGATGCTGACTTTGCTTGTAAGTTGTTTGATGAGATGCCTTTTAGGAATGTGGTTGCTTGTAAGTTATCCAAAAAGAGGCCTAAACAAGTATGGGTAAAGAGCGGAATAGTACACCGTTAATTACGAGTAAATAACAAACGTCTTTTTCATTTTCTTCGGCCATATAAAGAAATTTGAAGATCAAGTTGCCAATTAATAATATCGCATTGTGTTTATTACACACATATATGTGTTAAAAGATTACTACGTCGACTTCTCAAAAAAAAAAAAAAAGATTACTACGTCGAGATTGTGTGGGATTGTGAGTTTTTTGGAATGGAGGAAATGATCTATTGTGATGAACATTGGCATGGTTATGGTGCAGTGGGATGGCGGATTTTGACAGATCTTTTCTCTTTTTTGTTTTCTTTTTGTTTTTGTTTTTGTTTATTTTAGAGGAGTTTAGAAAAAGGTCCTCGATCGGCACTATATTTATCAGGATTATAACACGGGTTCACTTATGGCTGTCACTTACAAATGAGAAGACTAGATAAGTTTTCATCATCAATTTATATGTGCTAATAATTTGCATGCAAAAAGTTAGAAATATAGAAGAATGGATTATTATTTAAGGAAAATTAGGTGCCTTTTTCGCTTATATTGAACTTTATTACTCAGGTGCATAATTAATAGAGCACTTCTCACCTGTAAATGAAAATAAAAATAAATAAAAACACTAATAAAAAATTCTTTTGATAAGTATTGATATAAGACATTATTATGTAAAAAAGAAGATGATTTGGACCAAAGATAGTAGAGTTGCTTAAAAATTTGGTATTAAACTTAAAGAATTATTCAAGAAACACTGTCGTTAAAGGTAGAAACAAAGGCTTACAAGAAATTTTTTTTAATGACTGTCATTGGCCTTTCAGCATTACATGTACACTCCTAATATGTTCTCGAGGAAACGGTAATTGAAATTGACACGACATAAAATTAAATTCTTATTACAATAGATTCACTCAACTGAATTCCGATAAGATCACCAATCCATCTTCTTTCTAATATGTGGTTCCAATCCCTATTCTTCCTTTATATGTCTAGAAAAGAGAAAAAAAAAAAAAAAAAAAAAAATCAATCGCAAATATAAGAAGCTAGAAAAAGACAATCAATAGCATAAAGGTAAACTTGTCTTACATACCTTTATCTCTCTGGGAATACCACCTTGAGCGGTTCATATTTGAATAACATAAATAAAAATTTAAAATAATACATAAATACATTAGAATCCACAAACCTGATTCCACCAAGAAATTAAGATAATGAAGCACCTTTTGACATGATTATTCATTTGACTACAAATGTTTGGATTAAAAAAAATAAATCAAGAATAAAAGATTTACAAGCATGATAAGGTAGAAGAGAGAAACTAATAAGAAAGTTATCGAGTTGTAATAGAGTCAGTTTTTAATTTGAGTTTCAAAACATGGGCAATAACATTGTGCTTCAATGTGAACTTGTAAAACTTCTTCCATTTTTTAGATGAAGTAGTTTTATCTGAAACATGTGGTGTTGTGGATTTGTAAAACTTCCTTCAATTTTTTTTTTTTTTTTTTTAAGAAACAATTTTATCTATCTATATATATATATATATATATATATATATATATATATATATATATTTTTTTTTTTTTTTTTAAAGCATCCGAAACTTTTGTTGTGGATGTGCACTATATGTGGATACTTTTTAGAATTAAAAATTGTGAAAACTTAAATTAAATATATATAGTACCTTAGGTACTATCCCTTAGATACCCCTTATAAATTTCAGCCACTTGTCTAAATACTTAATAGAGGTTATAGAGAAAATGGTGTTGAGCATCTGTATCTTTCTGTCCTTTTTTTTTTTTTTTTTTTTTTTTAAATCTTTCCTTTTAAAGTTCATTTAGAATTCCACATCAGAATAACACGAAAGTGAGATCAAGAGTTTCAATTTCATTCAACGTTGGACATCTTTGTGAGATAGGTGTCCTTATTTTGCTTCCTGTACTTATTATTGTGAAATGGTGACAATCCTTGGATGTTCTATCATGCTGGCTTTCGCTCCCTGTTATAGTTGTAATCTCTTTGTTCTTCAATAAAGTTCTATCATTGAAGTAAAAAATAAAAAATAAAAAAAAGGGAAAAACACAAACGTGAAAATCAATCACTCTGAAAATTTTGAGATCTATCCCTGCTTAATCTTAGTCGTGGTATGTGGACGAGAACAAAGTTTTTCTCCAAACTAGTTTAGAGAGAAACCCTTCAAACTTCTTATACATTTATTTTTTGGATGTGAATTTTAAAAATCTATCCGTTGAATTTCATGTTCCTTATTTTCTTAACATGCATATCAAATTTCATTCAAATCAGATGTTATTTACTAATCGATCGATAAATTTATTTTTTATACACAATTTTAGATCATATAAACTTGAAATTTTAACATTTGTTTGATGACATAGGAATTGATCTTTGATTTTCTTGAAAATTTTCAAGCATGAAGGATAAAATAAGAACAAACAATCTAACAGTTAGATTTTCAAAATTCACACTCAATATAAAAATATATAATGGATTTGAAGGGTTTCTCTACGAAGTAGTTTGGAGAGAAACTTTGTTCTGTGGACAAGGAGCTCACTGAGTTTGACTCATCATATAGGACCATTTGATCTCTTCTCTCAACTCTACTCTTCTTCTTCTTCAACCCAAATCATTCTATCTAAGGTTTCCAAAACCTAATGGAACCATAGCCTTCTTAGCCTCAGTCCTCGATCTCTCATCTCCTGCCTCCACAACTCGCCACTATGGCACAATGCTCGGGAATTCTTTTCTATTTTCTCATCTCATCTCTAATTAGAACAATAGCATTTGTTGTGCTAAGCCAAACGATATTCTATCACATCAAAACCCTACTTTATTTATTTTAGCATAGCATTTAACAATACACTCTACATCTCATCTTCTATTTTAAAATTAAAATACATTAAAATAATAACCTTTGAAAAAAAGCACCACCACCATCAACAACCAATACTACCACCAAATCAACCTAACCAACTAAATTGCCACCCTACCTCCACTATTAACAACCAACACAACCACCACCCAAACCCAAATCAAGCCAACAAAAACCCATATCAACCCAATTGAAACTCAAATCACCAACCAACCACCAAATCGCAACCCAAAAATTGAAACCACCGCTGAAATTGCCACCCAAATTGAAACTCAACCCAGCACCACCACTAAATTGACAACCCAAAATCGATGATCTACAAACCACCCACAACCCCAACCCAAACCAGTGAGAGAGAGTAGACAAAATTGTGAGAGAGAAGATAAAATCACGAGAGAGAACAACTAAGGTGTTAATATTGGATATAAGAGACAACTAATCTGCTACTTTATTTGATAGGGTGGTTCAAGATTATTCAAAAGGTATGCATCTCATTGCCTTAGCACTTTGCCATTTCGCTTTGTGCTTACTTTGTGATTTTCTAAGCTAACTGGATTGATGGAGTGCCTCCAACCAACCCTACTAGATGGTTTTCGACCTAGTTAGTAGGTCATTATTATTTTGCTAACATTCCACCAATGATCCTTAGGGTGTCTGGCCTTTGTACTTGTCAGAATATTTATCATGGTACAATTTCCATTCTATCCAATACAATTGGTATCATCTATGGGGATTGTACACTAGAAGTTTAATAATATATGGTTAGATTCAAATTATACGTACCGTAACTTTTGTCAATATTGCATCTCTTGATATCTTTTTATTGGTTATGTATTTTGACAAATCTACCACCAGATTACTTTTCTCCTTATACCCTTATTAATTGCTTGTAAAATTTTAAGATAATTAGAGATCAATAATTATCTTATCTATAATTTAAATTTCAAGGTTTTGTACTTAAAAATTATACACTACACTAAATGAGTTTTTTGATTGAATAGTAAATAACATATGTTTAACACAAAATTCTAATGAAAATATGTTATCCAACCATATGATTTTTGAAATACTATTCTGATTAAGAGTTATTGAGTGATGTATCATTATAAAAAGTTGCCAAATATAGCTATGTATGTATGTATGTATGTATATTAATTATAATAAAACGTGAGCTTTGACTAGTTGACATGGCATTATGGAAGGGAGTAGAAACGAAAAGGGTAAACTATGTTTTTAGTCTCTATCATTTACACTATATTTTAATTTGGTCCATAAACTTTTAATTGTGTCAATTTGGTCCATAACCTCCTAGTGTCGTGTAAATTTAGTCTCTGCCATTATCTCTTAGATGGAAATTGCCGACGTAGAAAACGGTCAAAATAAAAAATTAGTTTATTGTCATATCAACGGAAACTAATTTTTTATTTTGACAATTTGTCATGTCAGCAATTATCATCCAAAAGATAACGACAGAGATTAAATTAATACAACATTAAAAAATTATAGACCAAATTAACATAATTGAAAGGTTAGAGACTAAATTAAAATATGGTGTAAAAGGATAGGGACCATATACTTAGTTTATCCAAATGAAAAATGATAACTAATTAGATATTCCCATTTGAAAAGAAAGAAAGGAAAAAAAAAAAAAGTGGTAAAAATTTAATAAAAATGATAGTAGAGCTTATAAATTTTGTACATCAGTTTCAAGCAATGTCAAAACACAAGGGGATGATCTTGTTTCCAATTTGTAATGAGTAGCTTCGACAGCTAACCATTTAGCTATTTTGTTGGACCTAACAGAGCAATCCAAGAACCTCATCCACCGGAAACCACCTGGAAGAGCCGGAATGTGGAATATCGTTCATTAGATGTGAAGTGCGTCTAAGGAACGATATTTGGGTTCTTCGATCAGTTTGTTTTAATATATTGGTAGACAAGATCTTAAAACTTATATATTCAAGGGGTAAGGTTGTTTATTTATCTTTTATATTTGAGATAGGTAATTAGTGGAGAAGGAGAAGATGGAGTTTGAACTTTCAACCACAGATACTACAAATAATATTAAATCTCATAATTAAGATTTATTTGTGCAACCATTTTATTTCATTATGATTATTTCGATCAAATTACATGAAAGAAAATAGATCAAGTTTTATTTGAATGGTCTAATATTTCTATCACTATATGGTTTTCTCTAATTGTTATTGTTCCACCATATTTGTTTCTGAAGATACTCAATCACATTCTTGTCTAGTTGAAAGGCCTTGGTGAGAACATCAGCATTGATAAGAGGATCAGACCCAAAGACTGCATTTGCTATGGTGATAACTCCCGGATTTTGACTATTGAAACGAGAAAGTGCAACAGCATTGGTTTCCCCTATATTGATCTCAAAGTGAATGAGACTAAATGGGAATACAATGACGTCTCCCTTGTGTAGAATTTTGGTAAAGAGACGATTGGGATTAGATGTGACAAAGCCAGCGTAGAGCGTACCCTCTAGGACTTGTAAAACCTCTGTGGCTCGAGGGTGAGTGTGAGGAGGATTTACTCCATTTGGTGCAAAGTCAAGACGAGCCAAGGATATGTCTAGAGTGTTGAGGCCTGGTAGGTTGTCCACAGTGATTCGAGTGACATTTGACCCAAGTGGATTTGAGGTGCTTCTGGGAATGTCTAACCCAGGTAAGAAAAAATCATCAACTCTGACAAGATTTGGGTCCTTGCAGAATTTTCCATTGACAAATACTGTAGTAAGAAAAGTTTGTTATGTTCACATGTGCATGGGACAATTTTATAATTAACAACGTTTGATAACACATCATGTAAAAGATAGAATATTTTGTCCATATCCTTATGTGTTATTCCATAGATTCCCCAATTAAATTCAAACACATGACTACATTGATCAATATAACACAAGCAATGTTGCATTTCCTTAATGAAAATTAAATTCAATACAACCATGTGTTTAAATTTAATTAGGAATTTAAGATAAAGCACCTAAGGCAGTACCTAAAGTTTATCTATAATATTGCCTCATAGCATAATTTTATTCCTGAGTATATTCCTAACAATAGAAAGATCAATCCAGAATCTTGAAACGAGTGCTAAGAATACTAAAAACGAGTATGTACATACCTCCTGAACTGGAATCATTAACTGCAACACAGAAGTCTTGGAGAGCACTAGGGTCAAAGGCAGAGGCAAGGGGAAATGCCAAAGCTAACAGGGCAAGAGTAACAAGGTAAGGAACACTTCTCATCATATTTGAGGCTATCTTTACTTGATATTCTTTCTTTGTATTATTGATTTTTGTGAGGTGAATTGTAGCATTGGTTACACAAGTCTATTTATAGAGGAGAAATCAGTGAAACAGTCTATGTTTTTCCATACACGAAAGCGAATAAGACTTGGTAATGCTTCAACGGTAACTTTATATATATAAAATAAGTGAACCATTCCTGTACTACTTCTAGCTGCACATGTTAAAACTCCAATCAAATTGGACCACTTCAACGCCGCCTTGCAGTTTTTAATTAATAGTACTTAGCCTTATCCATAAAATAAATCTCACAAAATGAAATTGACATTACTCGAGCGCCCATTTATCGGTGTGAATTGACGAACCTACAACACTTTGTACAATTGTGGATTCTAGTTAGCTTAACTGGTAAAGTTTCTGATGGTTGAATAAGAGATCTGAGGTACAATCCCCGCCTACACCAAAAACTGATTGATGTCTTGGTCTGATAATAAAGAGCTATCATTAAATCTAGAATGGGGATTTTCTTGATGTTTCTTCATCCCTCATTTTTACTTTTTTTTTTTAAATTCATTTTATTTATTTTTTTCCTCTAAAACACTAAAACTGAGGAGAATTTTAAGTTTTTTTTCCCCTTTATGTGGATTTTTTTTTCCTTATGATGGTAAGGTAGTTTATTTCAATAGCAATTAAATATATTTTTTTTAATTTTATTAGTTACCTTTGTCAAGTAAGTATTATGTCAGCAAGTTTTGTAATTGAGATGATAGGAAGGACTAAAACAAACATTTTTGAAAAACTCAAGGACCAAATAGAAAGGTAGCAATGTATTTTAGATTTAGACAAGACCTAGTTAAACTATATTATGCTATTATTATTAGTTTCCGGTTATTGAGTGCCTTTACGGTATTTTTTAATAGACTATTTTAAGAAAGTTTTAATACTACTTTCATAATAAATATATATAAAAAAATGTTAAAAAGGTTAGTTATTTTTTTTAATAAAATATTTCTAAAATATTTTTTAAATTGATGTCCTTAAAACATTAGTTAACTTTGCCCTAGTTATTATTGATACCAAAGTTGTTTAAGTGCTTATGTGTAGGCCAAGCAGCTTTTAGGTCCGAAGTTTCAATTACAAACAATAATTTGACTTTGAAAAAAAATTAAAACATTAAGAAAAATAACAAATAATTGTGGACATTCACAACTGATGTTTGAAGTAATCTTTTATGATTATAAAAAAAAAGAAGTAATCTTTTATTGCATAAGATCCAAACTTAAAAATGTAGCACATGTGGTTGAAATGATCAATTTGATCTCCGCAATCATATTGATCATATATTAGAGTAAATTCCATTAACATACCTTGAGATTTGAGTTAATATCAATAAGATCCAAAACTTTTCAAAACTAACCAATTTGATTTTTAAAGCCAATTTAGTCCCTAAAATAGTTAAGAAAAAATAACTAACTGACTTAACAGTGTTTAGGGAATAAGTTGGCTTTAGAAACTAAATTAGTTAATTTTGAAAAATTTTAAACCTGGTTGATATTAACCCAAACCTAAGAGTATGTCAGTGGAATTTACCCTATTATTATGTTTTCCTCTGTCAAGAATGAATTTTTCTACTTCGTCAACTACGGGTTTCCGACACTTATAACAGAAAGAAAGGTAAGGAAGCTTAAACGTTGACTGATAATGATTATTTTGTAAAGTTTTCTCAAGTCTGAATGTTTCCGTAGGTAAATGCTTCCCCAGTTATTTGTAAAGTGGGCAAAAGTCAACAACTTTTATTTTTGAATTTTGACCATATCATAGACTACTTGCAGACATTGCTTAACGCATCAAGCTGACCCATAATATATATATATCAAGCTGATTCAACTCTTTGTTTGGAGTTAGAAATTTAATTTGTTAATGGTTCATTCACACGCCATTAGGACTTCTTCTTGCAGTTGTAAGCCATATGAATACGTGTCTCTATTCAAATGGATAGGAGGCTTTAGGGTAGGACCTCGTGCCTTTTTTTGTTTTTTGGGCAAAAGGACCTCATGCACCTCCAAGGTTAAAAGTGTGTGTAAGGGTAATAGTTTTATGCGTTGATATATCTGAAATAAAAAACGCTATTTGAATCTTAGTTTTTAGTGTGTTCAAGAAGTACAAGTGACAAATAAGTGGTTTTATTGAAAACAAGACTTTTTAAGAAACTGTTCAAGAAAAGTTAAAACTGCCAATCTCGATACCTCCTCGATACCTACTGATCTATCGAGACTTAATGAAACTCGATGCCTATCTTGATACCTCTTGATCTATCGAGTTATGAGATTTTTGATTTAGCTAGCAACGCCTTATTATAAGTGGCTACTTTTGTGTGGGTTTGTGTAATATAATAGGAGAGCCTATTTAAAAGCTCATTAAGCTCCTATTTAAATAAGGTGGTATAGATAGAAAACTTAGTCTTCCCAATGTTTTAAATTGAAACCGTAGCCTCCAACTATTGAACTTGTGAGTTTAGAAAATAGGAAAAAAAAAAAGAAAAAGATATTGCTGCGACTCTCATACGTCTTTGGATTGCGTAATAAGAAATTCTCTGGCACCAGTAGTTGAAGATCTAATTGGTGTGTTGTGTGAAGTTGCTGTAAAAAACCACAGACTTGTTGCTGTGAAGAAAACTTTCAAAAAGTTCTTGGAGTCAGTCAGAGGTTCTGATTGTGATTGCAAGTGTGACATCTGTGAAAGAGTTTATATATTGAAGAGTTCAGACTTCAGAGGTTCTGATGCGATAAAATGTTTCTACTATAAGTTCATCTATTGAGATTGTAAAGTTTAGAGACAAATGTTTTGTACTAAATCTTAAAGTTCTCTTTGCTATAGTGGATTTTTTTTTTGGGAAGGTCTCTCCCAAGTTTTTTGTTTCTTGTGAAACTATTTTATTTCATTGGTTTTCCTAAGTCATCATATTTTGTGCATGATATTGATGTACCATTCATAATAGATCTAATTAAAAATTCGGCCTTAAAACTTAGTAGTTTTATCAATGAATGTCTAAATTTCTAACAATATTATTCTTTAAATATACTATGAGTTTTAGAGTAACATTGACTCCTTTAAATTCTAATTATTTATAATTATTTTTTTTGGGTAAATAATAATTAAAAAAAGAGGTTAGGAAGGGTCGATCAATGTGGCTTCCTTATTTGGGCGTAACCATAGCACTCCCGTGCTAAGACTTTATTTTGACGAAATATAAGGAACACCAACATGTTATTAGTGGGGGATGGCTGACTTTAACTAAATAGACTCTGCAGAGTCTTGTTGGTCCAAAGCCCTAATTACTAGGTCACCAATCACGTTATTTATAAAGAAATTAATACATTGTATTTTGTCACTGCATAATTAATTTATCTCAACTGGTAAAGTCTCCGATGGTTGAATAAGAGATCCACCAAAATCGATTGGTATCTTGCTCTAATGATAAAGAGCTATCATTAAAAGCGGTCGTTATAAGTTGAAACTCTCTTAGAAAAAATCAAAATAATGACAGTCAATTATTTGTTTTTTATCTCAAAAAAAAAAAAAAAAAGTTGTTTTTAAATAATGATGAGGTGACATGAATTAAAAAAAATAAAAAATTGTGCATTTATGACAATCAATGGATTGGTGGTTTTAAAGCAACCACATCAGTGGTTGCAAAATCTTGCAAAATAAAAAAAGTAGTTCATTTAACACATTTTGACCAAAAAAACACTCACATTAGTGGGTGTAAAATTGTGCATAAATGCACAAGTGCTATAGTAACCGTGCATACATTATTTTAATATTATTTCTCTCCTCTCACATTCTCTCTTCCCCTGATTCTCTCTCTCTTCAACTCATAATCTTTGCAGTTGATAACCCCCACCGCCAACCACATAGACCTAGCACTACCACCCATATCACCGCAACTCAGCACTGCCAAACACCACCCCCAAACACCACCAACCACCACCACCACAACTCCGACACACCATAAAATCAACCAAAAATTAAACAAACCTACACATGGTCACACCACAAAATCAATCGAAAATCAAACACACCCACACCCGCACATGGACTCACCAACAAAGACAGAGAAAGCATTTTTCTGAACTTGTGGCTATAGGTCGACTGGAACGGTGCTTGTGGTGCTTTGATTGTGGATCATTGCTTGTGGATAATTGATCAATGATTGTGGATCAGTGGATCGTGGATTGGAAAGGTGATTTCATCATCGTTGCCATCGTTGCCGATGATGTGGATCAGTGCTGGCGATGTAGATAGGTGCTTGTGGGTCGACGGAGATCGGCGGTGCTTGTGGGTTTTGATGGTTGTGGTGCTTGTGATGGAGTGTTGATTTGACCATGAGAGAAAGAAGAAGAAAGAAGAGGAAGAAAAAGAAAGAGGAAATGACCGAAAGATAAGGAAAAACAAAGAAGAAGAAAGAAGAGGAAGAATAAGAAAAAGAAACGGCAAAGATAAAATAATATTAAAAAAAGAATATAAAAATATTATTTATATAAAATATAGTGTATAATAGATGAACTGATGTAGGTGTTTTGTAAAAGTGATGGTGTAAAAAGTAGGTTTTTTTTTTTTTTTTTTTAGTAAAATAGACGAAATCTTTTAGAAGAACTGATGCGATTGCTCTTAGGGTCAAAACTTGTGCCTTTTTTTTTTCTTTTGGCAAAAGACCTCATGCATCTCTACAGTAAAAAGTATAATTCTTTATATCCTATTTAGAATTTAGTGTAGTACTATCTCTTAAAAACCTCATTTATTTATTTATGAAATGAAATTATATAGGGATCATTTTTATATAATGAATTGAATAAGCTATGAATTTGAATGATTAAGGGCTTTTATTTATTTATTTCTATTTTGAATGATATTTTTGTTGTTGTTTGGCCTAATCTTGTTGTTGTTTCATCTATTTTTTCTATTATGTGGGCTTTTATTTTTTATTTAATTTTTGTTTAAGGGTTTAAGATTTATATTTGGGTGGCTAATATTATTTTTGTTGCATCTAAATTATTGAGATTTTCAAGTCAGAATGTTCAACATTTCTATAAGGACTTGATTTAGGTTCCCTAGCCTAAAGGTTGGTGGACTTAGGCTCAAAAAGCTCAAAACAATGAATTTGTAGAGACTAGGTTGGAAAAACTGGGCTTTAATGATTCAAACAAATACTAAGGTAGATTGGAATGAAAAAAGAATGAAAACAGACGGGTTTATGTTTGAAGAAAAAAGGTCCTCGGCAAGATTCGAGGAGCACAACTCTTATATATTGCTCTTAGGTTTGATTACAAGATTGGTTCCTAATTGCTATAGTATTTTCCACTTGATTTCTCCCCCCTTACTCTCCCTGCCTTCTTTTTCTTTTATACTCTTGTTTCCCTTCATCTTCGCCCTCCACGTGCATGCTAGATGGTTGGTGTTGATATTTGTCCCATCAGCCCCTTTCCTAAGTCTTCGTGTAGTAGTTGTAAGGCACCATTGTTTAGGCATCACCTTCACATTAATGCGGCCAAAGAGTTAGTTGGAGAGCAATTAATACGGCGGTAGTAGCTTTTCCCTTAGATATTTTGGGACTCTCCTTTGTACCATGTCTCTGTAATGTTTATCTGTGCCAGGAGAACTTCCTAGAACATTCCCCTGGACAGTAATCCACATATTCGAACCTTGGCTTTGGGTAGTCGAGGATACATTTATCCTCAGCCCATCCTCTAAAGCTATTATGACCAAAACAAACTTCTTTATTTAGTAACACAATCTCCTCTGCTAAAGATTTATCCTCCTTAGACAACTCCTCGTCCTTGGCTTGGGCCACAGGCCCAAGATACAATCAGATAAAGAACTCCTAGGCCCAACATCCCTACAATTTCTTTATAGATTAAACAAAATAGGTTAGTTTAAAAATAATTATGTATATAATATATTTTTTGCAAGTATATATATTTTTTTCCAAGTGAACACCTTGATCTCAAGGTAAAGCTGCCCTAAATCTCAACAGAAAGATCTCTACCAGAATTTCACCTGTATTAGAGCATACACATTGGTGGAGGCAAATTTTTAGCTATTTCGCACCACAAAAGTCACTTTATCTATTTTAACTTACCATTTTACAACTCACTCCACATCAATGGTCTTATTTTCACATCAAAGTTAAACACTATTCATTTATTTATTATTATTTTTTCTTTCTTCAACTCTATCTCTCTATCTTTCCCTCCCTTCAATCCACAAGCACTCACCGGGGCCATCAACCATTACAACCACTACCACAAACCGATCCACCACCATAAGCCCAACAACCATCAACAAAACCCATTCATCAACTATCAACAAAGCCCATTCTTTAACAAAACTCATTCATCAACCATCAACAAAATCAAAACTCATTCATCAAAATAAAAATAAAACCCATCAACATAAAACCCTTCAACAGAAACCTATCTACAGAACACATCAACTAGAAAAATTCAAAATCAAAACCCATTAACAATGAGGAAGAGACGAAGATTTATTAGTCACAATGACAACGCTGTTTTGTCAGTCATGGCAAGGAAGAGACAATGATGATGAGCAATGGGTGGCTTGCTGTGCAATCATGGGTCTTGGTGTTGGTGTTGGTCCACAATGGCAATAAGGGGTGAAGAGAGATGGTGCTTGTGCTTGAGGCGGAGAAAGATTAAGAGACAAAGTAGAGGAAAAATGAGATAGTAGAGAGAGAGAGGGGTGGAGAATGAAGGTTGGCGCTAGGCAAGGGCTTGGGTCGACGGTGAGTGGAGGAAGAGGAGCTTGCAACGGGAAGAAATGAAGAGTGAGGAGAGAGGAGCAACGGGCAGAAATGAGAAAGGAGGAGAAAAAGAAAAGAAGAGAAAAAAAAGAAAAAAGAAAATATTAAAATATTCTGACTAGTGTGAACGCAACATAAGTTTTTTTTTTCTTTATTTTTTATTTTTTTTTTTAACTTTTGAGCTACAGTGCATAACTATCTTTGGCTGTGCACTATAGCTGAGAAGCCAAAATTTATGGTTTTAACTCCACCAATGTAGCCCCAATTTTGTAATTGGTGGTGCTAAAAATAGCAATATGGTTTTTTAGCACCACCAATAATAAGCATCAGCGTTGGTGGTGCCAAAAATTTAGCAATTTAGTACAAAAAAGCTACTTTATCACCTCACTTTATAAAACACCTAACAACAGTGGTTTTATATTAGCATTCAACACAATAAAATAATATAAATAACACAATAAAATAATATATCTACTACAATAAACAACAACCACCACCACCACCACCAACACAATAAAATAATATAACTTTTTATAAAATATTATTTTTTAAACCTTCTTAGCTATAGTGCACAGCCATCTTTGGTTGTGCACTGTAGCTTAATAGCTAAATTTTTAAGCTTTCCCTCCACCATTACAGCATGCTTTTTAGTATTAGTTGTGCTAAAAATAGCAATATGTTTTTTTAGCATCACCAATGCTAAGAGCATACCCATCAGGTGTGTTAAATGCCAAATATTTGGCATTTGACACACCAAACACCAAAAAAACCACTCACATCAGGTGTTCTAGATGCCAAAATATTTGGCATAAGTGAATAGTACAATCTCAAAAATGAAAGCGTATGGATAGAAATAGTAAAAGTTTTAATATTTTTTTATTCTATTCTCTTTCTCCTCTCTCATCACTTTATTCCTTTTTCTCTCCTCTCTCATTTTTCCTCAGCCATTCCTATCAACCTTTCCTCTTTTCTTCTTTCACTCTTTTTTCTTCTCACTCTCGTTGCTTTTCTCTCTTGCTTTCAGCCTCGCCACGCCACCTCCTTGACCTGATGTCGATCTTTGTTGCTATGGTTTTTTTTTTTTTTTTTTTTTTGTGTGTGTGTGTGTGCAGTGATTTGATGGGTGTGTTTGGCAGTGGGTGGATTTAGATGATGATGGGTAGATTGGTGGTGGTGGGTTGCGATGGACAGATTCAGTGGTGGGTGGGTCAGCTTGTGGGTGGGTTGTGATGTTGATGGGCAAATCAGTGGTGGTGGGTTCTGATGTGCGAATTCGGTGGTGGGTGGGCCGGCTTGTGGATGGGTTTCGATGGATGGGTCGGCGGTGAGTGGGTGGGTCGGTGGTGGGTGGGTTGGCGGCGGCAGTGGGTGGGTTTGTTTTTTTTTTTTTTTTTTTTTTTTTTTTAATAAAAGATAGACAATGATTTTGTTCTGGTTGTGATTTTCTAATATGGTGGGTTTGATTTTGGGTGTTTATGTGGTGTTTTGTTATGGTGGTTTTGGTGTGAGACGGTGATGGGGTGGGATGTGGGGCATTAATGGGTGCTCGTAGCGGAGGTGGTGTTCTGCTTGGGTTGTGATTTTTTTTATATTGTTGGTTTTTTTAATGTTATTTTAATATTTGTGTAGGCACTCAATTTTGCACCCATGATTTAATCAAGGAGAATGACTTGAATGACTATCCATGTACCCCAAAAATCATGATTGCATTACATGCATTAATTTGTCTTTGCATTACATGCATTAATTCATTCATTACCTATCATAAAAATGATCTTGAGATTCTAATGGTCATAATGGTGTGTCCAGTTTCCAAATCTGACCATCAGATCGAAAGATATTTCACGATCAAGTTGCATGGTCAACATGCATTGTATCTAGGTAGAGTCGACCACACATGATCAATTTAAATTAATTCTGATTGGTTAAGCAATTAAAATTAATTAAATAATTTTGTGATTGCTTGATAATTAGTGTTTAAAATAGGGATGCATGCATAGGAATAAAAGGGATGATTAAATAACAATAAAATTGTGGATAATCTGAACTTTATCAAGATTTATTTTAAGGAATTTATCCACAAGATAATTGTTCCTAAAAAGTCTGAATTATCCATAAAAGAGATAAAAAAATCATGGACTAAGGATGAAAACAAGTCTAGGTGCGAGGACCAAATCAAAAAACCCTAGAAGGAGAGTCCAAAACACACTCGAATATGGAAGAACGTTTGGTGTCCAAGTGCCCATTCGGCACTTTTGGAGTGCCAAACGGCACTTTAAAAGGGCCGAATTTCCCTCTTTTGGGCTTTGGCCATACGCCCTTCGAGTGACGATAAGACACACCCTTTTTTGATCTTTTCGCAAAAGGATGAGTCTCGATTTGCATTCTACACATCAGAGCTATTTTTTAGAGTCTTCTGGCCTCTATAAATAGAGGTTGGATCTCATAATTCAGCACCTTTTTTTTGACGCTCTGAGAGGCATACATTTTAAGGCTCTCAAATTGTTGATCTTCTCTGAGATTTGCTGCTAAAATTAGGGTTTTTAGGTTTCAAAGATAACTAATAAGTTTCTTTGAACCCTAAAACATCCTCTCAAGAACAAGGAGTGCTCATGCAAGAGGTTGTTTTCAATCACCTTTTCTTCTTATGCTTCTTGTTTATAATGATGAATGTTTTTCCTTTATCCATGAATTATTATTTATTGTTTTGTTAAAGCATGATCTTGATTTTTATACAATTGTTATGATCTTTTTCCTTAATTCTAATAATCTACATGTGAATAATTTTTTTTTCTTAAAACAAAGACAGATATGCATCTTTCTTAGATGTAGATCTGAATTTTTCTTATATAAAAATAGATCTGCATCTTTCTTAGATGCAGATCTGAATTTTCTTTAATTCAAAAACAGATCTGCATCTTCATTAGATGCAGATCTGAATTTTTATTAAATAAAAAAACTAATTTGTATCTTTCTTAGATACATATCTAATTTTTCTTTAACACATGCAGATTTTTGAAATAAAGAAAAAAATTAAATGTGATTGTGTTTGTGTTTGTTTTATTTAATTCACATTGCATAAATTTAAATTATGAGTGAAACTTTCTTCTTAAAAAATCTTTTTCATTCTTTTAAAACATATAAGAAACAAATCTGATTTTTTTGTTATCAAAAACCATTTTTTAGTTCTTAAAAAAAAAACAGATTTGATATTTTTCAAATCAAAAGACTTATATTTCATGTGATAAACACAGATTTGAATTTTCTATCTCCAACAAATTTGATATTTTTCAAATCAAAAGACTTATATTTCATGTGATAAACACAGATTTGAATTCTCTATCTCCAAAAACTACATTTTTCTACATCCTACAAAACAAATCTGGTATTTTGACAAATCAAAATCAATTTTTTTACCAATCAAAACAGATCTGAATTTTTTAAACAAAAGAAGAGACTTCACTTATAAATAAATTTGGGTGATTTAATCTTTATTTAACATGTTCAACAAATCATTCATAACATGCATAAAAAGGTACATTGGTCACAAGAGTCTAGAAGACCGGACTCTGTCTGGGCGGAATGGGTGCCTAACACCTTCCCATTTTGTAACCTAGCCTCCAGATTTAGGTCTTTGGTTAAGTAGATATAAGCCTTGTCTTTACTTTTTATTTTGGGTAGAATGTAACTAGTACAAAAAATCATGTAATTATTTGGTAGTTTGTAACTAGAATCCAAAGCCATATAATTTTTCAATTTTCCAAATATGTAATTTTTTATTCAATCAATGAAGAGAATAATTCAGTCATGTATTTAATTTTTCTTATTTTTTTGTATAAAAAATAAGTGGCGACTCCACACCACTTACTCAAAAAGAGAGATGTTCTAAAAAGTACTCCAAAAAAAACCTCTCTTTTTTGAGAGGCAACTTTCGAGGTCTCTCACAATTTATATATATTATTTTAATGTATATAATTGAATAATAAAAGATGTGATATATGATGAATTGTAAAATGATATATTAAAATAATAAAGTAGTGTTTTTGATGTGGCAAAATAGTATTTTTATAGAACATATAATGGGAATGCTTTAATGCTTTTATAAAGGGAATTCACCTGAAGCATTCAATCATTTATCCCTGTACGTACTACGTAAGAAACTTTGATACCTAGGGAGAAAACAAAAATTTGAAAGTTGAATGAACCTACTACCAAATGCGAAGGCAGTTTCTCTGAAAAAAAATTATATCTAACTAACCACTAAAATCTATTAATTAAGCACCCACCAACAAAAATCTTCCTCTAAGAATATATAAATAAATAAAAATAATAAAAAACATTAGCAAGATAAGCTGAAATCCTCTTATTTTGAGAATTTGTGCAAGGGCTTTGATGGTTTCACATCTAACCGTGTCTATACTTGTTCACATCATGTAAAATGTGAGTATTTATTATGAATGAAAGTCTGAATATTGTATAAACATTTCACATCTGGAAATGTGAAACAATAATTACCTATGTTTCACTGTCAGGTGACCTACTTCCAAAATAAAAACAAAAATTAAATTTTTATTAACAAAATAAAAAAATAAAAAAAATCTATTATTAAAAGAAATTCACTCAAGAAAAACAAGAAAAACGGAGATGACTTATGTATTGTAACTATCTGTCTCATATGACGTTTTGATTGGACGTTTTGGCTTTTTCGAGATCAAAGGTTTAAAAATTTGAGACATCAGGATTTGGTTGTTGTCATGCTGTTTGTCTCTACATAAAGGATTGTTTGGGTTGATTTTCCTTTTTTTTCAACAACAAGATGACCTTACATGCAATTGAGCATAACTTTATATTGATTAGATATTTTTTATGTTGAAATAAATTTTCAATTAAGAGAATTTAATCATTGGATTAGTTTAGTTACCATATAGTGGAGTTGCATATTTTTGGCTAAGCTCTAGGTTTTTGAGATGCACGAGAATCTTCTTTCCGAATTGGTTATAATTGTTTTTTTTTTTTTTTTTTTGGGTAAACAAGTATTTATCTACAAAAATTCACAAATCCTTAAAAATTATTATTGATAATGGAACTTCACCATTATAAACATAATGTAATTCAATATCTGGACTTCAGAAGATTGATAAAGATTATTTTTAATTGTGCCAATGGCTTGTAACGATTGGAAAATTAATAACTTACTAATGATATAGAAAATCGTTAGTTATGCTTTTCGTCTATGTTGATGGATGATGACAAGCTATTCCGCTAATCAATCTGCAAAGAGAGACCACGAAATGATAGAACACCGGTGTGGTGTTGGCCAAGGGCGCTCTAATGACAAGTTATTCACTTGCTTAAATCAAAGAGTTGAAATGGCTAAGAGTTGTGAGTATAAAATTGTGTGCCTTTCTCTCTTCTGGTTGCGTGGGTTTTATGACCCTTGTATTAATTGTCTAAGGGAATTTACGAGATTTGGAGCCGTTAGTAATAAATGTTGGATTTTATTACCTGTCAACGGCTATTTGTCCGTTGGTATCCGAACATTACTCCTTAATTGTCTCCTGCATTTAATATCTTTTATGACTTCGTCCGTCATTGGGGATCAGCCGTTATGTATGCCTTGCATTAAATATCATTTACTTCGTCCATAGATTACTCTTCCAATTTTTATTGTAACTATTGAACAAGAATTTTCAATTAAGAATATTAGCAAAACTAAATTTAGAATGAGAAATGGAAGATAATATTTTAGACTCTTTTAGTTTTAATTTTCGTGAATTAATGTAATTTTGAATTTTTTCTATAAAAGAAATTAATTAAATTTTAATATATTTTCTTTCTCAAAAAAAAAAATTTAATATATTTCTTATTTTTGAATGATAAAAAATTTTTGGTTTGTTTTGGCAAAGAAAAATTCATGGTTACATCCCTACTTGCAATGTTTGAACCTATAATTATTTTATAAATCAGATGTGTATAATTCCTCTTATAGTGTGTAGGTCATAGAGTCGAAAGTAAGACCAAACCAATATTGAAAACTCAGACCCAGTCACCCAACCAGTATGGAAACCTCAACAACCCCATTAGTAAATACATCTCCATGCAATTAGCACAATCAAACTCATAAGGAAAACGGTTATCAAACAAAAAAAAAAAAAACTCATAAGGAAAACAACTATATATATATATATATATATATATATATATATATATATATATATATATATTCATAAGGAAACATATGTAAGAGAAGACCACATTGCAATACTACAAGAAATAACAGACAACGTGGATGCAAGCTTTCATATTAAACCACGTTAAAAACCTCCTTTTTTTTTTCTTTTTTTCTTTTTTTTTTTTCGTACAGATAAGAGAGATGATGCATATATACGATGTATGAGATATCTTCTCCTATTCAACATCTAAAATTACCCGTCAAGATCCTTCTAGTTCAACTGGTTGATACCATCTAGTGTTTCCAAATGAGACACTTAGTGTGCGTTTGGGTAGAGATTAAAAATGAAAATTATTTCATTATTCAGCTTATTTTGGCTACTATTCATGGGTCTCACTGCATTTTTTGGCACTATTATGAGTCTCACTGTACTATTTCAACTAACTTTTACCTTTATTTATAGTACTTTCAGCAATAATTTTTCAATTTTAGCAAAATAAGTGATATCCAAACACATCCTTAGGATTCAAATCGTTCTACCCAACAATCAAATTAAAATAATAAAATAAAATTCATGGCTTAAAGTTTATAAGACAAAGAATTCAGTAATGAGATCACAGTCCACTTCAGTAAACTTAATTTAGAAACACCGGTCAATATAAATGGGTGCTTTGAGTCATCTCATTTTCAAATATAATATCAAATGTAAGCTTTATTTGGGCATTAACAAAAGCAAAATTAGAACTATGCTACGGCATTGAAGTGGTCCAATTTGATTTACTTTTTAATACGTGTAGGGTAGCATCAGTTTAATAAAAAATTAATACTGGTAATTAAAGTCTCTGATGGTTGTATAAGAGATTTGGAGTTCAATTCCTACCTATACTAAAAACTAATTGGTGTCTTGATCTAATAATAAAGAGCTATCATCGGGAGCGGACACCATAGATTGAAACTCTCTCTAAAAAAAAAAAAAAAAAAAATGGGCAAGTCGTATCAACTCCTTAAAACGGAAGACATGGACTATGAATAAACATGTTCTCATGCAACATTTCTTACCCCTCACCCAAGCTGAATTGAAAGATTTTTTTTTTTTTTTTGAGAAGCGAAATGAAAGAATATTAAAAGGTATAGATAACTTCAAGTATGATGAAAAGTATTGCCTATAACTAATGATTAGTAACATCAATAGATGTAATATTTTTTGTATTTATAAACTTTCTCATATATATATATATATATATATATATATATATATATATATATATATATCATGCATTAGTTTTCCAAAAAAAAAAAAAAGTGTTTCAATTAACTTGGAAGTATGTATAATAGTGTAAAATTTTTGTTAGAAATTTTTAATCAATGTAATTCTTATATATATCATGCATTAGTTTTCCCCCAAAAAAAAGTGTTTCAATTAACTTGGAAGTATGTATAATAGTGCAAAAGTTTTGTTAGAAATTTTTAATCAATGTAATTTTTATTAGTACGCAAAATACTAATAAAACTAAATGACCAATTGATCATTTTAAGGTCATTTTTTTCCATTGAGTTTTTCCTATTCCTTTACACAGATTTAGGTCCCTAACATTCATAGAAATAAAATATAAGTATATAATAAAGCTAGACTACATGGCAAGAACAAATAATATTAGTAGAAATTAAATATAACAAAATACGTATTAGCAAGCATAAAATAAATTGAATCTAAATTCATCCAAATTAGATTACTATAGTGAAAAAATAAATTCGAGATCACTTTTGTACCTCTCAAATATATAGAAATTTAACTTAATTAGAAAACCATAAATCATAATCATAATATTAGTAAATAAAGATTGGACTATAATAGAAATGAAAAGGCAAAAAAAGAACTGTGTACCTCTCAAAATTTACACGGCTTCATATTGTAGAACTCTTTGCTAAGGAAGATATATTTTTTCTTGAGATATGCTTTGTTAAGGAAAGGTTTTAATGAAGTGAAATTGAAGAGAATGTGAGAGTATTGAGTGATTAAAAGATTTTGGGTGACTGGAAGGTAAAAGTTATAAAGTATTTTGTAAAAAGCTCAACTAAAGAAGCTAGTAAAAATATGGGTGACTGACATGTTGAGAGGGAGATGGAGAAAAACTACAAGGCAAAAGATGAAAACATGTAAAAAAAACTATGTGGTAAAGACAAGCTGGGGGAGCCAAATCTTGTGTTGTGGTGGCCAACTCATGAAAAGACTAAATTGGGGCATTAGTTTTACTTTCTCTATAGAATTTTAAAAAATATTGGGGGGGGAATGGCCCGCCTACTGGTACACACAGCTTCACCCCTGTAATTCCTACCTTGTTACTCTGGCCTTGCTAGCTTTGGTATTTTTCCCTTGCCTCTGCCTTTGACCCTAGTGCTCTCTAGAACTTTTGTGTGGCAGTTAATGATAACAGTTTTGCAGGTATATACATACTTGTTATTTTTATTATTATTATCTTGAGAAAAAGATATGGTGAAACAATAACAATTAGAGAATATCATAATATGATAGAACTATTATACAATCCAAATATAGTTTGCCATGTTCTCCTTGGTGTCATGTGATAGAAATAATCAAAATAAAATAAAGTGGTTGCCTGAAAATATTTTTAAGGCATTTTATACCATCAATTGACTATTATGTATTCAATATGAAGTGCTAGCCACATGTGCACTCATACCCAAAAAGACTAGTTAAGTTACAATTAGGGCCTCATTGCAATCACTTATAAACCCAAAATCTACGAAAACACTCGAGGTGGGACTTAACACACCCACACGATACATAATCAAACATTCAAATCCAATCAAATTCCCACAATTTAAAGTATCACAATTTCTCCCACTTAAATTTCAGACATCCTTGTCAGAGCCCACATTGTGCTGTGGTGTCATTGAGTCACATGGCATTACCAAGTTTGCTTTGATACCATTTGCAATCATTCACCACTAAAATGTTTTGTGTTTTAAAAATTATTTTGTTACAGTGTTTTTAACAATAAGTTTTTAATTTTCAGCAAAATAAGCGGTATCTAAACGGACCCGAGCCACACCCGTTGGTGGTGTCCTACTTTTATTGCAGGGAAAATTTTTGACTTACTATGACATGAACTCCCAAATTATAGGCTCCTGCAGAGTCCAATATCAAGATGCCCATGCCTATGCCCATGTCTATGCCTATGACATGAATTCTCAAGAATTATGGGTCCTTGACAGACTAAAATCATGCAAAACAATAACTCAACTCAAACAAATCCATGCATTCCTCATCAAAACCAGCCCTCTCCGTCTCCGAGCCCCACAGCTCATATATCCCAAGCTCATCTCTCTATGCACTACTTCCTCTTCTTCCTTCGGTGCAAACCTCACCTATTTTCGCTCTATTCTAACAAACTTGGAGAACCCACATGTCATCCTCTACAACAACGCTATAAAAGCGCTTTCAAGTGCCCAGAACAGCTCTTTCTCACTTGAAGCCGTGGCATTATTTCGTGAAATGCTCATCAAAGGCCTCGTTCCCGATAATTATACTGTTCCATATGTTCTTAAGGCATGTGCGCAGTCTCAGGCGCTACGAGAAGGCGAGCAAATTCACGCGCATTGCATCAAGACAGGGATGCTCTTATCCATTGTGTATGTAAAGAATACACTGATGAGATTGTATGCTGTTTGTGGGGTTATTAAAGCTGTTCAGAAGCTGTTTGATGGAAGTCCTCAGAGGGACTTGGTTTCGTGGACCACGCTTATTCAGGGATATGTAAAAATGGGGTTCTTGAGGGAAGGCGTGGCAGCGTTTTTTGAGATGTGTGATTCAGATTTAAGAGCAGACGAGATGACATTGGTCATCGTGCTTTCTGCGTGTTCTAAATTGGGTGATTTGGAATTGGGGCAAAAGATACATGATTATATGCGTGATAATGAGGTGAATTCGGATGTTTTTGTTGGGAATGCATTGGTTAATATGTATTTGAACTGTGGAGATGCTGACTTTGCTTGTAAGTTGTTTGATGAGATGCCTTTTAGGAATGTGGTTTCTTGGAACTCCATGATATCAGGCTTGGCTCATCAAGGCAAATTTAAGGAATCACTGGATGTCTTTCGGAAGATGCAAAACATAGGTCTTAAGCCGGATGATATTACTTTAGTTGGGGTTTTAAATTCTTGTGCCAATCTTGGAGTACTTGAGTTGGGGAAGTGGGTTCATGCGTATATTGACAAGAATTGGATTAAGGCAGATGGGTATATAGGGAATGCACTTGTGGATATGTATGCAAAGTGTGGAAGTATAGACCAAGCATTTAGGGTGTTTCAAGGAATGAAAAACAGAGATGTATATTCATATACTGCCATTATTGTTGGGTTAGCTATGCATGGTGAAGCAGAGAAGGCATTATTTATTTTCTCTGAGATGCCTGTAGTGGGTATAGAACCAGATGAGGTGACATTTATAGGTGTCCTCTCAGCATGTAGTCATGCAGGCCTTGTGGCAGAAGGCCAGAAGTATTTTGAGGAAATGTCAAGTGTGTACAATCTCATACCTCAAACAGAGCATTATGGCTGCATGGTTGACCTTTTAGGACGTGCAGGATTGATAAATGAGGCAGAGGAGTTTATCAAAAACATGCCAATTGAGCCTGATGCCTTTGTTTGGGGAGCACTATTGGGAGCCTGTAGAATCCATGCGAAAGTTGAGCTTGGAGAAAGTGTAATGAGAAAACTTTTAGAGGTAGAGCCAGAAAGAGATGGTGCATATATACTCATGTCAAATATATATTCATCTTCAAATAAATGGAGAGATGCATTGAAGTTGAGAAAGGCAATGAAAGGAAAAAACATGAAAAAGACTCCTGGGTGTAGTTCAATTGAACTTGATGGTGTGGTCCATGAGTTCCGCAAGGGCGACAAATCGCACCCAAAGAGTAAAGAGATATACAAGTTGCTGGAAGATATCATGAGTCAGTTAAAGAACTCTGGACATTTAGCCCAGTACTAGAATGTCTTGATATATAATTGAAGTAAATCAACTCAAATTGTTTCACTAGATTGAGAAATGGAAAGAAGTTATCTTAGAAGCTAAGCACTTCTTTCAGCTCGATCCCCCAGGTTACATTGAGGACTTTGAGGATTATAGCACAACCTTTAAGAGGCAAGTGAGAGGATTGAAATCAGGTACTTGTGCCAACTTAGTAGAAAGTCAGAACTTGTAAGTGGTAACCATTCATCTTTAATTAATTAACATAATCTGTCTTTATTTATTTATTTTTTGATGAATAACGTAATCTGTCTTTATTTACCTTGTACTCAGTTAACGTCAAAATAAAATCATTTGAGCTGAAGTCACTGCAATGTCATGATGTATGTATCTCTCATGAGAAGCTCCTTTATTGTCTTCTTATACATATTTGCTTCACATGCTCGTGTAGAACTTTCATAGCAGCCTTCTTGAGTAATAGCCTTGTTGATAAAGGTTTAATCATATGATTACATGCCTAGATAACAAAATCTACAGTCTTCACTCTATACGCAACCTACATTATTGATTTGAAGTTTTAAATGCTTAACCTATGACTTCTCAGGAAGCTTTAATTATATCCATTTTAGAAAATCAGACACTGGAAATTTCATGTGGCAAATGGAAAGTTTCGGTAGTCATAATTTTGATTTTTAGAAAATATAATCAACAAACATTATCACAAGATATTTCTATGATCAGGTGGATTAGTCTAAAGCAAACCATGAGAATTGTTTTTCCCTCTGAATACATGATGAGAGGGATTTATCCAAATCTCTAGCAGTGTGCTGGTCATGAATAAGATGAGAGACAAACAAAAGTAAACGACAGTCTTGGGAGTGGTTCAAAGGTGTTGGTTAGGGACTTTGAATCCAAGACCTCATGGATGACATGAGACTTGAAAACCACTAGACGTGCACCTTACGTTAAGAATGCTAATATTACAATGTTATTCGGATTCTGCAATATTCAAACTTTATTCCGATTCTGGAATCCTAAATCCTAAATTTGATGTTTTATTTCGGCTGCCTTGATGCCCTCGACGCAAGCTCGAATTCTTAAAAGCAATAAAGCATCATCGAAATTTTCTTAACGAGACTTTTGCTGATGGTCAGATGAGCTACTTTTATGGTCTGATGGCAAAGATCCTTTTAGATAACCCAGGCTTCACTTTCTAGAGGTACCAAACTACACAGCAGTGGTCTCAATTTCAAGTACATGGATAAAGCCCAAACTAAATAGCAGTACTCTAATTTCACTCATATGAGTAAAGCCCAATAACTCTAAGAAATCTTATGCTATAGATGTAGAGTGACGTTGCGTACATTGTTATAGATGATACCACTCTAGGAAAGTATAGCCCTTATGGTTGGAAACCGTTTATATCTCAAACTAACTGGTGTCTTGGCTTAATGATAAAAACAAGAGCGGCACTTGTGTCCAGTGGCTAGTTCCACTGGACATGTTACGATGCGGACACGTGTCTGTATCTCAACGTGTCTAGTGGAATTAGCCACTGGACACAAACCGTCCCCAAAAAACAATCATCATAGAATAGACTGTCAGTTTAAAATACTATCCTATCTAAAAAAAGCAAAGAAAAAGGAAAGCATAGCCGTTTATTATGGACCAAAAAAAGGAAGAAGAGAGAGGGCCTTATAATGGGGTATTTGGTTGGATACCGTACACGAATGTCCTAGTTGACTAGTTGTCAAACGAAAGATATTGATAGTAGAGGGCAGAGAGTGCACGACTAGCCTTGCTTCCTATAAACAGACTCAATATTTTTTGATGCTTTTATATTATTTGACGCCTACAAATTTGGCTTTATAGTTTATACGTTATTACTAAACTTTCCGACAATGCTACATCCAAGAAACGTGTTTGAGTAGAAAAGGTTTTGAAACCAATTGTTATTATTATAGAAATTCCCTATTACGACGTCAACCAATACCATCGATTTCTCTTTTGCTTAATTAACAGACATGAAACATCTACTAGTTTAACTTACAAGTAATCACCACCACGTACGCTTGGCGAGATGGTTACTTCACAAATATAAGTATTTGTGGGGTGTGAGAGGCAAGGACCAGGGTTCAACTCTCCAGGAGAGAATTTCACACACATATACACTTAGATTAGGCTAGAATAAAATTTCTATTTTATAATCTTTAAGGCGACATTGTCCCTTTCAATCAAATTACTTTGGAGAGAGAGAGAGAATTTTCCAACCAAAATAGATTATTTCCTAATTATTCAACTCAATACCTCTACAGATTTTGTTTTGGGCGAGGATTTGCTGTAACCTTGGGTACAGCAATTCCTACACAAATCATTATATTTATTTTTTAAAGAAAATCAATGGTGGAGATCATATCTAATAAAGTAAAAGTGGAACTCACATAAATAATTTGCCACATTGCACAAATCTTGAAACACTTAAAGAGAAATTTTTGGACAAATGTCTATTTAACAGCTTGACACATCATTATTATGCAGGAAATAGTTGCAACCAAGGTTGCAGCAAGGCCTTGCCCTTTTGTTTTTAGATCTCTGCAAAACATGTCTAAACTCTAAAGGACCAATTTTAGCTGTACTTGTACTTTTAGGTATGAAGGCTGAATTGAAATATATAATAATAATAATAATAATAATAATTTTGATTCTTCTAGAGAACTGATACCAAATGATGAAAAACTTGAATAATTTTGATTAAAATAGATAAGGCTGATTCTTGTGATTCACAAGACTGATTTTTTGCTAAAGAAAAATTGTCTTAATGCAAAATTATTGTGGAAATGAGATTCTAATTCTTGAAATGAAGTGATATCCATGCGTTGTCTAGAAATAATTGAACTGAACTCTACTAATACCAATGTATTTTCTTGTGCGTGTGTGTAAAAAGATGAAGTACTATAATCTTTATTAAACCGATGTTGTGGGATGTCTAACAACTTTCCCATGCATAAACAAACCCATGAACCTACTTTTAATGGTTTATATTTACTTTATTTCCTAATTTAGGACCAAAGACCTCACATGCTCTTGACCTCAGGTTGGTAATAAAATAAAATAAATTAAAATTTAGGTAGCCAATCACACTTAAAAAATGCTATGATTGGTGGCAAATCCGATTACCTTACAAACTGGATACAGAAGTAGGTTTTTTATTGAATAATATGTATACGTTTTCTCTATCAAAAAATAGATTTATGCTTAAATTATTTTATTCATTTTTCCTTTATGATTTCTTTATTATTTAGGATTAGGAAACATAGTCGAACATGCGAAATTTGATTTGTACTACATTCATGTGATTGACACACAATAGTCTATTAATTTATATGTTTGAGTTAATGCGTTATCACATACTAGATTAGGGTATTCTCAAGTCATATATTGTTTCATGCATATGGCTATCATTACTTCGAATATTAGTCAATTCATATTTATACAACATTAACACCATAGCCATGCGGGCCTCATCTTTTAGGATTATTCTCCACATGAAGTAATGAATTTTCGCATGACACAATGGTTTTTTCATGCATAAATTAAATAATGTTTTTAATGCATCTCACATGTTGATGCAAAAATTGATTAGTTTGATTTCATATATCAATATATCATCATAAAATGGCTTCCATATTTCTTTTAACTTGTTCTGTTTGATTTAATCATTATTTGAGCACAATACCAATTTGATTCTATACATTTTAAGGGCTTTAATTAAGTATATTTAGCTAAATCTTAAACCATTGTTATTTTTGTTCTAATTATTTTCTTTTCTTGCTATCGAGTATGATACGCTTGAACAATGTTTAGTAAATTTTTATTGTCCATCAGATGACAGGATAGGAATGCTGAGTAATTTTTCAATTAATTGATCAAAACATTGTTCCAATCCTTTTTTATTTTATTTTTTTCGATTGATCATTAGATCCCAAACATTAATTTGCATTAGATCATTATGTACCAAAGCAATTAATTAATCTATGACAATATAAAACATCAATTCCCAAAGAGAAGCAAACAACAAATGATGGAAGTGTTAAATCAAATCCTGCTGTGGAAATTATCTTATTCTTTAACTGAAGAAAGGTAAAATCACTCAGTGCTCTCTGCTTGACTAGGACGTTGGACCATGTCTGCGTCTGTCTGTGTGGCTAAGAATAGCAAAAAGAGGATATACCACTGACAAAGAGGTAAGAAATACTGCTTATGGGAGGTACGTGCTTGAGACGCAGTCCTCTTTCTCTGAAGCCTTCTGTTTTGTACCCAAAATGTTTTCTGGTTATGTCTGAATTCGGCTTCGTGACAAACTCATTTATGGAGCAAAAATGAAAATGTCTTTTTGGGTAATGGAGCTAATACTCTTTCTCGGCACTATCTTAGTTTTCCCATGTAAGTATGAAACTAACTAGTCCTAAAGATTTGGTTGAATGTCATGATTCAAATCATAAATCATACCATTTAAAGGGTTGGCTTGAATCTAGTTTGAACGGGATATGAGACACGATATAGATATGTGTTTGAAATTGGTTTTGTGTTGATTGCACTGGAGCATTTTTTTTTTTTTAAATCATTATTAAAAAAAAAAAAAAACCCTTCTATTTACAATTTTCATTTTTTTTTAAAACGTAAATTTGGAATTTGATGTTGTTAGAGTAAAATACGAGCCCTTCACAAACCTACTGATTACATCCTTCTCTAAGGTCCAATTACCCTTGTCATGTAGTAAAAATTTGTATCATTGCTTCCACACATCTATAGTGTAAACAAGGATTGCCTAGATTGACTAGTAACCTGACGGAATCTTCTGACCCAATGCCATCCGAACCGAAATCAACTCAATCTGAGCAAAGAGGCAGTAGGCGACAGGTCTCTCACATCAACAACCGATATAAGTGGGTCGAGTGGTGGGTTTAGGTTTTGAAACCCAACAAAAATCGACCCAGCCAACCCATGATTGCATAAAGCTCCGGAATCTCTCTCTCTCTCTCTCTCTCTCTCTCTCTCTCTCTCTCTCTCTCTCTCTCTCTCTCTCTCTCTCTCTCTCTCTCTCTCTCTCTCTCTCTCTCTCTCTCGTTAAGATTTAGCTAGATTAGATCAAGCGACTCACCTCACCACGGCTTTCGACTTATAATAGGTCACTTGTTACTAAAAATGAGAAATTAAATTGGATACATGATTAAACAACAATAACAAACTAATTTGGATTCAATTTGGATTCTGACTGTGCTTTGATTTTAATACAATTAATATGATTTGGGAAAATAGAAATCTTTTGCAAAACGAATAAGAGTTGTCATGTTGATAAATTATAAAAATTTTGTATTATAATTTAATTTTAAGTGATACGTCTTTACTTTTGAACTGAAAGTTAGAGATTTTTTGTAATTCATTTGTTAATTGAAATTTTAATAGTACCTTTAATAAATTTAAATTTTAATAGTGCCTTTGATAAATTAGTTTCTATTTTTGTTCATACATCTGCCTTTCTTGATAGTAATATCTTTATTCTTTACATATAAAATATTTATTTTACATATTATTGCTAAGTTAAGAGTAGGACTCTACTTGCGAATCGAACGTGGACTCTATTAATTGGGAGAAGTAGTGTCCGTTGAGATCGATAGAGGCTCACGGATGACATATATATGTGCTTGTTTAGGTTCTGATAAGCTCCTTCCTCACAACTACATATTCTGAAAGAGCTGCACCCATGGCTTATCAGCATTAATATATTAAACACCTACTTATCATTCTCCAATAATAAAAGGAAAAAAAGGCATTTAAACCTAGCTATTAGAGCTTTTTGCTTTATGAAACCTTATAGAACTAACTAACTAGCCCATGTTTCGTATTGCTGTAAATTAGAGAAAGTTGCTTTAATATTCCATTCCGATTTTGCATTAATTAAAAGCCACTTATAGGATTATGGTTTGATTCGGAAAGTATGATATCTTTTTTTTCCGACTATGTACCATTGACGTGGCCCTTAATGATGAGTTTAGGAAACAAACAACGCTAGATTAGGGAAAAAAGAACATCAATGACATGCATTCTAATTATGAGTAGTGGATGAAGAATCTTCGAAAAGGAAAAAACAATTAAAGGTTATTCATATTTATGCAAAAAACAAGGGGTGGGGCATGGTTCCCCATCTTCCTACAATACAGCTTATTATCCATGGATTTGAAGTACAGACGTGTGGGTTTTGCCATTGTTATTGTTAGTTTCTATTTTTTTTTTTTTTTAAATTCTAATTCTAATGTTAATTTTTGTTTCTTTTAATTAGGTAGATTCAAGTTTATGATGTGTTTTTGGTTAGAACCGCATTTTCTCTCCCCTATGTGTATATGTGTTTGTTTCTAAAAAAAAAACCACAACATTGCTTTGTTACATACAAAATATTTCTCATAACAAATTTCACAAGTATTCAGCTGTTAAAGTTGTTATTGATTCTTATTTAGACCTACCGCTAACATCACTTTATTATCTACTATTTACAACTCGCTACCTCAATGATTAATTGTGAAAATTTTGTGGCTTTAGACTTATCTCAAGTCTCAATTGGAGCAGTGGTGGACATTTTTGTTCATCGGAAAAAGAATATTTCAACAATTGTAAAGAACAAATGGGAAGAAGAAAAGTTTTCTAATATAATTGGCACTATATTTTATCTTTCAAATGTTGGAAGAAAATGAGGAAAAATGGAAGTTGAGTTGTTGACAAATAAGCCATGTTATTTGCTTAATTTTACCAATGTTTAATACTAATTTTAGTTTATATTTAAGAGTAATACTAATTCAATAATAATAATAAATACCTTCCTATCCAAAAATAAATCCCTCTTCTTTTCCCTCCTATCTTTCTCATATATTAAACAAAACATTTTTATCTTCCTACCAATACCAAACACCTTAGATCATTAGCAATAGAGGTTTTAAAAAGCTATAAAGCTATTTTTAATGCCTCAAGCTCCAAAAAATGCCCAATATCAATGGTTCCAAGGTCAAATTTTTTTTGGCAACTTGCTAGACAGTGAACTACTAAGACTAGCAGTTCACTATAGCAAGAAGGGATAAAAAAGTATTACTTTATTACATTTGTTGGGGTTTTGCGACAGAGAGAAAGAGAGAGGAAGTGAGAAAAAAAAATTAATAGTATTTGGCTGATGGAAAAAATAAGAGAACTGATATAAGGTGTGTTGTGAAATTGTGTATTAAAATAAATAAAGTAGTTTTTTAAGATGTTAAATATTAAAATTTTTAACTCCATCGATGTGGATGCTCTAAGGATGAAAAACCATAATATTTTTCAATGCCACTTTTTTCATCTCCATTCTTTATATCTTTCATCCATCCATCCTTTCAACCATATGGAGCTCAAAAACCTTTTTGACATAAAATTTAAAAATCATTAAGCTATGGAAAGCATTAACACAAACTTTCCATGAATTGCAAACAAATGAGCTATTCAATTTTGAGTCAATTTATTAATTATTTCTCTCTCTTTCACCTACTAATGCCCATTTTATTTTTCACCAACACCCTCTAAAATTATTTTTTTCCTTCTTTGAGAGAAAGTTGAGAAACCAACCCCCTCTAATTCAAATGCTGGATATTTGATAATAATTTATATATACAAATATAGTATATTACCCATATAACCATATTGTTATTCAGGGCTAGACGGTTGAGTTGGTTAGTTTGGGCTGGTGTTTTGCATGGAGGGGAATACTAAAATGTGGGACCCAGAGACTCTAACTACTCATTAAAAATATAGCTCCGACCTAAACTAACACACTCTTTGGAGTAACCCACTAATTGCGTGAATCCGAAGAATTTCCTGTGAATTACATGCATGCCATTATTCAGACCCAAAAAAATAAAATAAAAAAGTCACTTTAGTCATTATTGAGTATTAACATCCACACAAAAAGGATCACTTTTGTTATTAATTCTATAAATGACAAAACATTTCAATCTTTTTCTTTTCTATTAATGGGAAAAGATTCCAACTAATGATTTTAAAAAAAATTATATAAAACGTGCATGATGATCCTGAACAAATTGTCTTATCCTTATGGGTTCTCAGTTAACTTTTCTGTTAACAATATAAAACTCGTAAGCTAAAAGTAGCACACCCCAAATTCAAGCTTCTTTTGTTTGCTTCTTTAGCTAGATCAAGTAAGAATGAAAGCTAATCTAAACCCAGATCAAATTTGAATCAAAGGGTACTCAATCAAATCAAAATTTATTTAACTTTTAAGCATAATTAACATGTCAAAACATAAAAGAAAGAAAGAAAGAAAGTGAAGTACATAGCAAAGGTGATCCTAAGGTTCTCCTCTCTTCACTATGGTACCTATAAAAGTTGATGCACTCAAGACCATGAGACTAAAATGGGGTCCATGGTGCACCAGTTTTTTGGGGCTATACGGTTTTAAAACGTCGGGATAGCCCCAGTTTTTTTTTAGTGGTGGCCCCAGCCTGCATGAAAAGAAAACTGTTTGGGTCTAGAGAATCCTAACAGTTCTTTGCCATATGCAAATCAACCTGAAAGCCATCTTTCATTTACATGCTTCAGAGTCTTTGAAAATCCTAACAATTATATTCTCTTGGTCCATTGTTTGTTTACTCCAATCTTAACTGAGCACCAAATTTGGCATCCACCATACGTATTAGCCTCTGCCCAAAGGAAAATGGTAACCAATTGGGATTCTCTTACAGCTCTAACATTGTTTCTGACTTGTCACTACAACTTTACCATTGATATTGAAAATGTTACCCAAAAAAAAAAATGTACATTTTGATAAAGCTTACTGGGCAAGAAATTAAATATATATACTTTTTTTCTCAAATTTCTTTTAGTTTTAAGCCAGTTTGTCACTTTACCTACAAAATTAGTGACCTTGTCTGAAATTGTATTCAAGTCTAATATCAATACCAACGCCCATGTTGTGCGGAATGGTACTTCCTCAAGCCTTAAAGGCTTGTGGGGTTTGAGGACCCAAGTTCAAGTGGTCTTGGGTGGAGAGGGGGATGGTATATTAGGTTCATTAGATTAGGATTTCTATGTGAGCCAAAAAAAAAGTCTAATATCAAGACCGCAATATAAATAAGGGCCTATATAGCTTAGAAGTTCATTTATATTGTAAACGAACTTATGTATGATTTTTTAAGCCTAATTTTTTTTTATAGCTATGACTGTAGTTTTACTAAGCTGAATTTTAAGTAAAAGAGCCAATAAAAATAAACTATACCAAACAAAAAATGGCACTTTTAGCAACAAAAAAATACTGATAGAGTAGAATGACTAAAATGACACAAAATCTTGTTCCCTAATTCACTGCCTTGTTGAGTAGTTGTATCATCCTATCCTTCAATCCTTTTGCTGGTACTTGGTGTGTCCCTCTCTCTCTCTCTCTCTCTCATAAAATTCAGAGTCTTACCATGAAACTCTCCTAGAGGACATGAAATCATGAAAGGTAATTAGGTACTTTTCTTTTCCGGGACAAGAGTATTAGGAGCTGACATATAAATAGATTAGTACTAGTGGGTCACGACAAAGTTGCAAAAATGACTTCACAATCATTGTGCTAACACATATTGCTTATATGTAAATAAAATGATTAACAACTTTTAATTGCTAAACTCAATGAAATGATTCACAACTTTTCTACCCTCAAGAGTAAAAAAGAAAAGAAATAATAATGAGGTGTCCTGGTTGAGGACTGAGGGGGCCTCTGAGTATCAGAATTCTGAACAATACGGAGATCATGAGTGGGCCCCAGCGCTGAGAATCTCAGTAACAACCTCCCTTATTAAAAAAATAAAATAAAGAATTCTTTCAGATGTTTGCAATTTCATCCCTCTCTCTCTCTCTCTTCTATATATATATTCTGAGACTTCTCTTCCTCTATATTTCTTGCTCTCTTAACCATCTCTTTCCCCCAAATTGGTGATTATTCCATCTGGGTTTTCCTTCTTTTCTCAAATTGATCAGTGTTGATTAATTGGTTTCCATTTCTAGGTTTGTCATGCCTAATACAACACCACCTTATTTTATTGTACATTTTTTAAGGCCTATATATAATTATTTGTCATGACTCTAGTTTAAATTTTTTTTTTGGTTGGTTCAATGTCAATATCCTTATCATCATTCTCTTTTTTGGGCTTTTATTGATGCAGACAAAGAGACCCAGAAGCAGCACTTGCAGTGTCTGAAAAATGTACGAGGAGACTGCTTGCTTTGATCCAAACCCCATGACAGAAGGTACAATATCAGTGGATGGGTTTTCTGTCCCACTCCAAAACAACAACTTTGAAGTCAGGCTCTCAATGGAGGAGCTCTCTTACCATCACCATAACAACCACACCCCTTGCCATGATGATGTTGCTATGAATATGGAGCTCCAACAACACCTAGCATTCAACATAGACAACAACAACACCAACAACACAACAACCGATCTTAACAATACCCATTTGATTGACAACTCATACAACCTCCACGAGATGCAAGGTATGGATGGTTTCAACTATCATCAGCAACAACAGCACCAAATCGACATCCAAAATGGGCACCAAGGCTTTGATTGTGGTTCATATCCGGCGACAACACCGGACCTTCTCAATCTTTTCAACATGCCCAGATGTTCAGCTTCATCTTTCATGCCTAATTCATCCATATCCTTCTCAAACCCAACTCTCCAGAATCCCACAAACAATTATCCAAGCAGTTTGGGTTTTCCTGGAGAAGTTCCAACAGTAACAGATAGCCCCTCTGGTGGTGGTGGGTCTGTTTACTATGACCCAGTTTTCCATTTAAACCACCTGCCCCAACAGCCTCCTTTGTTCAGGGAATTGCTTCAGTCTCTACCCAATGGCTACACCTTGCCTGGCTCAAGAAATGGTTCCTTGTTTGGCACAACTGGAGTAGTAGTTGATGACAGAGAGGGTTGTGTGTACCAAGATGATGGGGATGCGAGGCAGTTTGAGAATGTCCTGGAGTTCACTGGAAAAGCCAGAGATGGAGAGACAAAACACTTTGCAACTGAGCGCCATAGGAGACAACACTTGAACCAGAAATACACGGCCTTGAGAAGCCTTGTCCCTAACCCTACTAAGGTATCCAATTCATTTCATTTCATTAACCACTTTTGCGGAATTTGAAAGAGGTTATTCAATTCGTAAGTAGTATTAATACAATTGTTTTTTAAAGAGACTAGACACGAACCCGTCACTTATTGCTTTTGTTTTTCTTTTTTGTGTTTTATTTTATAAAGGCTGATAGGGCATCTGTGGTGGGAGATGCCATAGAATATATCAAAGAGCTTTTGAGGACAGTCAATGAGTTAAAATTGCTGGTGGAGAAAAAGAGATGTGGGAGAGAGAGAAGCAAGAGGCTTAAGACCGAATCTGAGTATGGGTCTGGGGATTTGGAGAACTGTAGCATGAAGCCACTTGGTGGTGACCCTGACCAGTCCTACAATGGATCTTTGAGAAGCTCATGGCTTCAGAGAAAATCCAAAGACACTGAGGTTGATGTTCGTATCATCGACGATGAGGTTACCATCAAGCTAGTTCAGCGTAAGAACAATTGCTTGCTATTTGTGTCTAAAGTCCTCGACGACCTTCAGCTTGATCTTCACCATGTTGCTGGAGGCCACATTGGTGATTTCTACAGCTTCTTATTCAACACCAAGGTTAGTAACCAATATACTATATGTATGTCTACATAAATGTCCTTGTCAAAATTAGTTTTTGTGCCATAAAATTTGGTTCAGTTTAACATTATAAATTTTTGTTTGCATTGGTTTTTTGGTTTACTTTGTCAGATATATGAAGGGTCTTCTGTGTATGCAAGTGCTATAGCCAACAAGCTGATTGAGGTTGTGGACAGACAGTGTGCGGCAATTCAACCTACCAGTAGCTATTAGGGTTGGAGAGGATAGAAAGGAAGTCTTTTGAGTTTAATTTAGTGTTCAATATATGTGATAGTAAATACTAGTAGTATAAGTACTAATTAATAAAGTTGGTGGTAGGAAAGGTATACATGAACTTGGTTCAATATGTATTCCTTGTTTTCAAAGTTGAATGTTATGTATGTTTGGTGATTTGGTTAGCTACTGACCTACTCGTTCATTTTGTAATAGAATCTATATCAAATTCCTGGCCATTTTATGGGTAAACTTAGATAGAAATCTGAAGTTGTTCTACCTTAATTTCACAAATTAAATTTAATCATTTGTTTGCATTGACCAATCATTCACATGATTGAATTGAATTGAATTATTATTGGAAAAGATAATACTATTTTTGCTACATTAATCAATACAATCACATGTAGTTGAATTCAATTGAGAAATTTAAAGTATAACACTTAAATAACTATATTTGAGTTTTACCTTGTTTTAAAATTATGCTGCTTTAGATGAGATGAGAAGTTCTGCTTTCAACTCAAACTTAAAAAAATTAAAATAGGACTCTTCTTTAATTTTTTTTTTTTTTAATTCTTATTAGACATAATATAAAATCAGAAGCAGAGATGCGTGTATGAATTGATATAAGAGAATGCATGGATAAATTTATTAGTATAATTTTTTAGAAGAATAAGTTTATTAGTAGAGCACCTAAAGTTGAGTATAGTATATATATTCTCTTTTCCTAGATCTTCTTTGACGAATATGGACTTGACTAGTAGTACCAAGCACAAAAAATATAGTGGCGAATTGGGTGCACTCAGCCTCAGAAGAGCATATGTAATGATCAACAAGCTAAGTCATGGTCTTGAATTTTTCCCTTATTAAACATCAGTGGTCTTCACTCACTGACTATTCTCAAATGTCTTATTTATGGTTGATCAAAGCAGAAAGACCATGGCCAAATAAGAAGCATCACTACCACATTATGGTCCATTGCTGGACCAATCCTGCCTAAAAATTTCCGAATGTGAAACACCAGTTTTTGACTTTCATTTGTCAAGTTTTAATTCTTCACTGCCAAAGGAGAATACCATAGATGTGGTGAAAGGTAAGTTTTTAATTTTTGACTATTTTTCCATTATCTATACTGGCGCAAATCCTCACAGTCTAGAACCTATCATTGAAGCAGTGGACAAAAGTGTTATTGATCATATGAATGCTGAGCCTCTTTAGGAATTCAGAGCTGAGGAGGTGGTCAAAGCCTTACACCAAATGTACCCAACCAAAGCACCTGGCCCTGACTGCATGCTTGCCTTTTTAATTTCTATCGAACATATTGGCATGTTATAGGTGAAGAAGTGTTATTTCTACTGTCCTAGAAACTTTGAACTCTGGCCACATGCTTAGGAAAATGAACTAACACTCACCTAGCCCCTCATTCGATGCCATATATAAATTAATGTCTAAAGTGCTAGTTAATAGGCTTAAAAAAATTCTACCATATGTGATTAGTGATACCAAGAGCGCTTTTGGGCCTGGAAAACTAATCACACAGATAATGTGCTAGTTGATTGCTGTCCCTTTAGCATGGTAGAGATAATGGTGAACGCTCAGTAGTATAAATGTGAGGAAAGCCAGTGGTAGTGGGAGTAAGAAGAGGAAGAGGAAGAGTCAAAAGATGATCTAAGATGAAGTTGGAGAACCTACAATCGTTAGAGAAGCCTAGCCATGAAAAAAAGAAGTCGAGGGGATACCCTTCCCAACAACAGGTTCACGATATATATATATATATATATATATATATATAGGCCTTCAAACGCATCACTTGACCATGTTCTCATGCAAATAAATCACGGCATTTCTTCAAGTGGCTTGGAAAGCACAGAATACCCCCGTACTAGAGAGGCTAAAAGACAAGTATTGCTTATTCCACCACGACCTTAGCTTAACACCAAGGATTGTTTTGATATGAAGGAATAAATAGAAACTTCTATTAGACAAGGAAAGCTATAAAGTTTCGTTGGGTGAAGGAAAGAGTTGTGAACAAATCAAGACCAGGAGGCACAGGGGTAAGATGAGGAACAAAGCTAGGAAGCCAACTAAAGAAATAAGGGTATTGTAGAAGAATTAGTTGGAAGGGTGTTGAGCTCATCCAAGAAGGCCTACACGAGGCGAGGCTAAATGTCTTATTGACCCAAAATTCAAAAAAAAAAAGTCCTCGACTAGATGAGTTTTCAAGTACATTCATAGAAACTGACCCAGGGGGTATAACATCCTCATGATGATGCTCTGATCAATATCTTGTTGATAGAAAATTACAAGATTGTAAGAATCACAACATGACGGGGACTACTTTGGATTCTTCTTTTTAATATGAATGAGGAGAAGGAATCTCTTGATTACTGAATGGGTCAGGAAATCCTGCTCGTCCAAACATGGTAATGGACGAGGAAGGAGCCATAAATGAGACATTTATTACTTGAGCCGTTACGATTAGACGAAGTAAAGAGAGCAACAATTCAGAGATCTTCATATTTCGGCATTAACTATCAAAGGCATTACCTAGATAAGGAATTAAACCACCATTAATGACCCTCCAACGGCTAAAAAAACGGAAGCTTATATAAAGCACATCCAACCTAAGGTAAAAGGATCATTTGAGAAACAACCTTATCAACACAAATACTCAATTCTCTCTCTCTCTCTCTCTCTCTCTCTCTCTCTCTCTCTCTCTCTCTCTCTCTCTCTCTCTCTCTCTCTCTCTCTCTCTCTCTCTCTCTCTCTCTCTCTCTCTCTCTCTCTCTCTCTGAGGCCCATTGGCTAGCACTAGGGGTGTTCACCAAACCGCACAAACCACAAAAATCGCACAAAAACCACCCACAAAATGGCATAACCGCTCCGCACTGCAAGTAACAGTGTACCGCACCACATGGTCCAGTGCGATTTGCGGTTTTATAATAAAAAAACCTCACAAACTGCACTGCACCCTCTCTATATATTAATATATTTATTTATTTTTAATATTAAATATATTATTAATAGTTCAATAACCCTAGTTTTCAAAAAAAAAAACAAAAAATTTAATAACCCTAGCAAGTGTTGACTAGGAAAGCTAGCCTAAAATAAAGAAAAATTAGCTCAATAGTTTAAAACTTAGCACAAAACAAAGAGAAATATTAGTTTTGGGCTGGGTAGGAAAAACCCAAAATTTGAAAAATATACCGACTTCAAGCCATTCAAACCGAATCTTATACTTCACACCGCACATGTGACCGAAAAAATGAGGTATGGTGCAGTTATGGTTTTGGCTAAACTTTAAACCGCACCTCATCAAACCGCACCGTACATATGACCGCAAAAATAAAATAAGGTGCAGTTATGGTTTTAACTAAACCGCATAGCAAAGTGCGGTGCTAAAAATAGCCCAAAATCGCACCGCATTGCACCGCGAACACCCCTAGCTGGCACCACGCCGGTAACCTATCCGTTTCACTTTCTTATCATCTTGTAGGTTACGTCAGAGCCACCTGGATGACTCCAACTACTAACGATTTTGGCATCATCAATTACAAATCTCAAGGTAGAAATCTTTTTTTTCCAGAATCTAAGGAACTTATAATGGAGTCAAAATTAATTCAATTTTTATAGGAAACGAAAGAAAAATATATGAAATAATATTTATTCATGAATAATGAAAATTACATAAAAAATTTAAATAAAATTAAGTTACAGAACTTTAGTCCTAGATTCAATCTGAAAAAGAAAATTATACAGTTATGTTTCTTATTTTATTCTAAAAAAGAAAATGAAGAGGAGTTTAAAATGAAAAGACCTAACCTATCTCCAACATACTAAATTTGAGGTTAAGTTCTAGTAGGGAAGTTGTTAGGCACCCAACCCACCTAACATAAGTTGGTCTCCTAAAGTAAAGTATAATGGCCAAAGTAAATAATTCACCCATCCTAATTTCCTAACATACAATTACATGATAAGGGAATAAAATAGCAAGATAACTAAAAATTACTTCAAGCATAGAAATTTTGCACAATTGAAAGTATAGATTGCGTGAAGTTCATCGTGGAGCCATGAAAAAGAGGAAGTGGGTCTTAAGAATGAATTTATTGATGAAAAATGATTTGATGATTGAGCCCACCCATGAGGTTAGAGATAAGGGCCATGAGTCCATCATGTGATGGTAATGTCATGGACTAGAGCCCAATTCATGAGATAACAAGATTAGAGCCTTGAGTCCATCTTCTAAAGTGGCAAGATTTGGGCCTTAAGCCTATCCCGTGAAGTGGTGAAGAATAGTATATAAGCTATGAGTCCAATTTAAAATCTAAGGAAAGTATAGAGTTTAGACTCAATTCGTGAAAAGTCGAGAAATAATGTGGTCTACAAGTCCATTACATGATGCAGATAAAATGTTGGTCATGAGATCAATCACATGATTCTTGAATCTCTTTAATATATATATATATATATATATATATATATAGAGAGAGAGAGAGAGAGAGAGAGTTCAACAAATGTAATTACTCCCACTCCAATGTATGTAGTTTCACGACTACTTGTGCAAGCTCCTGCTTAGCAAAATATATTTCATGCAATTGTTAATCAAGTGATAACCTAGTAGTAATGACATCCTTTGTAGTATTTCATGTCTGTAATTGAAATCCCACCTCTCTTTTTCCCACTATATATATATATATATATATATAGGCAAAACTTAAATACTGCACCTTATCTAAGGCTCTCCCTTTAAAATTTAGTCATATAACTAGTTAGCAAATACACTACACGACATTAGAAAAACACATTTTATTTCCCATGTTTAAAAAAAAAAAAAAAAGGACCCAACCCTTTCTCTTTCCCTTTCATTGAATGCAAGAACAAGAAGCAACTCTCTCAACCCCCTCTTCTCACTTTTCTAGAAATCAAGTACTCATACCCTCTTAAACAAAAATCAAACAATTTTGAATTGGACCTAGCTGATTACTTGGGGTGGTGGTTGACTCTAATACCAGATGTACAAACTCATTGGTAGAACTCACCCTTGAAATTCGATTTGTAAGGGAATGTTGCCCAAGAACTTATAAACACATGGTTAAGCTTACACTTAATCCATGTGGGACGCTAGGATCATAACATGTATTAATTATACATTAAACCCACTTGTGGTGATGGGTTTATTAGTTCGATGGGAGGCCTAGTTTGTTTAACAATGGATTTGTATTAGGATCTAATGCTTTTCTTCATTCATGATTTGGATTCGGCAACGAAAGCCTTGGAGTTCGACATTCGATTTTGAATTCCAAGCTCACCACCAGTTAGAGCCACCTGGCCAATATTGTTTGATTTCTATTCAAGAGGGTATAGGTGCTTGATTTCTAGCTAATTAAGAGAGAAGAGGGGTTTGAGAGATTTGCCTCTTGTTCTTCAGTTCAACGAAAGGGAAAAGAGAATGAGTTGGGTTTTTTCAGCTGTGGGAAATAGAATGTATTTTATTAACGTCATGTAGTGAAGCTGTTAAGTAGTCATATTGATAAATTTTAAAAAGTGAACTTAAAGCACAGGACATAAGATACAATATTTTATCTTATATTTATTGTTCTAGTTATATTTGGTGTTACTATACAAAAATTATACATTTTTTAGACCGTTGATTTATATTAGATCTAAAAAGATGAAAATCCTAAACTACCATAAATTTGACACCTCAGCAACAAACACCTTATTGGTTAAATTTCGGTATTCCCAAAACTCTCTCTCTCTCTATAAAGTAGAAAAAGAAAGATTACACACTTTTATCTTGGACCAAGAAGATGGTGCAAAGAAATCCTTTTTTCATAACATGGCGACTTTCATAAACAACATTGATATCCATCATTCATCCTTTAGCAGCCATATTCAATGTTAGTTTGGATCTTTTGTAAGTATTCATTGCATTTAAACGAAGGTAACTGTAACTCATTCACCATGACGTGCTGAAAACCGACCAGAAGTTTTTAAAGCTAGAAATAACTTGTGGACCAAATTTTCTTAGAAATTATTAGGATCCAGCCCTTGGTAACAATTGCAAAATTTAAAGAATTGGGAAGTTGTAACGCCCAATGCTGTAGAACTTCTCCAGAATTTATGTGAGGAAGGTGTAACGCCTTGAACACACAATTTCAATCAATGAGGTGTTTATTGCTGATTTATGATTCAATCTAAGAGGTTTGAGACTTTTCAACGGTTACAACCAAGATGAATGAAAGGTCTAAAAAATGAGTTTATAGTGTAGATAGCTTAATAACTAGTGAGAAAATCGTGTAATGCACTAGTTAGTCTAGTAAAAATTTGCTTTATCTAATATATATATATATATATATTCTTTTATTTTGTATATAAATATGAAAATTTAAACTTTCGATAGTTTTTTTTTTTTTTTTTGAGAAAAAAGTAAAAGAATTTTATTGAACCAAATCCGATTGAAATACACTATCCAAATCACTAGGTAGGGATTCTACCCATACATTCATGTCTGCAGATAAAACTGCTCTCCTAACTAAAGCATGAGCTAACCTATTCCCTTCTCGTCGAACATGGCTGAACTTGCAAGATTGAAGAGACACCCCTAAACTCTTGCAATCATCAATCACATGACCAAATAAAGTGCTACACCTCTTCGACATATTCAGGGCAGCAAGAACCCTTGCACAATCCCCCTCTATCTCCACATCAAACAAGCTAAGCTCCTTAGCAAATAACAATGCACGACGGGTAGCCATGGCCTCTGCCAGCTCCACTGATTGAATCAGAGGAATTTTGTGACTCAATGCAGCGATAATTTGTCCCTAAAAATATGGAACACCACTCCAATACCCACACATCCAGAAGCTTCAAAGAAGGCCGCATCAAAGTTACCTTTGTATACCGACTCCGACGGCGGAGACCATTTCACCTAAACACGCCGAGCAACAACCTGTGATGATTGATGATTCGCATTGAGAAATTTTTGGACTGAACTTTTATGTGGTTTAAAAATACTCTAAACCTTACGTTTAACCAAAAAAAAAAAACTTGAGAACAACCCGGTAAAAATATATTTTCAACTCTATTTAAAACACCTAAAAAATATGACACTTTCCTACTAATCCATGTATTCAAAAAAAAAATTATTCAAAATTTAAAAAATAAAATAAAATTATGACACTAGACAAAAAAAAAAAAAAAAAAAAGCTTCATCACACATGCAATGATGAGGCTAAAATATGAATAATACTACAACTACAAACTATTAATGTGACAAATTTTTACTAGGTCTCATCTAGACCCACCACTAATATCAATTTTTATATACCAATAATTATGCACCATATTAGCAATTTATTAAATGATTATTAATAACTACCATAATTACCACCATGTACTTTTGGGAAATTATTGTGCACTCCTGGAGTACATTAAATACATATTCTCTCCTCTCACATAAATGATAGGTTCCACTAATTAAATTCATGGTGGGACCCACCATTCATATGAGAGGAGGGATTACGCATTTATGGTACTCCGGGAGTATCTAATAATTTTCCTGTACTTTTGGTGTAATGGTCAAAGTTTCCAAGAATGAAATTCACTCAGATATAAACTTAGATTAAACTTACCATAATTATCAAAGTTCATATTTAATATTTTATGATTTTGTTTTTATATTAATTAAATATATAGTTATAGAAATTAATAGGTATTAATACGTTTTTTTTTTTTTTGGAGAAAGTATTAATAGGTATTAATGTTGGTTGTATTTTGTATATGAAATTATCTAGTTTATTACTATTTAAAGAAAATATTAAAAATCTACAACTCTTGGCTATCACTTTGAATAAAATAATAAAAATCCACATCACTAAAGGAGATTATGTGCCTTTTGCTTCACCTATATATAACCATTCTTTGGAGGGGTTGAAGTAGTCCAATTGCAAAGTAAATAACATAATTAGTACTATATCTGAGCTATACTGCCAATCTATTAACTCATCAGTAATGGAGAAATCGTCCTTCAAGTTGGCTATCTTAGTGGCACTCCTAGTTTTTGCATCTTGTCACAACATATTGGTATACAAAGTTACCTTTGTATACCAACTCCAACGACGGAGACCATTTCACCTGAACACGCTGAGCAGCAACCTGTGATGATTGATGATTTGCATTGAGAAATTTTTGGACTGAACTTTTATGTGATTCAGAAATATTTTAAACCTTACGTTTAACCAAAAAAAAAAAACCAACAACCCGGTAAAAATCTATTTTCAACTCTATTTAAAATTCCTAAAAAATATGACACTTTCCTACTAATCCATGTATTCAAAAAAAAAAAAAAAAAAAAGCTTCATCACACATGCAAAGCTTGTGTGATGAGGCTATTTAGATATTATGATGAGGCTAAAATATGAATAATGCTACAACCACAAATTATTAATGTGACAAATTTTTACTGGGTCTCATCTAGACCCACTACTAATATCAATTTTTATATACCAATAATCATGCACCATATTAGCAATTTATTAAATGATTATTAATAACTACCATAATTACCACCATGTACTTTTGGTGTAATGGTCAAAGTTTCCAAGAATGAGATTCACTCAGATATAAACTTAGATTAAACTTACCATAATTATCAAAGTTCATATTTAATATTTTATGATTTTGTTTTTATATTAATTAAATATATAGTTATAGTAATTATTAATAGGTTTTTTTTTTTTTTTTGAGAAAGTATTAATAGGTATTAATGTTGGTTGTATTTTGTATATGAAATTATCTAGTTTATTACTATTTAAAGAAAATATTAAAAATCTACAACTCTTGGCTATCACTTTGAATAAAATAATAAAAATCCACATCACTAAAGAAGATTATGTGCCTTTTGCTTCACCTATATATAACCATTCTTTGGAGGGGTTGAAGTAGTCCAATTGCAAAGTAAATAACATATTTAGTACTATATCTGAGCTATCCTGCCAATCTATTAACTCATCAGTAATGGAGAAATCGTCCTTCAAGTTGGCTATCTTAGTGGCACTCCTAGTTTTTGCATCTTGTTAGTCTCTCTCTCCCTCTCTCTCTCTCTCTCTCTCTCTCTTAATAAATATATTAAATGTATTTCTCTCAAATATATTTGAAGTAACAAAAATTTTAAAAAAAAAAAAAAAAACCTGCAGATGCAGAGATAGGAGCTGAAGCAAGGAACGTAGTTATGCTAAGATGCAATGTAGATGTCGACTGCAAATATGCTTGTCGTCATTGTCAATGCTTATGTAAGGACACTTGGTGTAAATGCCCGAATGAGCCACCAGCATCCTTATATATTTAGCTGAAGCTATTATCCAGGATTGAGGGCAATGATGAATAAATTGAAAGCTTTAAATTTGTTGCTGTTCTTCTCCCCTCTAATTTTCTTCCATTCCTTTCTTGCATATGTGATACCTCTTGGTTTTGTTTTGTTATTTTTTTGTTTTTCTAACTAATAGTGTTCCATCGAAAACAAGAACTGAAGTCCATTCCTTGGATGGTCTTAATGGAAATTTTCTCAGGCGTGATTGTGCACCACCAGAAATTATTCAATGCACTCGAAGGACCACATCAACAGTGCCTAATGATCCTCTCACATTCAAAATATATTGACATGTTAGCTCAATTATTTGAGTCAAATCCTAATCACAATAAGTCACAACATATTAATAAAATAAAATAAAATTTTCACTCAACATCAACCATGACCGCTAACATCTCCAACTCTGGCATCGACAGAGTCCTGAAGCTTCTTTCTCCTTATCTGTCATGAATTTAAAACCAATCTTTGAGCGGATGTGGGCTTGCATTTGTGCAACGAGACTGTTAGCCGTGAGTTCTTACAATATGATTCTTATCTTTTTCTTATTCACAGATTTGGGTTATGATAAATTTTTTTTTTTAAAAAGGTTTTTCTCTTTTAAGTTTTAATTATTTGAAGAAAATAAAAAGGTGTTTTTATCAAAGAACTAGCGGAATTGTTATTTAATTGTTTGGAACAATTGGATTTCTTGGTTGTGTTCATTATTTGGATTTGTTAGGTGAACTCGTATTAGGGGTGTGCATAAATTGGGTTGGGTTGAGTCAAGAAGTTTTTATAACCCAACTTATCATAGTGGGTTAAAAAAAATCTAACCCATCACAAGGGTCCAACCCAACCTAACTCACGTGGATCAGGTTGAGTTGGGTTGGATAGTGTTTTTAATTATTATTATTATTATTATTATTATTATTATATTAAATTGAGCATTAGAATAACAACATCACAAATAAGAGCAAATTTATAATACCCTTACCTTATACATATGTCTTCTCATATTATTTTTGGTTTCTTTGTTTTTGTTTTTTATTTTTTTAATTTTTTTTTAATTTGTTGTTACTGGGATTGTGACTAAGATGTAACGCAAATAATTGGCACTCATATCCAATATATTATAGAATGGGATGACCATTAGGCATTGTTGATGTTTAAAATGGGAAGTGTTTCCCTTCGTTAAATGCCCATTGAAACTCTTTAATGGTATTTTAAATAAGAATAATGTAAACAGGTATACTTAAGACAATTGTTAATAAACCATATTAGGAAAATCTAACCCCACTTTCATAGGAAATATAAAAAGCTGTCAGAAAAATTAATTACTTTATCATTTTTCCATAAAATATTTCTAAAAATAGTTCCTAAACCAATGCCCTTGGAACATTTGTTAACATTTCCCTTTAAATAAAAATCAACTTCTCACATGGATATATTACATAAATAATCTTGTAGATAAAGTGAAATTATTTTGTACACCTAGTCTACTATACATACCAATTCATCTAGCATCACGATTTTGTCACTTGCATGTATGTCAAGTTGTGGCAATGTTTGTACCCCAACTTATTGTATACATAAAGATAGGTCTTGTATGTGAGTCTTACCAGATGTATAGAATAATTTCTCATAAATAACTAGATCAACTTTGGTGATAGAGTTGAGCTACTATTCTCATCTGCTTGTATTCCTAAAATTTCCCTTAAGATTCATTTGGTTGGGAGAATAGAGGTGAAAGGATAGAAATAGTTACAATTTTTGCATTTGGTGGTTAAAAATCAAGGATGTCAATACCGTACCGGAGGCCGTACCGGTTTGGCCACCGGTACGATATATTTCGGATACCGGTCAATACCGGTGTACCGTTTCGGGTTTATCGCTATTTTTTATATTTATAAATAAATAAATATATATATATATATATATATATGTATGTATGTATGTATGTATGTATGTGTCTGTGTATATATATATTATAATAAATATAAAAGTTTACCATAAAACATTTCCTCAATTCAGAACTAATTATTCATGGTTTTAGACTTTAGTATCAATTAAAAGGGAAAAAAAATAAAAAATAAAATAGAAAGCTTAAAAGTTACCATTGCATACTAAGAAAACAAATAATACTAATAAGTTAATACAAATAAGTTACCATTCTTTCCTAACAAAAATTCAAAAATTACAAAACTTTAAAAAAAAAAAAAAAAAAAAAAAAAAAAAAAAACTTTTTCTGTACCGACCGGTTTGCCCGAAATTGGCCGGTACGAGACCGGTACAGCCGGTATTTTTTCCGGTACAAAACAGGGGGGTCGAGTGTACCGGATTGCTGACCGGTACGATATATTCCGGCCGATACGGTACGAAATTGATAACCTTGTTAAAAATAGCAATTGGAGTGATTTAGACACCCCAATGGTTTTTTTTTAGCATTCATTATAAGGACCCATATATTATAGATATATAGATATTGATTATTGGAAAAAATTTCCCTCCATTAGACTATTCTCTTTAATGGCCTCTTTTCTTTTCTTTTTTTCGTTTCCTTTTTAATATCAACTTATCACATGGATGGAAAAAAAAAAAAAAAATTTACCACACGGATATATAACATAAATAATCTTGAAGAAATTACAACTTACCCACTTATAGTTTTGCCGAAATTTAAGTTGCCTACCTGTAGTTTGAAATTTGACATTTTACCACCTGAGGTTAGCTCAGTTAGAGTTTCGTAGCCTAAATTTGTTAAAAACATGGGTAAATATGTAATTTTGCTCAACTTTTTTGCCTCTTTCATCCAAAAACACCAAAAAAAAAAAACATAATACCACAATATCAAATAAGATAATAAAAATCTAACGGAACACTTGCATCATAAGATTTCAATCCACAGGTAGATAACTTAAATTTCAGTCAAATCTTAGGTGGGTGTAGTGTCAAATTTTAAATTACAGGTAGACAACTTAAATTTCGGCCGAATCACAAGTGGATAAATTGTAATTTGCCTTTAAAAAAATTCTCACTTCTCATAACTGACTCTACAATATTTGCTTCAACGAGAACTATTTAGAAACGTTCTAAACGTCTTTAATTTTCCACATACACTTTTACAATATTTGCTTCAACAAGAACTATTTAGAAACGTTCTAAACATCTTTAATTTTCCACATACACTTTTATATAAAATAATTAATAAATAGCTTATCATGCAGGTTTTTTTTTTTTTTTTTTTTTTTTCACACACTACAATTTTTTATAAGTAGATAATGAAGAAAGATAAGGTAAAGTTCGAATCAAATCATTTGGTACCATAAAGATTGTTATTATTACTGACTATCACTTGAATCTCTACCCACTATACCTATAAGAAAAATGAATTTAATATCATATAAATATAATTAATAAAGATAATATCCAAAAAAATCCACATGTACGAAGATTTTGTTGCCATTTATATTTATCTGCTTCATCTATATATATATATATATATATATATCCATTGCTTGGAAGAGTCAAAGTAGTTCCATTGCGAAAAATAACATAACCAGTAATATATCTTACCATCCTGTCAATCCATCAACTCATAATTAATGGAGAAATCGTCCTTCAAGTTGGCTATTTTGGTGGCGCTCCTAGTTCTTGCATCTTGTTACTCTCTGTCTCTCTCTCTCAATAAATCACTTGTTTTTTTCTCTCAAATTTAATTAGCAATGTGGTACATATTTTAAGTATAGTAAAAAAAAAATGCAGATGCAGAGATGCGAACTGAAGCAAGGAACGTAGTTATCCTGAGATGCCATAAAGACGAAGAGTGCAAATTTTCTTGTTCACAATGTCAATGCGTATGTAAGAACACTTGGTGTAAATGCCCAGATGATCCACCGGCAACCTTAGCTGAAGCTATTAATATTGGACAATGACAACTTTTAAGGATAACATATAAAAGAGGTAGAGCATAATAGCTATTTCTTTGAGATGATAAAGAACTAAATAGCTACTTCTGATCAAGGTATAAAATGAATAAAATGTAATAATGTCTCGCTTAATTATTAGCCATGATTGATAAGTGAATGTATTTTAATAAAATGTATTAAAGTATGCATTAAAGCTTTATATTTGTTGTTTTTCTTCTCCCCCTCTAATTTTCTTCCATTCTTTTCTTGAACATGTGATTCCTTTTTCTCATTTTCCTTTTTCTGACTAATGGTGTTCAATCAAAAGTAAGAACTGAAGTCAATTTCCTTAGCTATAGTCTGAATGGAAATTCTGTCAATGTGACGGTCATCAAGTTTCTTTTAGAGTCTGATTAGTTGGGAGAATGGAAAGTGACAAGATAAAAATTAAAGGAAGTATAGAATAGAAGACTGATAGAAAATTTTTCAATTTTTCTTGAATGTGTATTTCTTAAAGAGAATGAAAAAAGACTACCCAAAAAGTAAATTCCTAGTAAAATAACATGTATTTCTCACTTTTCCTCCCAAATTGGGAGATTGGTTTTTGGTGGGACCGGGTGGAATACTCCGCACACCCTCTTCCATTCTCTATATTTTCCACCATACTAAACAAATGAAATCTTCCATTTTCTATCTCCATTTTCCATCTAACCAAACAAGCCGCTAATCATAGGGACAAAATAAAAATTTTATCTTTATGAGCCAAAACATAAATAAAATATTCTTCTCCATTAAGAAAATATATATATACTGAAATTCAAAACTAAATTTATGTTTATGGGGAGACTCATTATTCATAGTTGGTAATTTGGTGTTACTAAATTTGTGGAGACAATAGTTAGACTCTTGAGGTTTGTTAGCCCTAGGCTACACTAGACCTAGACTTGTTGAATATATTCGGGGCGTGACACGAACGGACACATCTAAGGTTCTAATACTCTCTCCCCAATTATTGAATTACTGAAAAATATGTTTAAAATTGTTACACATAAACCAAGCAAAAAGTTTGTATTAGTATTACTCTCCAAACGCAATAATATCTATCTGCCACAGCAATTCCAGGGCGTTCTTAATTTACAATCCCTAGCTAGTCACAATTGTTTATCACATTGTACGGTACTAGGGTTAGATAATTTAACTGAGGCCTCTAGCCTTTTCCAATGTAGCAGACTAGCAGAATGGTAAAATTTTCACAAGAGACTTATAAGCCAACTTCCATAGTTTGTATGGAGAAAATAGTTTTATATCACTTTTGGATCTCTCAAGCCCTTGCTTGTGAAGATATTTCAAAATTAAATTTGATAAAGAAACTAAATTTGTGCTATGTCTACTCAAAGAAAATATATATATATATTGCAACAACAAAATTTCTATTCTCTCTTCCATTGCTTCATAAATTACATGAATCAACTTTTTAATGGAATGAATTATGTCCAACACCATTGGCACTGTTATAGGAGAATAAATTCTCCAACCAATCATCCCCCACATAATTATCTTTCTATAAATAAAATTTTCCCTTGGCATTTTGGTCCCTTTCACTGCAATGTTTTTTTTTTTTTTGCATCCATGGATGTAGCCCAATATTTCTCTATAGCATGCTTTTTTCTTGTCCATGACTTTGATTGTAAAAAAAAAAAACAGAAACCTACAGCCATGGCGAACACATATCAATAACTTGCACTTTTTGACGTACCTGATTCATTATTATCAAGAGGAAACTCTCAAAGACAATGGCATTTCGCTCTCCCTAAATCCGACCAAACCGTTGTTATCATGTTCATCCATTGCGGAGTTATCATTAGTCTCTGTCACAACAATGTCATGTCCTCTTTGTCCAACACCCTGATCTGCCTCTTTTCCCAACACAACAACCGCCCCAAAATGCACGCGGCGTTCCCCGCCGCCACCGCCACATGGAGAGTCTAACGGGCACTCCTCCTCGCTCGTGGCGGAGACGGCAGGCGGGCTTGGTCTGCCATTACTGCAACCGCCCTCGTTGATTTCGGATTCATCATGGCCGGGTCTGATGCATCGATATAAATATGCCAAGAACCAAAAGAGCCATGGGACCCCAACAAGAATTAGTCCTGCGATTGGATACCAAGATGAGGATTGTGATTCTGGGAGAAAAAGGTAGATGGAGAGCAAGACACCTCCACAAACTATGCAGGAGAAGAAAAGAAACGAGATTATGTATATTCTAACATCTTCTTTCCTAGCCTCCATTGAAAGTGAAGATGACAAGGATATGAAACTCTCACTTCTTCTTTTTATTTTCTTCTCTCTCCGTGTGAGAGTTTTGTTGGTCTTAGGTTAGAGCTGTGTTTTCCTTCCGGATCCACCAAAGTGGTGGATGGGAATGTGTTGAATTCAGTGGTGGACATATTCTAAACACACACGAAATAAGAGCGGGGAAAGCGGGTTTGTTTGTTAAGGCACCTTCCCTTCCCTTTCCTCTCTTTCTTTCTTTTTTTTTTTTCAAATTTTTTTTAAGGTTAAAATTTTGGAAGGAAAGAAAAGGTAAAATAACAAATAATATTCGATGTTGTGAAATAAGAGATAATATATAAAACTATGTGAGAAGAGAACAAAAAATATATATCAATTAACTCTTGTATTTAAGTAGTCGTTCACAATCTTAAGTTGATCTAGTAATCTCATATATATAATCTCTTGAGTTTAAGATATAAGACTGTAATAATGAACACAATTATGAATATAAATCTCCATGAATATACATTTTTACACACTCCAAGTTTTACACATTTTAAGTAAACTTTTCATTGCCTAATCAAATTTTATTTCTAACATTATCTAATTTTAAAGAGATTTCAACTAATTAAATGTATCAGACCAATTTTATGCTAGTTCAATTATCATCCCCTTTTTAAAAAGATTTAGTGACCGAGTCAAAAATGTTTGAATCTAAAGAATAAACAATTGATCATATAAATAGTAGCTATACATAAAGTATATTTGTAACATGATTTAACATATATTATATATCTTCTTATATATAAGAAAAATATTTACCTAGATTAGTTTTTACATGATTCTCAAAAATAAATAAATAAAAGTTAATCTTTACATAACTTAAAATAAAAAATTTTATCTAGTCGGTTTTTAAACTATTAAAAAGATTTACTTATTTATCTTTATAAACATATATCTTATTTATGCTTTAAAGAAAACATTGTATTGATCATTTATATAAAATTATATATTTTAAAGAAAAATCATAAATACACTTAGATTTAATGAGCTATATTTGTTTCAAGAGTAATATGGGAAACAAAGATGATACATTTTTCATTTCTATACATGTAGATAAAAAAAAAAAATTTAAGGAAATACTTAATTTTATATCTAAAATCATTTTTTTTTTTATTAAAAACAATTAGAGGGAGAGGGATTTTTGAAAAATTAGGGGGGCCATGGCCCGTCTCCTCCAGTGCTACGATTGACAATCAAACCAATGACATCAATTGGATGGTCCTTTACTTTTTCAAATATACTCTATCATTGAAAAGTTGATTTATAATGGTTAAGAATGTTAACTATATACGTCTGGATAGAAGTTCCTATAACTTAACACTAATCTTGTTTTTAAGAATGAAAATTTTAGAGAGCCAAACTATAGTACTGAATATTTGCGAAATCTCACAAGTTTTTGTTGTCATTTGAGGTGTCAAAGGGTAACCAAATAAAGGTTGTTTGCTGCAAAATACAATGTGACATCACTAATTGAACTTTTTATAATTGACTTAGTAGTAAAATTTTGACACCAAATTTGGGGTATAGTAGCCTGACATATAGAAGATTAAATCTGGAAATTTTCCAAATATGAGTTTTTGGAGTTAATCTTTGGGTTGGTCTGCTGTTACAGTTTTTCTAGGAGACCTATTAACTTTTTAAGTTTCAACTACTATAAGCCTAATCTAGGATTGAAATGTTGTTGACTAGAATACCTATTTGTGTCACTCTATCATTTGATTTGGACAGTGACTATGGGCTTTAAGGGAGGGATGCAGTAATCAGTGCATATATACATACAACTGAAGACTCCACAAGAGGACAAACAGAAGGAAGATGATAATAACAAGAAAGATAGGCACCTACGGACAAAATGAGAACAGATAGAAGAATAGAAAGAATCATTGCAAGAAGATAGAATAAGAACAAAAGAAGGTACAAAGAAGAAACAAAGGAAGGAACGGCAAAACTTTATAATTGCAAGAAGACATAATAAGGACAAAAGAAGAAAGAAAAGAAGGAATAGCAAAGCCTACAAAATGTCACTATTCGTGAAAGTTAAAACTATTCATTGAATAGTATCCTCCACCGACAGATTAACCAGGGTTAACTTTTCGCAACCAAAGTTACTTTTCAAAACATACCATAGTTCACTACTCCCATAAAAAGACAAACTTTTGAGGAAAGAAGACAGGTTGAAAATTTAGGCTGAAATTTGAGACAGAATTTTAAGGTCCTAAGTTAACTACTCACTCATATGGTACTGAATATTTGTGAAATCTCACAAGTTTTTGTTGTCATTTGAGGTGTCAAAGGGTAACCAAACAAAGGGTTGTTTGCTGCAGAATACAATCTGAAATCACTAAATTAAACTCTTTATAATTGACTTAGTAGTAGAATTTTGACACCAAACTTGGGATATAGTAGCCTGACATATAGGAGATTGAAAAGCCTGACATATCGGAGATTAAATCTGGAAATTTTCCAAAATTGACTTTTGGAGTTAATTTTGCATGCCATCTTTGGGCTGGTCTGCTGTTACAGTTTTTCTAGGAAACTAATTAACTTTTTAAGTTTCAACTACTATAAGCCTAATCTAGGATTGAAATGTTGTTGACGAGAATACCTAATTGTGTCACTCTATCATTTGATTTGGACAGTGACTACGGGTTTTAAGGGAGGGATGCAGTAATCAGCACATATATATATATATATATATATATATAGTACTATCAAACCCAACTCTGCAGCACACTTGCTTGCTAGTTGGGCCTCCTCCTGGAACCATACCCATCTCTTCTATTTCCCACTGTTTTGGGTTCTTGTGAATCAGATGGGATAGTTCCTCTCGATTTTGCCTCCCTTCTCTAGTATATAATTCGTTTCTAAAAAAAATTAATTATAAAAAATAAAAAATAAATAAAAACCCAACTGGGGGGTCAACCTAGATTCTTTACGTTATGTCCCCTTAGAGACCTTGCAAAGCTAAAACCTGAATTAAGTAGACGAAAAGATTTCATGGCATGGGTCAAGCTAGATTCTTATGGCTTAATGATGAATATGACGATGGTTTGGATAGTGAAAGCCACACAAATAAGCTCTATGATTGCAATAGACTTTGAATTTCAACAACAATGCAGTGCACATAATCATCCCTGCAACCAACAAAAATTCTGCCACCAATCATTACAGGTGAAGAGAATATGTCTCCCTGGAGGTCCAACCTAGCGAATTCCTGCACATCTATTCCTAGTTGACTCGTCTCTCTGTTGATCTCCAAGTTAACTCGAAGCAAACATACACTTCCAGAACTGGAACAGACACAAATTAACCTGGAAACATCAAGGAAAAATGTATAAATGACCATTTGTATGTTCAGATTTTCTTTGATATGTGCATTTTCTCTACCTGTCAGATGAACAGGAAGGATCAGATATCAACCGTAAGTGCTCATCAACATAAGCAGATGCAGTAATTGGATCTCCAATATTGCATTCCCACAGTCGTTCTCCCTTTTCCTGGAATGAATTCCAGCAGCAATAACCAACAATTGAGGTCAATTGAATGAGTAGTTTGACATTTGGTTGTACATCTTAAAAAATGAAATTGAGATTTATGCCACAAGTTTCTATTATTTAAATATCTTATTTAGTCGAGCAATAGATTCTTACTCTAACCATCTGGTGTCCACCTACAAAGAGCTGGTGTCTTAAACGCTCCATTTGTTTTGGCAGAAAACACTATATTTTGGTATTTGGTCTGACCAAAAAACAAGTCAATGGAAAACAAGCTGGAAACTATATTTTGGTATTTGGTATGACCGAAAAACAACTCAATGGAAAACAAGCTGGAAAAGACAAACCTTTTCCACTTTTTTAAAACAGAAAAAGTTTTTATTGGGTAAAGCGGGATGTGAAGACATGGGTCCAACTTGTGAAAGATGTCCAAATGAACTGATTTATTGGGTAAAATGGGATGTGAAGATTTTGCTTAAAAAAAAAAAAAAAAAAATTTGAAGAGTATAAAATCCTTAACATCTATTGGATAATAATGATCATCAATCCTTTGCACTAATACTCATGAATGTGAGAACAAACATCAAGGTCACTAGTCATGATTGGAAAGGTTTTGGGAGGCATCAATTAATGAACTTTCAACTTAGAACGAGCAAAACCTCAAATTTTAATTTCTAAATCCAACATTATCTATAAGAGAAACCAATTAGATGTACAAGCATGCTTGCTTGCTTTCTAGGCAGACATCTACTACAAGTGGGATTCAAGACAATAGATTATAAAATGAAATCACGGTAAAGAAAAAGAACTATCAGACTATCCAGTAATCAAGCAGCCTGTAAAGAGAGATCAAGCTCTTGGTTCAAGCATGAGGTGAGATTCTCTGTAATCAGAAATTACAGAAGACCAAAACTATTTATCTTCAAATTTTTGTGCCATTGAGCTCTAGCTCAAATGACACTTCTCCAAAATAATGAGATGTTCAAGACAGACCACTGGGAGGTTGGGTAGATAACCAATAAATAAAAAAATTATCATGAACACATTTTTGGTCGGGATAATTGCTGGAACTTACCAGTTCAAGTGAATAAATACTTCCATTTCTGGAACATATAAGCACCTGTAGAATAATAAACAAAATAAGACAATATATAATTATGCAAAAGATTTTCTCATCACTATGGTCCGAGTCAATTTTATGCCTGTGTGTGTGTGTGTGTGGGGGGGGGGGGGGGGGGGGGGGGGGGATGAGGTGTATTATGTGGTGAAACTACTCATACCAAATTATTATTATTACAAGAGTTTCTTTAGAGAATAATATTAAAATATTAAGACATGCTCAAACATTATGCCTTTTTTTTTTACACCAACAAATATTTAACACTTTTTTTTACTTATTATTGATGAGTAACACAAGCAGCTAATAAGTTCAAACCCAAGACATAATCCTCCATCCAGTTATTGATGAAATTTCATTTGAGCTTAAGCTCATTGACAACACATATCAAAGTACTATAGAAAGAGAATCTCCCAAGCTACATGTCTAGGACATATCAGCACTATTATACAAGAGATAATCTCATACTTTAAACAGTATGGAATCATCATTAGGTGTATTCCTCATGCCAAAATGTATTGACAATACAACCAATGTCTACCTCAATGTACATTTTTGTGTTAAAAAAAAGTAGGGCATGCAGAGGGGGGATAATAATAATATCATCAACGTACATTTTCTTATAAAGTAGGGTGCGCAGGAAGTGGGATAGTAATAAATACTACATTTTCATTAAAAGTAGGCATGTGGGAAGTGCAATAATACTAATAACCCTTAATTGCTTGGAAAAAAAAAATGGTAATACCTGAGAAGGAAGAGCAGCAGAAATGCAGGGTCCAGCAAATATTGGACCAGCAGTTCTATACTGGAGAAGGAAGTCATTGGTTAGAAAAAGGGTTAAAACTTAAAAGATCCTATAAAATCCCAATCATGCATGTTACAACAATGTAAAAGTGAGGCAGAAAATTAAACTTACATATCTTTAGATCAAAAGATCACATTTAACAAGTAACTCCTAAAAGACACTGTGCAAGGGATAGACTGCATTGACCATTGATTACTACGGATCTATAGTTATGAAATTTTGGATTTTAGGGTTTCAAAAGTAACAAATCAATGTGTGGTTGCAAGGTTTCAAGTTGCTGGAAGTTAAGGAAAAAAACAAAAAAAAAAAACAGAAGAAGATAAGCTTCCAGGACTAGGCACCACACCATAAAGAAGGTTACATCACACAAACCCCAAACAAAGCTTTAGAACTTCTAAAAATTTACAAAAAAAAATATTCTCTATTGAAAATCCCTTTAAATACATTTACTAAAACCTATTTTTAGTAGAACTTGGACTTCTTGAAACCTTAATAAAAGTTGGACCCCTTGGGCTTTTACTCTGGGCCCAAACTAAATAATAGAACTCAAATAAAACCAAAATAAGATCCAATGGACCGTTACTATAGCGGATGCCCGGAAACCAAATAATTAGAATATTGCCCAACTTAAAAATGAATATAATTATAAGAAATCTAACCATAGCTATTTAATTCCCAAACATAATAAAATAAAACTCATAATCTACTAGCAAGATTATTCAAACTCCCACGTACACTTGGCATCATCCAACATGTTCCAAATTAACGCTTGGGTATTATAATTAGTTTTGGACGCCTTTTATATGTTATTAATGGTTGCAACCATGGTCCTCCATTACCACCTTTTATTTATATTTGAAAGGTATTAATAAGAAATAAATTCACTTTAACTCAAAAATTGCAGTGCGCCTAATGTGCAAATGTTGCAATGTTGATCGTTGATTTACCACATAAAGATGATAGCAATTAAAATAGCACATCTCAGAAATTTGTTTCTATAATTGAAATGTTCTAGATTTTTCTAGACAAACACAAAAGAGAGCAAGAGCCTCATAACACAATAGCATTGCTTAACCTCCTTAATAATGATTACCATGGTTTGCATCTCCCCTCCCCCATTTGTAAGTTGTAATGACTGAATTATCAAAATAATAACAGCAAAAAGAATTGCCAAGGTCAGACCCCCGGAGGATCCCATTTTTATAAATAAATAAGATAGGGCACACCCTCCAAGGATTAACCCCCCCTTTTGAGAGGAACAAACTGAAATAGGCAAAAAGCCTAAAATAAAATAATAATAATAATAATAATATATATATATATATATATATATATATGAAATGTCTATATTGAGTGCGCCAACATTCTGTATTTACTCTAATTTCTTAACATCAAAAACCTTCTTTCCAACCAGTTTTCAGTTTTGGCAACTTGAAATTTATTCTTTTGTGCAACTCAAATGTAGCAACAGATTAAGATGCATTTTATATGGTGTTGAAGGAAATCACATTAGGAGTCTAGGATTAAAATTTTAATACAAATTTTAAAATTAGGTTTTCATCCTAGAACTTTCTAGGAGTCCCTAGCTGTCTTGAATATATATATTTTTTCTTTGAGTCCAACTTATTCCTCTTTTTTGTTGAGATTTTTTTTATTTTATTTTTGTTTACTAGTCAAAATATAAGTCCTAGTTCTGATAGGTTATGAGTCAATGAGTTTATATATACTTCATTTCAAAAAATTCAGACTTTGATAATGGAATATTGAGTTTTGAACGCTGAGGTGTGTGCTCTCTATGTCTTCTTCTTCAATGTACACTGGTACTGTTCACAACCCTGGAACAGTCACACTCTCTTTTTTATTTCTTTTGGAACCCATAATTAAGCCCTTCTTATCTCTCAAAATTCTAAAGCCTTTTCCTTCACCATGACAAACTCCCCATATTATAACTTTTCCTACCCAAAAGCCCACTAAGCATGTGGACAGATCACTTAATCTAGCATGTCACAAAGGGTAAAGAAAAACTGGTGGATTAAGCAATCATTCAAACATAGTTATTATAAGGATAATAGTATAAGTCACATAGATTTTAACTATTATGCAACATAATGAAATTGCACCTTCCAGACTATGGATCCACTTGAGTCCAAAGAGATAACATGCCCATCCACCAAACAACAAATAACTGCAGTGGAAAACAGCAGAAAAGTATTATACAAATATATAAAACATAATGATCTAATAATACAAATATATTTTCAGGAACGAACTTTCAAAGATCACAAAGAGGAAATACATATACAATTATTAAATGAACAAATTGATACCATTTCCATTCAGAGAATTGATGGCGGGAGACCCAAACACTGGCACTTCTAACTCTTTCAGCCACAAAGTATTAAATGGTAAAATCTGCATTTGTGAAGTGTAGCATAAGTCATCAAGCGACTTTAAAAAATTCAAATAATGAAGGGAGTTTCACCTACAAAGGGATATAATAAGTAGAAAAACAAGAAAAGTATAATACGTGGAACATACAAAGGTATACATATATTTAAGTTGTCCCCTAAAAAATTACAGCAAAAGATCCAGTATGATTTAGTTGGGAGTACTGGTTTGTCTCTTTTATGTTTTATTCCGCTTCTGCTCTAGGTTGAACACCTTATACTCCTCATCTTTAATATTTCTCTTTTATTTAATGAAATGCTATATTCCTTTCCCATTAAAGAAATGGTTGTATAAGCAATCAGTGGCAAAGAGATAATGCCAATTTCAAATGGGGAGATGAATGGTGAAGGACCATTTAGAAGGATGAAACAATCATGTAAGAACAACAGTAAATGTAACAGAAGTTCTTGCCGCACCTACTCTACAAATTCTTTGTTCATAGGTTTTGAAAATAGTGTTTCTTCCTTACAATACAGATCCCATTTTTTAAAAATTGTAGGGAAAAAAAAATCTAAATTGGCATGAAGTGACTCTATTTCAAGCACAAGAACCGCAATCAAAAGCCACAAATCCAACCCCATTCTTGAACCACTCAAGAATTTCCTGAATTTGATCCATTGGGAAATTAATTCTATCTTCATAAACTGATAAAATTGAAATCTGTCATACCATAATTGATATGGCTGTCATACGACCACTAGTAGAAGCCACATAAAGTGTGTCATGCACCTATATGAAAAATTAATTAGATATTAAATCAGTAAGACAGAAGATAGATCAACAATCTCCAAATTAGTTAAAGCTTTTGTTTTGACCCTCTTAACAACATGTGTTAAATAGAGACTGGGGTTAAAATAACACAGATGGCAACAACTTTAGTTTCTCAAAGCCAAGAAACCAATAATATGATAATGATTATTATCACGATGATGAGCAATTTGGAAAAAAGATCAGACTCTAAATCAAGTGATGATCATAGAAACATTTCCCATTATTTATAATATTTCTCTCTATTTGTACCACAAAAGCACATGATCATGAAAAGATATTCAAAACATCAACTAGGAGAAACTAATCATTCCAAACCCCCCCCCCCCCCCCCCCCCACCCCCCCCTCCCCTTCTCAAAAAAAGAGAACTATGTTTATAGAACCCATTACAACTTATTACCACAATTGCTACACTACTCAAACCAGTACAACAAACAACCTCTTATAATTGTTTGGAGTCCTTTTTGTAAAATCATGCTACTGTAACAATATACTTTATGAAGTTTCATTTAAATGTAAGTCCAATGTTAAGCCAAAAAACATCTTGAGCTGTTTCTTATGCAGCAGCATAAAAATGGCCAAATAGCATGTTTTGGCGAAATATATAGCAATCTACCACCTTTTGTAACTCGAGTTCATGGAAATCGAGTTTTACATGTAACCCAAATTCCCAAAAATCGAATTTCTTAGAACTGTGCCACAGTGGCACCCGCTGATTTGGCATTTTTTAATTAAAAAGTCCACATGGAACTCGAGTTTATGAAAATCAAGTTATGTGTTCAGTGGAACTCGCTATCACTAAACTCGAGTTCTATTGTAAGTAAAAACTGTTTTCACAGATTCATTCTCCCTCTCCTTCCCCAAAGCTTCCTTCTCTCACCGGAAAACCCACTCACCCTCTCTCCTTCACCAACTCTCCCTTCACTCAGCCCACCCACTGTGCCTAACAGTGCTTCACCAGAAACCCGTATCAGCCCTATCCTGAACAAAGTGAAGCTCATATCAAATCAAGGCAGAACTCAAAGTTGTTGGCATCAAGAGCTTGGGGATCTGCACATACGGAGTTGTTGATCAATTTTGACATCAGCAGGTACAAAACCCCTCTCTCAGTTGTTTAGAACCTTTGTCTAATTGAATACAGCGATTTTTATTTTTTTTCAATTTCTTGTGGGTTTTAAATTTGATGAAATCTGATGTTATTGCTATTTGATAAATTAATCAGATTTATCTATTATCATCTCAAAATGTTGTGCATCCTAGAAACTTCTTTGCCTTCTAGGTTACAGTATTAAAAGTTTTAAGAAAAAATTTCATGATTGGATGTCTCCATTACATGCATACTACTTTGATGGTTATTTAAACTGAAATAGATAGTGATTGGTTGTATGGCTTGTGTGTTTGTATCTTAGACTTGTTTCATTCTATGTTAAATTCTTTACAATACATTTTTGTGATCCAATTTATCATGACTTGTGGGGATAAATGCCCTTGTGGATATTTTGGGGTGTAAGATAGGGATAAATGTCCATGAAGTCGAGTTACAAAACAGTGGTAGATTGCTAAATATTTCATAAACTGTGATAGATTGCTAAATATTTCGCCAAATAGTGTTATTTGGCCATTCTTGCCCATATTTGAAACCCATTATGAGCTATTTCAAAATGCTTTTCATAGAAAAAGTTTCCATTACCAATCCCAGGTACAATAACAATCCAAAAACAGATTGATATTTAGATGCACATGACAAGACTATTCCATGGTGAATTACAACTTGAGGGAAAATGCTAAATATAAAAAAGATGGTGACCATCATATTGGATGCAATAGGTGCAAAGATTAGAAACAAATATATTAGAAATAAGACTATACGCTAAATAGCAAGAAAACATATCACAATCAAAGTGAAAATAACAAGGTAATTCAAACCAAAATGAAAATTTTTGCCAGTTGATCAAGCACGCTTTGTGGAGCAAAACTAAATAAGATTCACCTCATCAATTACAGGCGAGCCAAAAATACTCCCACCACATGAAAGCTTATAAACACAGCAACGATTTTTGTAGTCAAGAGCATATAAGTTATGATCATGCGATCCACACCTACAAATAATTTGTTGCAGATTTAAATCCTTGTAAAAAGAGAAAGGGGGGGGAGGGGGGCTGGTTTCCTCTAGCCAATCAATGGTGTAAAACAATTCTTATCGAGCAAATAAATTACAACAGTATGGCATAATTTCACCAAAATTAATGAAATTGAAATAACAAACAAAAATCACAGTATCATTGAGGAAAAGCAGCACTTTACAGATGACATAAAACCATAAAATGAATAAAGAAACATAACACAAAAAAGAAAAGTTATAAAAGAAGCCAGCATGAGAAATAGACTGATGAAGCACTAAAGATCATCCATACATTAGTAATATCAGTTTAGGTGTTCAAAAAGGACAGAGGTTGTGCCATCGAGCAAAAAATAAAGATATAATGTTCTTCTAAGTTTTTGAGTTTGACAAGTGAGCTCTCTACTACACAAATTACAGACAAAACTTCAAAGTTCAAGCGTAAAAAGTAATAAGAAAGAAGTTTTCCATGTTTCCCTAAATGTTGCATAATGGAATGGAGATGTTTGATGTAGCATGAACAGCTTCATGTTTCTCTTATTTTGGTTCTGCCGCTAAAACTAACTATTCACTTTCTTTGTGTTATATAATAGGTAGATATGACTAAATCATGTGGGATTAAACTCACCACTTCATGCTCCATCCCTTGTATGTGAGTATAGGAGATGCCATTGGTCCAAGGACCACTGACCAAACTGAACCATTTACTTTCCGAGACCAATGTAAATTTTAGGTGATACATTATGAAAGCAATGTCATGCATGATTATTGAAAGATGAAAAGAAAGAGAACTGATATCTTTAATTTGGACAGCATCACTAAAGGGATAATTTCTCTCTCTCTCTACAATTGAGAAACAATGACCAGTTCAGTTGAAGAAAAACACAAGAGGAAGTATCAAGAAAATTACCAAATCAATTGCCTGCGTACATCTACGACTGGCTGCGACTTCACCTTTCAAATGTTACAAATGAAATCCGTATGAGCCCAAACAGCAGAAGCAATATCTTAGTTTTATGTGTGCAATGAGAAATTAGATATAAGCAATCCAATATAAATGCAAAACTTGAGAGCCATGATGCAATTTCAAAGAGGTGTTTCTATCATTAATCTTATAAATCCATACAGACCAACTAGATAAAATACTCACCTCACAGCTAAAACTTAACTAGTTTATACCCAACATTAAAAGTGATTTCCAAATTGTTTAGAGACAGTTTGCTCAATTTATGCCCAATCATCTATATCTTTATATATAAAAAAACACAAAATCATAAATAACCTCTATTTGTAAGATTCCACAAATGAGAGAGAGAGAGAGAGAGAGAGAGAGAGAGAGAGAAGGAGAAGAAGAAGAAGAAGAAGAAGAAGAAGAAGAAGAACACATATATTGTTTGCTTATATATTGCAAGGACACAAAGACCTAAAGAAACTACCACCAAGGCTATACAAAACATCCTACACATATTAAAAGTCTAAAATTCTGATGGAACTTGAACTACATAATATACGTAAAAGCTTCTATGTGTATGGAAATCTGATCTTTATTTGCATTGATCAATATTGAATGTTGTAATTGAAATTCATTAAATCTATTAAATAATGGGAAAAGGTCCATTTCCTGTTCTTGCAGATCCTCTATCTGAGAAGCAATGATTCACTTATGTACATTAGAAAGCAGTACAGGTACAATTTCTACAAATTTCCCATGATTGTTATCAACAAACATATCAAAAAATCCATCCCCAGAAAATCTTCAAATATTTCTATGTCATATCAGCTATATAATTAATTCATCCAAAACACAAAAGTCCCTATATTTAGTATTCAGTAAATTCTCAAAGATTACCAACCCAAATGCTAGGAGACTACAAAGACCAGAAAGATCCCTCACACAAGAAGATACAAACGCAAGAAGGAAAAGCATCATAACTATCATACCTCACCAGACGTTTGGAAAATCCAGCAGATGTTTCCATGCATAAAATCAAGAAAATATATTTTGCCTTTGTAGCATCCAACTACAACCTAAAAGAGATGGCACAATTTACAATAAATACATTAAAAGCGTTTTAAGCTCCTTTCATGGTAATTGGTAGAAGAACTTGATATAGGCAAACAATAAAATGAACAACCTGAGAAAAATCGGCAAGAACTGCAGCTGAACATTCAATTCGCCCCTCTAATTTGACCTCCCACTGGACAGAACCACTAAACCCAATTATGTAGCAGACCAACATTTGAGTTAGAATACAAATGGATAATGTTAAATGCCCTATGCATGGTTAGAATCAAATCAAATTCCTAGTAACCCCTGAAGGTTTCTGCCCTGGTCTTCAGATGAACATTCATCCTCTATTATAATGAAACACTTTACTTCTACTATTGCATAATTAAAGAACATATTATAACTAGTACCCATAGAAAACATGAATGTTTCAAAAACATTTGCAATTATGCATTCTACAGGTGTGATAAAAAATTAAATATGCATGGTGGTAAGGGAAAAAAATATATATGCATGTTAACATTCTCTGTCAAATGTCACATGAGGCATTACAACTATATAAGGCCATCCAACTGTAAAGAATATATAAAATGCCACATGACCCAAAACCACTGCAAAATCAGTAACTTTGTCAGGGTTGAAGTAGGAGAAACTGCAAGACCAATATGGGGCATCAACAGGAAATCAGACTCTAATTAGATTGAATTTATTTCACTAAACACATTTACTCCATTAAGGTTTGACTAATGAGCTTTAGCTTGTAGCACAACTCTTCCTCCCCCAACCCCCTCCACCCCCCCCCCCCCCCCCCCGCCCCAAAAAAAAAAACTCTCTTCGCTTACCCCGTGCATAAGTACATGGAGGAAGGTGTTGACTTGCCAGTTCAAACCCACCTTGCGTGTGTGTGGCTAACCAATAGAAAAAAAAAATAGACGGGTTATATTTTAAACCAGATTTTAGGTAAATCACATGACAGGGAAACAGTTTGTTTCAAGTAAAGACGTCAAAAACTCAATGATCTACAATATGTGCGTGTGTAGGGTAACTCTTTATGAATGTCACACACACCACTATTGATTTGAAAATCTCACCATTGTGTTACATATTCTCTTTCTTCTTAATATGCACATCAAATTTTGTGTGAATTGAATTTTTTACTATCCAATTCATAAAACATGCTTTGTATATACATTAAATGGTGTAACATTGACAAAAGTTACACTAGATGTAACTCGTATATATATATATATATATACGAGTTATATTTTATTGAATATGACAGTGGAAATCTACAATATTTTTCAGAATAAGACACAACTCTCATGCTGGAAAATCAGAATTTAAACCCAGTCATCATAAGGTAAATCTGATAGCTAAATATTATAGAATCATCCTAAAACATCATATGAAAAATATGAACAGAATAATTCAGAAACTACAAGGTGGACTATACCTTTTGGCATTAACACACAGAAATTTATGCGAGTGAGATCCAATAAATAAATAGATCTCCGGGTCTTTAAATACAACCATTGGTGATGCATCAACACAAGACTCCATGTGAACTTTCCAAAATTCTTGCATAGAACCTTTTCTATCACTTGGAATTTTTGCAGACCAGGTTGCTTGACATATATCATTCCTCCCCCCTTCATACATGACCTTGTTGCACCGGCTGACAGAACATGATGTGAATTCTGAAGCAGAACTCCATAAATACCCATCCCTTGGACTACCACCTTCTGCAATAACATGTATATTTGAATCCACCTTTATGCGTTTAGAGACTACAGCATTCTTTCCAGAAGAGGTCCTCAATAAACCCTCCCGTGGTTTAAAGAGAAAAGGATCTGCAGTCTCAGATTTAATGGAATGAAAAATGCTCCTCCTACCCTCATCAAATTTCATTTCCCAAATATCATCCTTTTGGACATCTAGAAGCCACGGTTCTTTTTTCTCTAGAAGAGCCAGATAAATCTTAGATGGACTTGAAAAGTAATAAATCAATCTCATATCAATCCCTAAATTGTGAGAAAGATGTGCTGCAGCAATAGAATTACCACCCATCATAAAGAAATCATCATCATTGGAGACCTCTTCAACCCTTAAAGCATCACAAAAGGCCTGCCAGAGAGATGATCATACATATTTATGTCATTGATGATTCAAAATAGCCAATATCAGTTTAAAGGTAATCAAAAGTGACACATCAAGAATTATTTTCTCAGCTAACTACTACATTTCTTTACATTACCCAATAATAGTTACAACATACTAGTTCTCTTTTTTTTTTTTTGGCCGTGGGGGGCTAAAAGTATTAACAGTATCTTAACGAGCAAATACAACTAGCCTAATGAGAATTAACCATTAACTTTTTGTATAAGATGTGTACCTCAGCCTTAGCCCCACTAGCCTTTTTAAATGAATTTTCAATACCAAAAGAGAAAAATACAACCTCATAAATCTACTTGTAAAAAATTGAGATTGACCAAAAGAAATAAAATTAATTTAGGTATGCATATACTTACAAAACACAGACAATGATGAATGTTAGTCACGTTTGATATCAGGTTGTGCAACCCATGATGCATTGCACAATGCAATTCATATTCATATGTTCTGTTATTCTTCAAATAAACACTAGAAAGTATCTAAAAAAAAATAACATATATATCTTTGCTCTAACAGAGGAAACCTATGTAACTCTCAGCTGAACACTAGCATTAGATGCACAACGGGAAGGTAAGTCAATATTAGTAGGACAACTACTTATCAAATAAATATATTAGGAGGAGAACTGATGTGAAGCCATCAATTGGCATTGCCAAGTTCGTTTCAAATAACCCTATGTTCCACACAATTAATTAAATACACCAAGATCAGAGTCCATTAAGCAAACACAATTTGTAGAATAGATGGTCAATCCCTTCAAACCTTAATAATTAAAATTGCATGAGAAACGTAGTCCAATCATCTTTCAAGCCATTTTCATTAAAACATTCAATCTTTTGGGGCTTCAATCAGAAAAGATGAAAGACGTGTTTGTAAGCATTTTGCTACACTTGCCATGTGCTTTGCAATATTCCAATGGGGCCTAGAATCACCATGAAGGTTATAGAAGAGTTACCTTGTTTACCAGATTTTCAACTAACTATATACAACCAGAGAAATAGCATATTTAAATACTTAATTAAATATTAACATCAGGAGATGGAGAGAAACCCTGGAGCTCTCCTCTCTCTCTCTCTCTTGCACAACACTCAATATTTTCATTAGCCAATCCCAAGGCTATCCAATCGAAGACTCTTGCACTTACTTTATTGAAACAATGCAAAAGTATAAAGACTTTATTGGCTGTTGGAGTAATGCTTAAACAATGCAAAAGTATAATCATATCAGATCTTGAGAGTTATGTCAAGAATGACTTATTTATCTTCTTCTTTTTTCTTTTTCTTTCTTTTTCTTTTTTTTTTTTTTTTGATAAGTGAGAACAATATATTAAAAGAAGACTACTTCGTGCACAAAGGACATGAAGTAGTCAAAAAAATTACAAAAGAATCATGTACAAAAGGACAGAGACTCTAAAAACAATGGAGTGGAATCCAAGAACAACTTATTCAGCTTTATCAAGTTGAAGCTGAAAGAATCTATTATGATGTAAAAAAGTAGAAAGTGGTCCAGACAAGTTGCCAACTGAAAAAGACCAGGGCACTGTCATAATCTGTATTGAATCAACTCCAATTCTCTTTGTTTCCCAAATGGGAATGAGGATAGTAATATAATAACTAAGAGGATAATGAACCATGAGACCTATCCTATATTATGAAGCTGAGCAATTATTGACAAGCAGAACAATATTAACAGGGCATTTATGGAGAAAGTTAGCATCCAGGTAAAGTTGTTTGGGTCCACCACTGTCTCACAACTCTCACCTAAAGACAATTCCTAACAAGAATCATTGAAAATGAATGAGAACATCAAAGAAATTTTTTAATAGAAACATTTTCAAAATATATCTCAGTACAAGGAGATGAAGAAGAAAAAAGTTGCATCACTATGTTTAACAAATTCTAATTTAAGCGTAAGAGCATTTTATTTACAAAACAAAAACAGAAAGGGATAATATTGAAGGATGAAGAGCAAACCGTCGTAATAATGCGCAACAGATCACTGCTCCCCGTGTCACCAATCTTATCTTGAACTTGCTTAGTGAGAAATCCTGAACCTGCCAACAACTCATAATCAACTTTTCCGCTAGAAGACACAGGTATTGACTCTGTAATTGTGAAATGGTTAGGAAGCATTGCTAATGGAAGTTTGTCAACCATCCAACTTCTGATAGAAGATCTGAATATTTCACTGGATATTTCCTCTCTTAAGACTATAAATGCTTCAAGAACCACAAGTTCCCCTTGACCTTTACTTAAAATCACAGCAGCATCTACTACTTCAGGATGTCCCCTTAACACATCTTCAATCTCCTCCAAAGCAATACGATGCCCATTAACCTTCACAGTGCGGTCTTTTCTTCCCAAGAAAACTAAGTCACCACCCTGGAGCCGCCTGGCAAAATCACCAGTTCTAAAATAAAATTGATTTCCATGGCCAATGGAACCGCTACAAATGGAGTTCTGAGGCAATTTTACAGAGTCCAGAAACGAATGAGTAGAATCTGAAAAGTATCCACTAGAAACACATGCACCGGCAACATATATTTCTCCCTCATTGGATGTGTCATTTTCGCCAACAAGCACTACATCGCAGTTAGAAATAGGCACACCAATCGGAACACTATTTAGCGTCTCCATCTCCAAAATCATTGGCAACCTCTTGCAGTCAAAATATGTACAATCACCAGACACCTTAATTCAAACAATTGACGTAATAGCCATCAATAATAAAAACAGAAAAATGACAAATGTGTTCTACAACTTGAACAACCAAATTAGAATGAGAATGTTGCTTTCCAACCTCTGTACTCCCATATAAATTCAAAATGGTGGTCTCTGGTAAAAACTTGGAAAGCATATCCCACAAGGATAACGGCAGAACTTCACCACTTAGCACTAAAACTTTCAATGAACTAGCAATGGCCCTATTATGTTGACTTTGCAAAGCAGGAAGGATTAACCTCATCAATGATGGAACAGCAGTAAGCCTACTAATAGAATAAGCCTAGAAGAAAGGTAAAAATTACCAGTTAGCAATAACAGGGAAATTATTGAATTATAAGTTCTAGATACAGTCAAAACCACAATATGCAAGCATACCTGCAGAAAGTCGATAACAGAAAATACATTCTCTTTTAGGTCCTTGTAAGGAGGTATAACCAATGTACAAGCAGTTAGTATAGCCCCAAGAAATTCTTGCAGATGGTCAACAAAGCTAATCGAAGTCTTGAACAATAAAAGTTCCTCACCATGCAGGGGATACAATTCTTGCATCCATATAAAGCGATTTATAAGACCTACAAATAAAAGAAACACACAAAAAACTATAAGAAGCACACAGGAGCTCATTGTACAAAAAGAAACCCTCAAACAATAAAAGAAAACAGTTATATGAAAATAAAGGCTAAAGTCTAATAATTAAAGAGCCAAGTGCAGTCTAAGATACGGTAATTTGCAAATTACCCTTTATCTTTTGCTTGGTAAATAGTGGGGGAGGGGTCGTGGGGTTCAAACCTCATACATCAGACACCACAAAGGGTACCAACATCACTGGACTGTCAATTGAACCCCATAATGTGCAATTTACCTTTTTCAGTGCCACAAACGCCTTTAGGCTTTCCAGATGATCCAGAAGTGTACATCAAATAACAAAACAATCTTTCTTTCCCAATTTCACAAGGCCATAAAAAATCCACCGGACATACATACTCTTGAAGGCTTTCTTCCATGGAATAGCATAAGACGGGACAGCTGCTGCATTCTATTAGCCAATGTGATCTATCAAGCCAATATCTGCTACTCCTCCCAAATGAAGATGTACACCCAATAATTAAATCAGCATTTGATGAAGCAACAACCGATAAGATCCTCTCCTTTGGCCATGATGGATCTAACGGCATGAACGCCTCCCCACACCTCAATATAGAAAGAACAGCAACTATGTATTCCACTGAAGGTGGCATGTATATTCCCACCACTTTTGGAGTATACATATCCTTATACTCAATTGATCGCTCCACACTTGACACAAATGGCACAAAAGATTTCGCCATTTGAGCATGCTCAGCCACCTCATTATGAGTACCATTACCTTCAAAGCCAAGAATGAAAATGAATCATCACACAACAAACCTAACATGCCTTTAAAATGTAAATTTGCAGCATCAATTACTTGTTGACTTTGCATTTCGAATAAGTTAATGGAGCCTACTTGTTTCTAAGTGTGTTAAAGATTTTTGCAATATCATAAAAGTAAATTTCAAACTAACTCTGAAAGCTTGAAAGATTCAAACACTATGATTTTTTATCTCTTCTCAGATGTTTAGTAATTTTATTTTTTGCAATTTTTTTTATAAATTCACAGAAAATTGAGGAATCAAAATCGTTTTCTTTAGAGGGGGGGAAAAAAAAGGTGCCACCTCAATATGAGTACTATTAGCTTCAACAAAGTCAAGAGTGACAATAAATCATCACACAACATACCTAACATGCCCTTAAAATTTAAATTCACATTGATTACTCGGTGACATTGCATTTCCAATTAGTTAATGATTTCCAAATTTTGTTGCAATTCAAAGACACAGGCAGTAAAATTACATTTCCAATAACTCAAAATTTTTCCAATCTCACAAAAGTAAATTTCCAACTAACCTCAAAAACTTGAAAGATTCAAACAGAAGCAGGCAGTTACATCATGTCATCAACACTATAATTTTTCATTTCTTCTGTACGTTTTTTGGTATAAACAAAAATAAAATAATTTGCAATTCACTTTATAAAAATTCAAACACAGGCAGTTAAATAAATGCACTTAAACTCAATCACTAAAATTTCTTACTAACTCCAAATGCTTAAAAGATTCAAACACTAAATTTTTTTTATTTCTTGGTATAAATATAAAGTTTTTGCAATTCACTTTATAAATTCTCGGACACAACAGACCTAACATGCCTTTAAAATTTAAATTCACCGCATCAATTACTCGGTGACATTGCATTTCCAATTGTTCATGATTTTCAAATTTTTTGCAATTCAAAAACACAGACAGTTCCATCAACACTATGAATTTTTTTTTTTTTTTTTCATTTCTTCTCTTACATATAAAGTTTTTACAAGTCACAGAAAATGAGGAAGCAAAATTACTTTCTTTAGGAAAAAAAAGAAAAGAAAATGCCTAACATGCCTTATTAGTTCATAATTTTCAATTTTTGTTGCTATTCAAACACAGGTAATTACATCAACACTATGAATTTCCATTTCTTCTCTCTTTATGTTTTTTTTTTTTTTGGTATAAACATAAAGGTTTTACAATTCAAAAGGCGATAAAGGTTTCGCCATTTGAGCACGCACAAGATTAACAATAAAGCATTACACAACAAACCTATCAAGCCTTTAAATTCGCCATGTGCGAAATCAAACCTGCTTTGTTTCTAAGTGCGTTCAAAATTTTTGTTGCAATCCACACTATGAATTTTCATTATAAATACAAAGTTTTTAAAATTCAGAAAAAATAAAATAAATAACTTTAAAATCGTTACCGAGGAGAATGGAGCGGAGGCGAGAGGTGAGCGAATCAACGGAGGTCAGGAGATCAGAAAAAGTGAAGAGGCGGTCGCCGTCGTAAAAAGGTGGCGACGCCGATTTCACACGAAGCGTCGGCTTATTAGTGTCAGTGTTATCGACGATGCCACTGGTGCGGAGTTGTGTGGAGATTTGGGAATGGACGACGGCGATTTTGTTAGGGTGATTGGATGCGACTCTGAAGAACTCGTGTGATATGCAGTGGCAGTGGCAATCACTGTGCTTTCTTCTCTTTTTGCTAAGGCCTTGGCTTTCATCACTCATCTCTTTGTGCCCTCTCTGTGTGTGTAACTGTTGCTGATGATGTTCCTCACTTTCTCATGGGCAAAAATTGGCAAATAACACCAATCCCCGACAATATGGCGCCGTTTGGAATGGCATTTTAAGCCACAGTTTTCAAATTTTAAATAACATTACATGTATTTTTATACACGTTTTATTTACACGTATTTCTAAAAAATATAAATAACATTATTAGAACAACATTATCAAACGGGCCCATAGTTAGCTAGAAACGTTTCTAAACTATATATTAAACTAGCATCTCGAGTTTAAGAAACTCAATTTACCCCTAAGAACTCGAGCCTCAAAGGCTCGATTTTCGTGTTATGATGTAGATGACGTGGTTTTTTTATCTACCTGGAACTCGACCCTTAGAGGCTCGATTTCATAACAGCAAAATTCCCTTTACGCTATCATTCACTCACATTCTCACCACTCTCCACTCTCACTCGTTCACACTCACCATAAAGACACTCTCAATTCCTCACACTGATTCTTCCTCTACACTCTCAATTCCTCGTCCTCCACCAAATTCCTTGTCCAAACAAGGATTCTTCTACCTCAGTTCTTCCCCCTAAATCCACACACTCACCCAAACCCACACACTCACCCAAACACTCTGGCCACCCTGCCTCACTAAAACCCGCTACCCATAAGTCCTAGCTTCTATATCACTGAAACCCACAATCTATAAAAGCTCGTGAAACACCAGGCAATCCATTTCTTTGTTAAATGTTTTTTTTTTTTTTTTGTGGGTTTGATTTTTTATTTTTACGCTTTTTTGTGTTCGTGGGTTGAACTGTTGATATATGCTTAAATCATTGAATCATGTATATATTGATATACAGATCCTCACTGTCCTAAAATTCACTATTAAAAAAAAAAATCAGGCAAATCAAATTTCTATCTTGTATTTTGTCAAAAAAAGGGAACAGGAGTGTGAGTTGGATGGATCTTCTATCAAATTTCTATGCACTGTTTTGTGATATGCATTTCATTTCATTAATAGCTTGTAAGAGTTAAATTTGATTTGGTATATAGTGTTCCTTTTGCCATTATCTGTTATAAAGAAACACTAATCGCATTGTTTAGCAAAAAAAAAACATTAATTTAATGTTTAATTTTGAAATGATATCGTTTCATCAGTAATGAACGAAAGGACTAAAACAATTTCGTTGCTAAAGTTAATATATGCCTAGCTCTATATTATTACATATGACTTGTGTGTTTGTTAAACTACATTGAGTAATTTAAGCATGTTAATCATGTAGTTTTTTCAAGTAAGACAGAACAATTAATATAACCAAAATGAAGCAACATATGATATAAAATATTTTTCTGATATTATCACATTCCCTTCTAATTTGAATGTTCTCAAACAATAATGCATCTAGAGTTGGATGTATTCCTCTAGAAAATTAGGCATCAAGGTGGGGTGATAGTTGAAGGAACTCAAAGAAATTACTCTCATAGAGATTAAGATACAACAACAACAACAAAGCCTTAATCCTAAAACTTTTGGGGTTAGCCATGGATCCTCAAAAGACTAATTGAAGTAGACCACATGTATTCTTCTCTTCCATTCTATCATATCCAAAATCATACTCATGGAAATTAAGATAATATTGATTAAAGTTTTTTCAAAAAGAAAAAATGAAAAACTGGGGGACATTTTATATTTTCTAAGTTGTTGCAGTTATTTTTGTATCAATGACTTTTTGGGGCTCTATTTAGAGCTCTTTAGGGATTAGCAAGGTGACCCTTTTCTTATCTGTAGACTATAGTGAAAAAGTGTTTGAATGGTTTCTAGGAGTAAGGAAGGAGGACCACTAGAAGATCTTGTTAAAATTTTCATGGTGACCCCAAACACTCATACAATTTGCTAGTGATATCTTTTTTCCTATTTGATTGTGCTCTTTGCAACTGCGAATACTTTAGTGTAATTTAAAGCTTTAATGGAATTTGTTAGATGATCCATCTAGTTATGGATGGGGAAAAAGTTTGCTTGGACGATTTCCTAGAGTGGCTAAGAGCATTAGCGGAGGGTCTTATTATATTGCCCAGGGTGCTTCTAGTCACCCAATTACAACACAAATTTTTGCTCTCTTTTATGCTATACACTATTGGCTGCATTCTATCTACCCTGAGTGCCCCACTTCCCAGGCTTCTATTATGACTTTTTTGAAAGTGGTTTTAGGGCTGCATGTTAATCTAGCTAGACTACAATACTTTTATAAGTATTGTTGAGTAGGGGCTCTCCTATTTATATAAGGCTTCTTTTGGGGTCTCAATTTAAGCTCAATTCTTTGTAGAATTTAATCATTTAGCAAACACATGAACCTTTTTGGAAGGTGTCCCAAGGAAGTGTGCTAGGGATCGGTTAACTTTGGTAGTTGTCACACTATCAAGACATTATAAGAGATGTAGTCTGAACTGGGAAGGGGAAGGGAAAGAGTTGAAGAATTGGTAAAGTGAGATAACATTTCCATCTAGGACTTAATGGGTCCTTTGAGACCAGGCCAACATCGAATATAAATATTGATCTCTTAGGTAAGTATTGTGAAAATTTTAATAGATAGGACTCAATTTACTTTAGCCTTCCTCTTATCACCATTGTAGTGTTCGGCAAACATCTAAGATGAGTGTTTCTTGAAAGAGCGATTGAAGTGGTTAAGGAAGGGAAATTGGATGAGATTTTGGCTGTGTTTGATTCCATGTAAAATGTTTTCCAAGTGTAAAATATTTTCACTTGAAAATATTTTTCGGAAAAAAAAATATTTTCAGGTGTTTGGTGGTATTTTAAAAAATACTTCGAAAAATATTTTTTAGTGTTTGGTTATGTTCTTGAAAATACTATAGAAAACACATTTTCTACTTGTTACTCACATTTTCTCACATTTTCTCAACTTCCAAACAAATATATAATATCATTTCTTAGTCCACAAACACAAAAGAAACAAAACCCAAAAAAAAAAAATTCCATCAAATCCGGTGCGATCTTTGCTTGATCGGTGCGGTGTGATCGGCGCGGTGCTGCGATCGACGAGACCGATGTGATCTTTGCTTGATCGGCGCTGTGCTACGATTGACGAGACCGGTGCGATCTGGTGCGATCGGCGCGGTGCTGCGATCGGCGAGACTAGTGAGACCGATGCGATCTGGTGCGATCGGCGCGATCTCTCCTTGCTCTCTCTCTCTCTCTCTCTCTCTCTCTTTGCGCGTCTGAGTCCGGAAATGGTTTGAAGTGAAAATAGAAACGTAAAATGATTTCCGAGTCAAAGCCTTTATTTTTACGGTCAAATGAAATGCATTTCCGGAAATTCTATTTTCCATGCGCAACCAAATACACGGTTTTATGGAAAATGATTTCCTGAAATGGTTTGAAACTAAAACAAACAGACCCTTTATGATATTCTTTTTCATGCATAGGATTTTGGAAATTTTGAATTTTATTTTATATGTTTAGAACCACTGTGGACATGAATGTTTGGACACTTTTTATATTAGTAAGTTAATCGCTCATCTAATGTGTCTTGAACCCACAAGTCACTATCTCATCCCTATTCTCCACCTTACTCTTTAAGAGAAGGATGCTTTTAGAATATGATATGGGAGGTTGAAATCATGTAGTGTCTATTTTTTCAAAAGTCCCCATGATTCAAGTGTTGAATATTTGTAGAATCTGTACAAGCATTGTCAGAGCTGTAAACAATTAATACCTTACTAGTTACTCATTTATCAAACTAACTGCTTATCATTCTTATGCAATATGGCTACTGCGAATGTTGACGAGATTGAGGCTACACGGCCTAGACCCATTGATGATTTGGTGTTGACTCTATAAGCCCAACATCGGTCAGATACTATTTTGAATGGGCAGGTAAAACACAACACTAAAACTAGTTGTCATGTTCTGAATTCTATCCTTCATATGGTACCCCATTTCATTCATAGAATGTAGACACACATTATGTCGTATAACTTTCCATAGTATAACTTTATGTAAATTCTATATTAATCCATGGTTTTGTTGTGTACAGGATCCGAGGGCACTTACCTACTGTAGTTGTAATGAAGAGTTTAACAATCTAGAGCCAATGGTGGATGACCGTGTGGTTGACATAATTAAGGGAGTTGGTTTGGTGGAACTCCTCAGGACCCCAGGTAAAGAGATTGATCATGGGCTAATAACGACCTTAGTGAAGTGATGGCGGCTCGAGACTCACACCTTCCACATGCCACATGGTGAGGTGACCATCACGTTGTAGGATGTGGAGGTTCTTTTCGGGCTTCCTATTGATGGCGAGGCTATAACTAGGAGCACTGAGAAAGTTTAGAGGGACGTGTACTGGGACTTCCTTGGCTTTATTGTTCCTTTGGATAATACATTGGTACTGCAAGGCCAAAGGATTGTCATTAAACGGCTTTTGGAGCAAGTTGTAGTTCCATTGCCGCCTAATGCTGAAGAGGATCAGGTGCATATGTATGCACGGTGTTACATTCTAGCGCTATTAGGGGACACAATCTTCATGGACAAGTTTGGCAAGAGGGTGCATCTAATGTGGGTGCAGTTATTAGAAGACCTTCGCAACCTATAAAGGTATAGTTAGGGAAGTGCTTACCTTGCATGGTTGTACAGAGAGTTATGCAAGGCAAGTGATAAGATGACCAGTTAGATTGGTGAGCCCTTGTTGTTGGTCTAGTATTGGGCATGGGCTAGGTTCCCATTTTTGTGCCCGGGTGTTGAGCGTGGCCCGCTAGTAGGTGCTTATGGTCCTCCAGTGCGTGGTCCATTGTCCATGAAGTAAGTCTCTACCTCAAACACCTCATATACATTCTGTGATCATTATCTAACCATGTAACTTAATTACATTACAAATTGATTACATTATAGTTTTAATCATAACAGTATATTTGTAGGAAAGTTGTAGATATTGATCCCCTCGTTCTTAATTGTAGGTGGTTGTGGGTACCAAGCAAGAAAAACAAGCCCTCCAACATCTTGAGCAAATAACTTCAATGTTGCCGGACCAAGTACCAAAATGTGTTTTTTGACATGTTTAGGAATAGGATATAGCTTTGGTGAACTTTGAAATATACACATTGTAATTGTTTATTACTTGAAAAGATGAAAAGTTGCCTAATGTGTTGTCTACTTGTTTTTTGGCTGTTGTAGGTGGTGTTGCAACCATATGAAATTGAATTAAGCGACCTTCCTACATATTGCATTGTAGGGAGGGTAGTGTGGACGGCAACGGTGCTGCTTGTATGTTTCCACCTAGTAGAGAAACATACACCAGATCGTGTCGTTTGTTAGTTTGGGATGGTCCAAGAAATTCCCCAACCTGTCAATACTGATGTAGTGCTTCATTGGATTGATTTGAGGGGGAAGGTCGATGTCGATTGGACGCAGAAACATGCTAAGCATATCCTCGATTGGGGTAATCGATTTGAACGGTGATGTCATGCAGTGCTTGGTGATATGCCTCTTCACCATAAGTACTTCGACTGGTTCCATAGGGTAACTCGGAGGTTCATCGATCGCAGGGGCGTTAAAATGATTATGATGGTAAGTTCTTTCATTTCTCCATGTCTTATTTAGTCTTGGAATTTGTTTCCTTAGGAGCCTTTTGCATTTTGAGTTAGGCATGAGAATTTTCAAGTGTTTCCTCATGGATGGAAGGACCAAAAGTGTGGTGTTTTCAATTGTTTATTGACCCAAAAAAAAAAAAAAAATATATATATATATATATATATATATATATATATGATAGTTTAGATGTTTAGGGATGAAAACCAAATTTCATATAAACTTTAAGGACAACCAATATTTTTGCCTTTTCTTTTTCTGTTCTTTCATTTCAGAGTTGCATCAATTTTGATTTTGTCTTCTTTCAATTATTTTTAAAGGAAATAGAGTTTTGTCTATTTGGGACTTTTATATTTATATTTGAATGTCCAATAAATTCCCTTGAGTTTTAAGTGTGGCTTTTCCTGTGAATTGAAGGAAGTTGTATCCTGTCCAATAAAAACTTTGGTTCATTGAGGTGACAGATAATAAAGTTCTATTGCAATTTAATGGGTGATCTAGGTCCTACGGTGTGAGTTTTTTCTCCTTTTTTTGTAGAGATTCGGTTGCTTTCTTGGGTGAAGTTACTCAAACAGTAAATTTGTTACATCAGAGTTGGTTCTAACAAGCTAGCAACCTTCTTTCTCCTTTGAACTTTTTCCCTCCATATTGAGAGTAACTATAAGCAATGGAGAGTAAGGTTCTAGTGTAGTAGTATTTGTTTGTATTAGTGTCTAACAACTCTAACTTCTTTTTTTATTTTGCTATTCAACGGACAAATTAAATGCTATTCAAAGTAAGGCGTAACATGTGGAAATCAATGACGGATGAAGCCATAAAAGACTTTCGACGCCTAAGATAGCTAAGAAGTAACGTACGGGCACCAATGGACGAATAGCCGTTGGTAGACAATAAAAGCCAGCCATTAATACCAATGGCTCTGATGAGTTAGAAAATAACCTAGGGTCATCATTCCCATTAATGACGACCAAAGGGAGCTTTACACATTTATTGCACGCATTAATGATGAAACGTAATAGACAAAGCAACAGTAACAAGTGAGCTGTGCACTTTAGAACTCCTATTGATAATGTACTAGTAGTTGCTCGTAAAGTCTAAGATTCATTATTCATTAAGGCAGGAAACAACTATAAAAGAGAAGAACTACGGAATCCAAAGGTGCACACAACTCTCACCCCAAAAACTATTCTATAAGTTGAATTCTTTTACAATGTACTTCAGTTGAATTCTTTTGCAATGTACTTCAGTTGAATCCCATTCTAACTTAATCATCGGAGGGTGTTTGGAAAAATGCCACACCAGTGTACTTCTTTTTCTCCATCTCATATCTTATTGCAGGTTTGTCTTTGGATGAATCCAACAGCTTCGTCCTTCCGTATTGACAGCTCGAGAAGAATAGCACTAATAGGTTCATCTCTGGATGAGGCCAACGCCTTCATCCATTTGTATCAATGAGGAGTTCATATTGACAATTGTTTGCATCATCAGTTTGGCACTGTCTGTGGGGACGTTTTCAAAGCCATACATTTTCCCTTTTTCTTGACATAAGAATTCCTCTCGATACCAATTGGATTCCATAACACAGAAAATTTGCATGGTCTCACAACTGCTGTGTTGAAATCGTCCTTCTACACAGACGAAGAACTCAACTGACGATTTTCTACATCACTAACAAGGACCGAGTAATTAGCCATCACTTTACTCCTAAGATAAAAGGCCATATGGTCCAAACTTGATCAATGACATCAGTCAATCCAAAAATTGGAAATCCCCCCACCGCTGTAAAGAAGCAGCTACAAACGCTTTTGGCTACCATTGAACTACTTACCTAACAAAATGAAGCCCTAGTGCAACAAAATCAAGCGTTGGAAGTAAGAATCGAACAACTAGGAAAGCCACGACCTAAACCCAGCAACCACCAAGAGCATAGCAACCATCACCAGTCAGGGAATGATCGTCATGAGGAAGACGAGGCTGAGAGCAACGCACCTAGTAGGCAACCCAGAAGAGGAAATGCACCACCTCAACGCTTGACGACCTGGTACATCGCACTAACTCTCCCTTCACAGCACAAGTCACATCTTGCCCTCTACTGCCTAAGTTTTGGATGCCATCCTTGGAGACTTATGATGGGACAAAAGACCCACTTGACAATCTTGAATCTTTCAAGACTCTTATGCTCCTCCTAGGCGTCCTTGTTGAGACAATGTGTCGAGCCTTTCCTACCACCATGAAAGGGCTAGCGTAAGTTTGGTCTAGCAAGATCAAGCCAAACACTATGTCAACCTTCAAGGAGTTGAGCAATAGCTTCATCACTCACTTTATCCGAGGGGGGGGGGGGGGGCCAAGGCATAAACACTCAACACATGCTCTAATGCAAATTAGGCAACGGGAAGATGAGAGCCTGAGATCGTATGTGGCCCGATTCAACAAGGAAGCCCTACTGATAGATGAAGCAGACGAGATGATCCTTGTAACAACTTTCTCTAGTGGGCTTAAAGAAGGAGAATTCCTCTTCTCTATGATGAAGAACGAGCCAAAAACCATGGCTGATATGCTTTTTAAAGCCTTCAAGTACATGAATGCGAAGGACGCACTAATTGCTCATAAGGACGAAAAAGGTAAGAGGAAGAGAGAAAATGCAAAAGATACCCAACTTGACACTAGAGAGAAGACCTCGCGGTACAAAGGGAAGAGAGACGACAAGAAGGCGAGGCCTCCATCCGGGTGAATCATCAACTTCACCCACTAAATACTCCACTGGATCAAGTATTGATGCAGATCAGTGATGAACCCGCACTTAATTGGCCAGAAAAGCTAAAAGGAGACCCAAACAAACGATCAAGGGAAAAATATTGTCGCTTCCATCATGACCATGGACACAATATTTTCGAATGCTATGAGCTGAAAAGTCAAGTCGAAGCCCTTATTCGAAAGGGGAAGTTACAACGATTTATCAGAGGTGGACTTGGGATACAACCTCTACAAGGACCAAAGCAACTAGGTAAAACGGAAGAACAGTCTAGAGCACCCCTTGGAGAGATAAGAATGATCACATAAGGCATTGCAAGATTGATGGCAGAGCAGAAGAACGACTTAGAGCACCCCTTGAAGACCAAAGATTAATGGTAGAACCAAAAGAAGAACTGGAAAGTCTCTTTGGACGACAACCACCCGACAAGAGACACTTAATGGGTAGAAGCTACCTCGTCCTTGGAACGCCAAACACTTTACTACCAGTAGTTCACTCCTTCACTCCCTACAACCATATTTGCATTAACTCTGTTTGCATTTCCATTGCATACATTACTTATAAGTGTCATGCTTTGATGCAACTTATAGTTTGATGTTATTTTCTTATTTGAGACTTACCATTTGAATAAAAAAATTTCTCCACTTATGATGGATTGGGTAGAAGGAACCGAATAACCAAAGTCGCCTATGGGTAGACAGTCTAAATATAAAAAGTCGCCTACGGCTGGACGAACAAAGTCACCTACAGGTGGATGAACGACTAAAGTCTCCTACTGGTGGATGGTCTAAATAAAAGTTGCCTACTAGTGGACAGAAGGCCAAAGTCTCCTACGGTTGGACGGTCTAAACAAAAGTCGCCTACGGGTGGACGGACGACCAAAGTCACCTATGGATGGACGGTCTAAACAAAAGTCGCCTACAAGTGGACGGACGACCAAAGTCGCCTATGGGTGGACGGTCTAAACAAAGTTGCCTATGAGTGGACAGACGACCAAAGTCGCCTACCGGTGGACGGTCTAAACAAAGTTGCCTACAGGTGGACAGTCTAAACAAAAGTCGCCTACAGGTGGACGGATGACCAAAGTCGCCTACGGGTGGACGGTCTAAACAAAGTCACCTATGAGTGGATAGACAACTAAAGTCATCTACAGGTGGATGATCTAAACAATGTCGTCTACGGGTGGACAGACGACCAAAGTCGCCTATAGGTGGATGGTCTAAACAAAGTCGCCTACAGAAGGATAGATAACCAAAGTCGCCTATGAGTGGACGATATAAACACAAAGTCGCCTACGGGTGGACAGAAGACCAAAGTCACCTATGGGTGGACGGTCTAAACACAAAATCGGCTATGGGTGGACGGTCTAAACACAAAGTTGCCTGCGGGTGGACAGACGACTAAAGTCACCTACGAGTGGACGGTCCAAACACCATTGTTATTCTCTTGCAGATCTCAGACTCATTCACATCGGATTCTGCCTGGACAAACCTATCGACCAACGAAAGTGGCTTAATTACCTTTCATATTCCAATCGTGCCTATACAAACAATGGTAGGAATAGGGGGAAACTAATAAGGAGAAAAATCACCCTTGTCCAAAAGAAAAGAAAGCTAGCTTCGTCCATCAAGCCAACATCGTCCATGTGACAAACGACCACAGCATACATTAAATGAGTTCTTCATAAATGACATGAGTAACAGTTAACGCGCTAGACAGGAAAAAGCGTAACCGACAAACGAATTAAATGCTATTCAAAATAAGGCATAATGTATGGAAATCAATGACGGATGAAGCCATAAAAGACATTCGACGCCTAAGATAGCTAAGGAGTAAAGTACGGGCGCCAACAGACGAATAGCCATTGGCAGACAATAAAAGCCAACCATTAATACCAACGGCTCTGATGAGTTAGAAAATAACCTAGGGTTGTCATTCCCATTAATGACGACCAAAGCAAGCATTACACATTTATTGCACGCATTGATGACGAAACATAATAGACGAAGCAACGGTAACAAATGAGCTGTGCACTTCAGAGCTCCCATCGATAATGTACTAGTCGTTGCTCGTAAAGGTTGAGATTCACTATCCGTTAAGATAGGAAACAACTATAAAAGAAAATAACTACGAAATCCAAAGGTGCACATAACTCTCACCTTAAAAACTATTCTATAAGTTGAATTCTTTTGCAATGTACTTCAGTTAAATCCCATTCTAACTTAATCATCGGGGGGTGTTTGGCAAAACGCCACATTGGTGTACTTCTTTTTCTCCATCTATATCTTATTGCAGGTTCGTCTCTAGACGAATCCAATAGCTTTGTCCTTCTGTATTGACAGCCAGAGAAGAACAGCACTAACAGGTTCGTCTCTGGATGAAGCTAACGCCTTCATCCATCTGTATCGACGAGGAGTTCATACTAACGATTTTTTGCATCATCAAAAGCCATATACCATTTTCATCTCCTTTGATTAGTATACCTTGATTATTATTCTGATTAGTATGCTCTGTGATTTACAGTTGCCACAATATGTGGATCCTCTATATTAGTCACATCAGAACACTGGATTAGATAATCAAGTAGAACACTAAGGAGTTTGTTTTAAAAGTTCCAAAGAATCCAATTTACCACAGTCACCTTATGGATGTTTGAGCCTAGAGTTGGCGTTCTTATCCTGTCTAGTATTGGGTAAACAATTCTTTCTTAAAGAAAGTAATTTGGCTAGCTCGTCTTCCACAGATATTGATTCCTCCAAAATCTCCTCTGATCTTACCCTCCGTAGATCTACTTCAAATAGACTAGATTACTTGTATGAAATCTCTCGTATACCTAAAGATAGTAAGATTTCTATTACTGACTTCCCCATTGTAAATCCCTACATTGTGTTTAATAAGCCCCAGTCTTCCCTTAAAAAAACTATAAAAAATATATTAGCCCTTCTCAATCCTCTACTATAAAAGAATATGTCCAAGCCTCTAAGTTTGACCAGTTCAATATTCCAGCAAGTGATAGTGAAAATTTCATCACCCTTGCGCTTCCCAAAGAATTTGTTGTTCCATGGCAAAAACAAGGGTACACACATCTTCATTTTGGTGCTATAAAAATAGCATTGACCTTTCATGGAAGAAAATGACTCCCTGCTGTCTCCAGAATTTTACTCCTTGACTCTAGATTTCTATTGTATCAACATGTAGTTATAGGAACAGTTTAGACAACTCTCAATGCAAGAATTGTCTTTGTCACACTTTTTCCAAATTTCAACATGCCTCTCAAATATCCTCATCTTTGTGATGCTCTCAAGGTTCAAGTCTAGGTACAAGATACATATGCAGCTAGACTTTACTATTAGCTTGCTTACAAGCTTCAAAATCATGTCTTTGATATGGCAATCCCAGCCATGGCCCAAACCAAAGATACCTTGTTAATCCAAGTTGATCCGAGGATGACCCCTATGTGTACGTTTGTCCCAAGACAACTTACAAGAGACCAGATGACTTCCCTTTTTCCTGAATCATGGATTACGAAATATGAGGCGCTTCACCAAACAGTCAAGCCAATTCAGACCAATAATCCTTTCTACATGAGGAAAGAAAATGACGAAGTGGAGACAAAGTTTGGATGTATTAGAATAATATATTTTTAAAAAAAGTTGATGCTAATGCTCTAAGAAAAAAAAAATTGGGGCGAGGTGGGAGAAAGTTTGGATGCAATGTATTCAAATTCTTTGTTTGACCATCCCCACTTATACCCTGAATTGCTTTAAACTTCCTTTGGGTTTGTGTGATGAAATTGAGAGTTTGATTAGGAAATTTTGGTGGGGCCAATGTGGTGACCGCCGAAAAATTCATTGGGTCAGTTAGGAGGTTTTGTGCAAGCCAAAGGCGAAAGGTGGTATAGGTTTCAAAAATCTGGCCTTGTTCAATGATGCGCTCTTGGCCAAGCAAGCTTGGCGCCTTCTTCATAATAAAGAATCCCTATTCTACCGGATTTTTAAATCCAAGTTCTTCCCTCACGGTTCAATTATGGATGCACCGGTTTGCTCACAGGGGTCCTATGCTTGGAAGAGTTTATTGAAGGGAAGAGATGTATTAAGGAAAGGTCTCAGATGGCGGATTGGCACTGGGGATGCTGTCAATCTCTGGTCTGACCCGTGGCTACCCTCTACCATTCAACCACAAATTCAGTCCCCAGTAGTCCAAGATTTTGCAAATGCCAAGGTTTGTTCCATCATCAACCCAATTTATAAATGTTGGGATGCTAACCTATTGAATAGGCTTTTTCTGCCTCATTAGGTGCTCCTTATTCAGTCAATCCCTTTAAGCCAAAGACCAATTGAAGATAAGCTTGTGTGACCCTACAATCTTTCTGGGGTCTATATTGTGAAATTTGGATGCAAATTGCTATCTCAGGAGGTGGAGGTTTTGGATTTCAGGGCACAAGGGGTGGATAATGATGTTTGGAAGGTGGTTTGGGGTTTAAAAGTCTAAAATAAGATTAGAAATTTCATATGGAGAGCCATCCGAAACTCCATACCTGTGAAATCTAATCTGGTGAAGAGGAAAGTTTTAATTGATGACTCTTGTGATCACTGCCATCATGATCCAGAGGATGTACTCCATGCTCTTTGGCAATGCCCTCTTTTGGATCCTGTTTGGAGTTCAAATCCTTGCTGGATTTTTCGGGCTTCAACTCAGTTTTCAAGTTTTGTGGATTTAGTAAAATATCTGAGCAAGGAAAGCCTGAACTTAAAGCTGTTTGCACAAATCTCATGGACTATTTGGTTCCGCAGAAACCAATTGAGGACTGGCACCAAACCTTTTCCTGTGGAACAAGTAATGCTTGATGCTCTTGCTGCACTTTCAGATTTCATTCGTGCAGTCCCCCCAAAGCCACCAGATTGTGAGACACGGCCTCCCCAACACATCAAATGGAATCCCCCTGATCCTAACTGCCTCAAAGTGAACTTTGATGGGGCTGTTTTTAGAGAGGAAAATATGGCTGGAGTTGGAGTAATTATTCGCAATGAGAAGGGTCAAATTATAGCCTCTATGGCTGAAAAAGTACCACTTCCCAATTCCGTTGCTGCTCTTGAAGCAGTAGCAGCTGTCAAGGCTCTCAATTTTGCTGCTGAATTAGGCCTCTCATCTGTTGTGGTGGAGGGAGATTCAGAAATTGTGATTAAGGCTTTGCTTAGTGAGGACATCTCATTTGCAGATCACGGAAGCAAAACTCATATCTGCATTATTTTCTTTTTGTAGTTACTCTCATGTTAAAAGGGAAGGTAATTCTGCCGCTCATCATTTGGCTAGACATGTTAGCTTTTAGTTGGTGTGGATGGAGGATGTTCCCCCCCAACTCTTAGCTGTAACTTTAGCCGACATGGCTAATATTTATTAAATTTTACAGCTCCTTTTCTCGAAAAAAAAAAAAAATTGTTTGACATTAATATAACTGGAATCAGAATAAAGAACAATAAAGAACATGGATATACAGGATTTCTACATTATTTAACAAATGAATCTGTAAATCCGAAGAACATAAGCTAAAACGCAGCTCCAAACCGATTCTACAAGGCCAAAGTCGTGCTTCAATCGAAAACCAATGAATGTGATTTGAAGAGAAGCGAAAATGGAAATTAGTCAATTATCACAGATCAAGCAAGAAAATAGCTTAGAAGCAATGGATTTGGATGATGGGTTTGTAGCACAAACAACAATCTCGTCCTCGCTTACTCCATTTGCCCTGGCTTTGTCACATTCATCTAGGAATGTCTTGAATGCATCTGTAACATATTTAGCAGCCTCTGCAACAGTCATGTTCTCCACTAATTTGTCAGGGTAGGTTTCCTTTCTGTGGTCTCCGTTCAATACTGCGGCCAATTGTACTAACTCTTCTTGAAACTCACTAAGTTTTGTCTCATCTGGTGGCCCAGCATCGCGTAGTTTCACAGGTTCCCCTAAAGTAACTGCAATATGCATAATAACATGCATGGTCGCTTATAAGTTTATGAGAGAGAGAGAGAGATTACACAATGGATAAACCACAGATACAGTCTTTACATAATTGCATTGAATTTAGTTACTTTTGGAAAAGATAACAGTATTTATAACTTAGGCGAAAAACACATTTTGGTCCCTATATTTTCAGTCGATTCCGTTTTAGTCCCTAAGTTTTTTTTTTACCGCTTTTAGTCCCTCTCCTGAAAAACGCTTCCATTTTAGTCCTTGCCGTTACATCAGAAACGGATATTGCAGACGTGGCAAACGGCAAAGTTAAATAATAATAAACTAATGTCCACGTGGTCTAAATTAATAATAAAAAATATTTTTTAATGCCACATCAGCATCTAAATTAAAAAAATTAATTTATTAATTTTAACTAAATAAAAAAAATTAAAAACAGAATTAAAAACTAAAAATCTTATGAATTGAGATCTAAGTGTGCCTTGAACAAGAACAACAAGAACACAAACCCAGATCCAAGAACACAAACCCAAAAATTATTTAAAAAAAAAAAAAAAAAACTAACCAAAGCCAGAAATTCCCCAGGCCAAGAAAATCAACCCACAGCCACAAACCCACTAATCACTTTAATAAGCTCACCAAACAAAACAGTAACCCTGGTTAGAGATCAGAGAGAAACAACAAATTCTACAAAACAAACAAACAAATAGAAAATAGAAAAAGCACGAAGAAAACGAGAGAGAGATCACGGAGAGAGAGACACTTTTTTTAAAAGTTAAAACTGTTTTTCACGCTTCCATTGTAGAGATCGATCGAAGACCACCAAGATGGCGTGTTTAGCGGCAGGGACAGGGGTCGTTGGTTGTTGTCCTCTCACAGTACGAGGAGGAGGCTCGTCGTTGTCGCCGAGATCGGAGGCTTTGTTGTTTTCGAAGGTATCAGTACTGGTACGGATGGGTGAGGCTAAGAAGGGTTTGACGGTGAAGGCGATGGCGGTGGCGCCGAAATTCATAGGGACGCAGAGGAAAGAGCAGCAGTTGGCGAAGATGATAGAGAAGAAGGTGATAGAAGCGAAGGAGGTGTACGGCGAGGACGGGAGATTGGACGAGTGCAAAGTGGCGTGGGACGAAGTGGAAGAGATTAGCCAAGCCAAAGCCGATCTGAGGCTCAGGTTGGAGAAACAAGATCCTCTCGAGTTCTTTTGCCTGGGTTGTTGTGGGTTGATTTTCTTGGCCTGGGTTGTTGTGGGTTTGTGAGTTTTGCTGATCTGGGTTTGTGGATTTGTGGCAGATTGGTGCACTGATTTGTGGCGGATTTGTGGGTTCGTGGGTTTGTGAGATTTGTTGATCTGGGTTTGTGGGTTTTTGGGGGATTGGTACACTGATCTGTGGCGAATTTGTGGGTTATGATTCAAAGGCTGGGTTTGAGAGAATGGTGGGATTTGGAGGATGGTGGAGATCGGTGGGTTTTCAAGTTGGATTTGATTTTGTGTTTCGATGGATTGGTGGGTTTCCAACTTGGAGATTGGTGTTGATTTTGTGAACAAAGAGGATGCAGGTCTTTTGATTTTAATGGGTGTATGTTGGGTTAAAATTTTTGAATGTGCAGATCTGTTTCTGGGTTTGATTGTTGGTGTATGTTGATTTCTGGGTTTTCAATTTTGGTGGGTGTATGTTGATTTCTGGATTTTGGTTGGTGTATGTTGATTATTGTTTGATCTAAGTTCTGAATTTCGATTTGTTTGGTTACAAAGAACGTACTGGAAAGGCAAAGAAAAGAAAAGACAAGAACTAGGAATTAATTTACTAAAAACATGAAGAATATGAATGGTAAGAAAACGAAGAACACAAAGATGATCTTCCAACAAAATAATGAAAAGAAAAAAAAATTTTATGTTAATTATTAATTATTATTTAAATAATTAAATAATAACTAAAATTTTATTTTATTTTAAAATGCTGATGTGGCATATAAAAATGCCACTTAATCGCCACATCAACGCCACATCGGCGCCATGTCAGCTAATAGGGTTTTCCGTCTGCCACCTAGGATTTTGCCCTAACGGCACTGACGGAAAGGACTAAAATAGAAGGCGTTTTTCTAAATAGGGACTAAAAGCGGTAAAAAAAAACTTAGGGACCAAAGTGGGAATCGCGTGAAAATATAGGGACGAAAATGGGTTTTTCGCCTATAACTTATTAGTCGATACAACTTACAACCATTCTTTTGAATTTAATTGAGGAACAAAAATGTTGCATCTAAGGAACTGTACTTAAATTTTATCCAAGTGACAATTATAAAATAGTTGGTGATTAAAAGATGTGAAGGTTTACCTGGACAGTCGGATCTTGGGGTTTTTCTAGTCACAACACCTTCAAAAGTGCCAGCCCATGCATCACGCTTAGTTAGAAACTCTTTTAGATTGAAAATCTTCTTAACAGTTGCTGGAATGGAGGAATGCTCGAACTGTGAAGTTTCATATGGCCCTGAAGGACCATGCAACACTGCATTTTGATTATCAACAACTTGTATTAATACTTTCCTCCCTATAAAGTTACCTCATATGCCAACTAATAATTAGAAAAATTTTAAATGAAGTGCTATAATTGGGTACTAAAAATCACAGATGGTTTATTGCACACTTGTTGGACGCTCGTTGTCTTGTGGGCTAAAATCACGTTTTAAAAACACGATTTTAGTTAAAATTGTTTTCAAAATACGATTACATAGGAAATGTGTACTCATAGTGTGCAATAAAAAATATGTAACAAGATTTAGCCATAATAATTTATATTTTAATTGTCTGCAACTAGGAATTACTAAAGGAAGAAAAACAATTAATATTCATATGACCCAAAAGACAAGCATATTTCTGTTCACCTTTTTTTTTTTTTTTAAATTGTTAAATTCTAATTTATATAAGGCTAATACACAACAAATATACGTTATATTACTAATTACACACTCTAATTTTGATTTGTTTTCAATTTAGTGCTAAGTTTCACCTTTTTTTCTTCTTCCTCTTTGTTTTTTTTTTTTTTTTTTTTTTTTTTTTTTTTTTTTTGCATTTCAATCCTTTAACTTTGATATATTTTCAATTTAGTCCTTTTGTATTTATTTTTCAATGATATAGATTGGACTTAGGTGGACAGAAGGATTACATTGACAAAAAAATAGAAGTTTAAGGATTGAAATGAAAAAAAAATATTAAATTTAACAAACTGAATTAAAAACATTGTCACTAAGAAATTTATAGCTCAACTCATTAACATCTCTTGATATTTTCAATAGAAACATTCAAGATTTAAATCTCTCCTCCCCTGACTATCGAATTATCAATAAATAAAAAGAGGAAAACATGTCAAAAAAATTTAGAGGGTGTAATTTATAATTTAGTTTAAAAAATAAGACTTAAATTTGCAATTGCAACTAAGTAATAACATGCTGAACATACCTGTTCCACGCTCAATCCATGGAGAAATTAAGATGGTTGGAACCCTAACACCAAGACGGTCAAATTTGAAGTAATATGGTGCAGGACCAACAAGGTCATCAGGACTAGGGACTCCGGTCACCGGTGTTGGAACATGGTCGTAAAATCCACCATGCTCATCATATGTAATTATGAACAACATTTCATTCCATTGTGGGCTTGCTCTCAATGTTTCATAGACTTCCTTGATGAATTTTTGACCTACTGAGACATCATGAGATGGGTGGTCATCGTTTGCAGGTATTGATAACAGGTCGTACCATCTTTGTTCAATTACAACGTAGTTTGGTAACTTCCCTTCCTCACAATGCTTCTTGAAATGTAGATCAAAGTCGTGGAAGTGTAATAAGTATTTCAATTTTCTAAGGTTCCTGTTGACAATTGAATTAACCCATCAGATCACATGAAAATAGTAAAGCGTCCTAAGTGCAAAGAAAGAAAAGAGAAAAAAAGAAAGGTAATAACTGAATAAATAATTTGATTATTGAATATCTTTAAGTTTTCCTTTCTATAGTCCGAAAATTGAATTAAAAAAGAAAACCATCTTGAATTTTTATTCTATACAAGTTCTGAGCTACAACCTGAACATCATGCGCAATTTCACACTTGTATAAAAGGCTTATTGCCAAACAAAAATTGTTTTACTTGTAAATTTACAATAGAATTTAGGGAAATTGCATCATGCACATTCTTTTTTTTATTTTACTTGCTTACTTCTTTTTTTCTTTTTTTCTTTTTTGAGTAAAACCAGCGCATTTCATGAGCATGAAGACCTAGTACATCATTCAAGTTTATGAGTTAGTTCTATTAATATAAGGAAAGCTTATTCTTTTTAAAAAATAAAAGGAGATAATAATAGTTTAATATTTCTCGTCAAAAAATTAAGTTTGTATTCCTTGTCTGCCACCAAAGAAATGCAGTGGAGCCTCACGCACGTACATGTATGTTTTTACTTTTTATTTAGAGAAACAAACACACACAACACAAATATGTTTTTATTTGGTTACTTATTTGGATTTTTCATTATAGAAAGAAAGTTTATTCTTTCCAAAATGTTATTTGATATTTTTTTTCCGTTAAAGAAGTAGTTTTGTATTCCTTGTAAGCTCAAAAAAAAGAAAAAGAAAAAAAAAAAAGAGTGATTTTGAGCTAGATAATAGCTAGTTTGATGTATTTAGCAAGTCGTCCGAGAGAGAGAGAGATAGAGACTCACGCTTGTGACTTAAAATTTTGCCTATATTTGAGTAGTAAAATACAATTACGTATATATGAATTAGTAGTATTAATAGTTTGTTTTAAGTTTAACGGGATTTTCTCTGAAAACAAAGTAATGGGATTAATTTGTGTTAGTAAAATTTAATTGAATATGGTTATAATTCATATACTAATTGACAGTAAATTTGGGTTAGTATTATATCAACGTAGATCATAGATGTAGACATGAATTTGATAGAACTTTGCATCTTACATAGATATTATTAATTTCTTATTTGTACGAATGCAATAATTACAACAATCTACGAGTTTTGTAATTTAAACATTTAGTGGTATCGCCTCCTTTCCTTAGAAAGAAAGAAAAATTAGAATTTAAATTCTCCCGCTCATTGTTATATCGATCGAAAAAAATTATTACAACTATAAATATAACAGATTACTTGTGATAATTGAAGTGCCAAAAAAATATTTCATGCTAGACTTTGACTAGAAAGTATAATGGGGCAGTGGAGCAGAGTAATCAATTAATTATTGTAAAAGGCATGCATATAATATGATTGGTATGTAGGTGAACATAGCAAAGTGCCGTATAAAAAAACAGAAGCTCCATAATGTGCCTCTTTTTCTTTTAGTTTTTTTTTTTTTTTTTTTTTTTTTTGTGGAGAATATTCTATGCCATATGCTAAATTTCTCATATGACTAACATCGATATCGCAATCACATGGAACTGCAACAACGTATACAATATGTATATTATAAGAGTTTTTAAATGGAAAAGTACCCTTATAAAATTTTGGTATTCTCAAATCTTGATTATTTATATTATTTTCCAAGTATTATTTAAAAAAAAAAAAAAATTGGGGAAACTCCGTAATTTGATTGACTTTGGGGAGCTCACCAACCCCCCCTAGATAATTCAACTTTGCAAAAGAGAATCATCATTGTAGGCTCCAACTACTACTTAATAAGGTTAAAACTAGTAGGGGAAGGAAAAAAGAAAGGTAGGACTTATGAGAGAAAAAAGAGAATATATTGAAATCTAGAAGAACAATGACATGGGCACATATATAGCTGTCAAAACTATTATAATTTATAATCATCTTAGTCATGATGCCCTACCAAGTGACACCATGTATATATGATAATGATCATGAGTATTTACTTTGTTAGTTGGAATTTCATGTGCCATGTGCATTTTATGCAATGTATACGTGACCATATAACTTTTTTTTTTTTTTTTTTTAAGAATATTAAGTATTTTAACACGCACACATAAGAGGAGAGGAGAAAATGTTTTAAAGAAACTTACAGTGGTATATATCCAAAATGACATAACTCTTGGATACATAGCACAAACTTTAAACCTCTAATAACAATGTATACATGACCATACAACTAATAACATAACATAATTACATGTGAAACAATATATAGAATATGTGAAAATCGAGGGGGAAAAAAGAGACAATATATTTCATGATTCATGCAAATGGCTTTTCTTTGTTTAGTCCTATTTTTTATTTAAAAGGAAACAAATTGAAAGAAAGATGAATTAGTTAAAAACTAATTATGAGCTAATGCCAAAACTAGCGTCCAGCTGGGAGAATGTATTAATAGTTAACAGTCATTCCTTAATCTTTTCTAATTTAATGTATTTTTATTAATTCTTTTGTTTATAGAAAACTTAAATATGTACTTGATTTTGTGCATTGTAAATTATGTAAAAGTAAAACACCTTCACCAGTAGATAGAAAGCTTTGTAAATGTAGACGTTGTTTTGGACCAAACGCGAATCCACACTTCAATTCCTAATATTTTTTTACTTCATCATCTTATATGATGCTAGCCTCATCACACGCGCTTCGCGTATGTGATGAGATTTTATTTTTTGTCTAGTGTCATAATTTTTTATATATAAAAAAATTAGATAAATTTTTATTTTAGAATAAAAAAATTGGATAAATTTGTTATGAAAATATGGATTAGTAGGAGAATATCCTATTTTATAGGTATGTTAAGTGGAATTGGAGATATATTTTTACCAAGTTGTCCTCAAGTTTTTTTCCTATTAAATATAAAGTTTAAGGATATTTTTGAACCACATAAAAATCTAATCCAAAGAGAAAAATCTTCTTATAAATAGGGACAAAATGAGCTTTTACCCTTTTCGGACAAATTAATTAGCTTTATACCCTCTTTTCCAAACTAAATAGGGAAATGCCCCTCTTTTAAAACTCGATTTATGATAAATCAAGTTAGGCCCTATAGTAGCGTTTTAAGGATTCTATAGTGACGTTTTTTAAGACCTATAGTGACGTTTTTTAACTCGACCTCAATGAAATCGAGTTATAGGTAAAAAAATTGCCTATAACTCGATTTCATTGAAGTCGAGTTAAAAAATGTCACTATAAGTCTTAAAAACGTCACTATAGGCTCATTAAAAGGCCACTATAGAGCTTTAGAATTTTTTTTTTTCTAACTCGATTTATTATAAATCGAGTTTTAAAAGAGGGACATTTCCCTACTTAGTTTGGAAAAGGGGGTATAAAGCTAATTAATTTGCCCGAAAAGGACAAAAGCCTATTTTGTCCTAAAAATAGTATAGATGATATACCCTAGACACCATTCCTCATCAACTTTCCGTTGATTTTCTTTCTCAAAAAAAAAACTTTCCGTTGATTTTAAGAAGCAAATGAAACTGACCTAAACCCCAACCAAAAAATAAATATGACCTACCGGTCAAAAAAATATCAACCTATTATAAAATACAAGCTCTTTATTAGTTCTTAGAAAAATTATTTACGACAAGAAAAACTTATTAGCTAATATGATAATGAAGATTATGAATATTATATCAACAATATAACAAATAATTTTTAAAAATATTTTTATTTATATTTAAAAGTTCACACATAAACTTATCCAATAAAGTTTATAATAACTTCAACGTCACCCTTGTTTACAAAAGCGAGGAGTAACCTTTAAGACATTTGGGTTGGAAAAAAAACCGTCATGTTGTTCGGCCATAAAATCAAAAGCAAGCTAACTTTAGTTTCAACAACATCTAAGTTAATAAAATAAGGCACTAAGAGTCTTACACTTTTTTATTATTTTTAAACAAACATAATTAGTATATAACTAAAAATCTTATAGTTGAACTGATTTTTTTTTTTTAACAAATATATCGATCTTAAAAAAAATAATAATAATAAAAAACCATTAAACCATTCATAAGAACTAAAGAGAGGTCTTTTTTTTTTTACCTGTAGTATAAGGTGGCCGGAGGGTACTGATAGTAAATCCCAAAACTGTGACCAGCTTCATCCAAAGATTCAAATATGGTTTTCTGAGGCATCCCTTCAATAAGCAACTTAGTATCATTGCCAGAAAGCCCATGCGACGTAGCCGAATGCACGTACTGCCGATTCGGCTGAGTAGAAGCCGGAATAGAAGCAAACCATTTATCACACAACGCAAACTCTCGCACCAACTCCTTAAAAACAGCCACTTTATCAGGTAGAAACCCATTCATGACTGCCTCAGACATACCACTTTGATTTCTCTCCGCGTTTTGAGCAAATCCATTCATTTTCGGAGGGAGGTTTTGGGTGGCCGTTTGCTCGGTCCATGGTTCGCCGAATATTTGCTCGTAGATGTCTTGGATTGAGTGACCAGGGTCCGAGACTACGTACACAGACTTGTCACCAAAGTAGAGCTGGTTTGAGTTTGAGTCTGATGTGGAAATGGGGTTGGAGAATTGGTTTGGAGAGACTCCATTGATTTCAGGGTTTAGGGACTTCATCCAACCCATTATGTGATCGAAGGAGCGGTTTTCTTGGACCAAAACCACCACTGTTTTGATGGGGTAAGGTGTGTTGGAACTTGATGATGATTCGGAAGCCATTTTTGGGTTTAACTTTTGATGGGTTTGATTCCAAAATTTGGGTCTAAGCTTTGGTCTTAATAAGTTGTACAATTAAGTTGGGTCTCTTACTATTTTTATAGAGAGAGAGTGAGGATAATTAGGGAGGTAATTATGAGATTTTAGATTAGAAATGATGGTAGTTTTGGTGTGGGACAAGAAAGATTGACATTTCGTTTGGGACATGTCATGTGTATAAGCTATATAGGATATGTCATATGCATATGCCTATATTCCCTTTTTGAAGTGCGTGGCCTCGTGATATGTTGAACATGTACGTAGGAATCAAATTCTTCTAGGCTTCATTCTCAAGCAATAAAAAAACTCTTCTAGGCTTAAGATATTTGTCACAACCTTGATTCTAACTTATTGAACTAGTTGAGCGGTGGATTACCACTTTTATATGAATTTATTATATTTTTTCTATCATTGATAGTTGATCACATTAAAATTATGATAAAAATTGTCTCTATATTTTGTTTATTTTGATGGCAATATTTCACTCGTTATATTTCATAACTTGACCATGTTTTCTATTTTTTGCTTTTCTTTTCTTTCTTTTTTTTTTCCTAAACTATTGTCGTTCTTTTCCAAATTGTGTTTGTTAAACATAAATGAATGAAATCAGATACGAGTTATAATAGATCCTACTTAAGCAATGAAAATGTTGAAAGGTAACTGATGAACTTTTTAATTAGAAGAGTTTTATGTTAAAGAAAAAATTAAACATATCACTATAGCTAAGATGAAATTCTCCACAATTTTTTAATTCCTCTTTAAAAAAGGAAGAAATTTTTAATAATAGCATAGAGGGTTTTTTTTTTTTTTTTTGGAGGGGGGGGGGGGGGGGAGAAACAAATACATGCAGGGGAGAGAAGATGGAGTTCTAATACAAAGGCATATTTCAAACTCCACTTAAAAACCATTGTAAATTTTAAAAGAAAGTGAGGTAAATTATACTACAAATAACATATTCTCTTACCCAATATAAGAAAAATACCCCTTTTTTTTAGAAACAAATACACACCCAAGGCAAGGGAGAGGTTAATTAAAAATCATTTAATCCAATTACCAAAACTTTTATAAACATTTTTTTTTATGTACAAGATAGAAATTCTATTCTAATCTAATTTAAATGTATATGCGTGTGAAACTCCCTTCTGGAAACTTGAACCCCGGCTCTTACCTCCCACACCCTACAAGCACTTATACTTGTGGAGTGACTATCACACCAAGAATGTACAGTAGTTTTTTATAAACCATAAAACCCATTATCATTATTATTATTATTATTATTATTATTATTTTATGGTTCTATTAACGTGGGCTAAGTCTAAAAGGCAAAGAAACTAGGTGCTCCTTTACTGGTGGTAATCCAAGCATGCCACGTGCTGCTGTGCCAAAGGGATTGTGTTTTTGTTTGCTAAAAGTACTTATACTTGTGGAGTGATCATCGCACCAAGAATGTACAGTGGTCTTTTATAAACCATAAAACCCATTACACTACAAAAAAAAGGTCTTCTGGCCGCGTTTTAAAAACGCGGCTATAAGCCAAAAAAACGTGGCTATAGCTTATAGCCGCGTTTTTTTAGGCCGCGGTTAAGAATGCGGCCTAAAACCTGTGACTATAGGTCTACTGGTCCTATGGCCGCACTTTTTGACCGCGGCTCCAGCTCATGTCCTATAGCCACGCTTTAAACGCGGCCTAAGGGTCCAGTCTTTGGCCGCGTTTTAAACGTGGCCGAAGGGTGCAGTTTTGGGCAGCGTTTAAAACGCAGCCCAAGGTTAGACCTTAGGCCACGTTTAAAACGCGGCCTAAGGCCGAAACATTAGGCCGCGTTCAAGAAGTGTGGCCATACCCTCCATGGTGAGGGCCTCTGATACTCCTTTAGGCCGCGTTTAAAGCGTGGCCTAAGGTTCTGTCCTTAGGCCACGTTTAAAACGTGGCCCAAGACTGGACCCTTAGGCCGCGTTTAAAGCGTGGCCTAAGGTTCTGTCCTTAGGCCGCGTTTAAAACGTGGCCCAAGACTGGACCCTTAGGCCGCGTTTAAAGCGTGGCCTAATGTTCTGTCCTTAGGCCGCGTTTTAAGTGCGGCCTAAGACCCACGGTTTCCTATTAAGAATTTGTCTATAGCCGCGTTTTTAAAACGTGGCTATAGTTTTTTTTTTTTTTTTTTTTCCTTTTTCTGGGCAGATTAGTTTTCCTGTATTCTTTACAGCTTGCTGCATGCAACAGAAATTTTCTCAAGCAAGAGTTTTCAACAAAATATCAACCATGAATTTTCTCAAACCTGTCAACAATCAATATCTCTAAAGAATACAGGAAATTGATCAATCTTTATGGAATATATCGTCCAATACATGCAGCAACTAAGAGTCCTCCAATACATGAAGTTACAATATTACAATATTCCGAATGTCCACGAAGAGTCCTCCCTATGATGTAGCGCTATCCTGAATATATTATATACATTCTATTAGCATTACAAATTAGCAGCATATATTATATACACACAAGTTTCATTAAATTAAAGGCAAAGTTTGTATTACCTGACAAATTGCTTAAACCTAAACTGCTTGGCGTCTTTTGTAAGAAGGCCATTATTTCATCCATTTTCCTCTTTGCTTCGGCCATTTCCTGCTTTGTTTCGGCCAGCTGCTGCTGATGCCGTGTTTCTGATTCGCGCATTGCTTCGGCCAATTGCTGCTCATGCCGTGCATCTGACTCCCGCTTTGCTTCGGCCAGTGCTTCGGCAATTTCCTCCTTATGTTGTGCATGCAATGAGGCCATCTGATCCTGATGCCTCTGCTCTGCGTAAGCAAGTTGGTCCCTCATCGAATTTTCCAATGCAGTCATCCGTTGGGCCGTTTCAGGGGACGACGGCCCAGGCAAACATGGAAGGTTGGACCCACTTCTTCCTGTTGGGGTTGGTCCAAAACCGACCCCACGGACACGTCCAGAACGTTCTTTGCCCATCACTTGAGCGAACGCATCATCATGTGCCCAGAGAATTCCATCGCGACGGTCTCCTTTTAGTTTGCCCCCGTTGTATAAAATTTGTTTCATTTTATCCTGTTTTCATACAAGAACCAAATAACATATTATTTACTATAAACATTTCACGCAAATTAGAAAATAAATAGGTTATGATATAGGACTTACAATCTTATGTAGCACTACATCACTAATAGGAGTCCCATCTTTCGTGCAGTATGCTTTTATGAAAACATCTGCACGCTCCACTGCTTGGCCGCTTTCTTTTGCCTACATCATATTCAACAGTCTCATTACAATAGTGACAATTTATGTTGGTGATATGAAATTTGGAACATAACATGCAATCTAAATGTAAACAAATTCCGTAAACATGTAGTTTATTACGTTCAAAAAGACGAGTTGTTTTCTTCATGTGACTGCTTTGTATCAAGCGGTTTTTGGTACCAACACTCTTGCCCTTTGATTTAATAAAATAGCCATTTCATAAGAGGTAACGTTTGAAAAAGTGCGGCCATAGCACCCTTGTTGACAGCTTTGAAGACATTTTCGCCGCATTTAAAACGCGGCTATAGGCCACAACTATAGCCACGTTTCTTAAATGTGGTTATATCTGTTACCTATAGCCACGTTTAAAACGCGGCTATAACCCCCTAACTATTTTTAGAATTTGTCTATAGCCACGTTTCAAACGCGGCTACAACCCCCTGCATATATGCATCCCAATTGTATTGGAGATGTCCAGTTTCAACCTATTTAGTTTTCCACAAACAAGGTCACAAAGGAAAGCAAATTTCAAGAACAACCAATTGCTATATACCAAACCAAACTCTTGCTAACAAAGTGGCAAACATAAATATTAATGAAATCACTAATCCATTTCCAACTGGGAACATCACAAAAAATGTCTATTAACAGTCGTAAACATGCAAAAAAGCCAAGTCTTCCTTACCCCAACACTGTGCTCTTCAGATTCATCACACATACTAATTTTAATTCAACCAAACAACATGTACAAAAATTTTGTTGTGAATTTTTAATATTGATTATTTCTAAACCAAGAAGCTGTGGATTGCTTAGTTTGGACCCCACAACAACGTTGGGCATTGCCACCATTACTGTCATCTCCATGCAAGCCCTTCCTCAATGCTAAACTCATGCCGACAAAATCTATTTTAATTTTCATGAATTCGAATCGACCATGTTCGTTCAACAACAAAATAAATAAATAGTAGAGCATTATGTCAGAAGTTCAATTAAAATATGTCAGAAGTTCAATTAAAATAGTAGAGCATTAAAACTTGGCTAGTTGTTGTATAATGCATTTCTTACCATATTGTCAGCAGTTTGGGCAAAACTTATAGGCCCTGTCCTCGCTATATCCTTCTGAAACGCACGACTTTTCTTGTTCGTATCACTTAATATCTACGAACACATTCCCGCCAACAAATTAAAACAAACAAATCAATTAAAACACTGTACTCGGTATATCCAAATACCCCATCACATATATTACCACTAAAAAATAATAGAGCAAGAAAATAGTGCAACCTTCGTTTTAGAATCAAACCAATAGTCAACTAGTGCGCAGTAGTCCTGCTCGTCAGCCCAAGATGGTTGCCTTTTAATGACATCTTCTTTCAACGCATCTTTTGGGTAGCATTTCTTTTTTAACTTACTCCTTCGGTTCCTTCTCAACTCCCCTAGTAAGTGCATTGCCCAGTTCATTTGATTAGCTGGTCTGATAATTTCTGGGTCAATGATCCACTTTTTCTGAAATACAAAAATTGAGTTAGCATAGTGCAATAATTCACCCTACTAAAAATGCCATTTAGCACATACACGGTTATACATAACAATTAAAAGTAGCTTAATTTGATACAACCTCTATCTCTGTCCAGGCTTCTTCTTTGTATTTACGGTCGACATGCGTCCACGTACTTGGCATAAGTGGGCAATAGTTATGGCAGATGCATAAGGTGCCCAACCACCTTTTGAATGTTTGCCCGCTTTCTCCAACCGGTTGCTTGCTCCCATTTAACCCACATACAAGTTTCTTGTTCGCTGGAAGAGCCCATATTCGCTGCATTAGCGTTATTCCACGTTTTTTATTTAAATTATTGGATATTGGGGTTTCCCGAACTGAATCTTCTGCACGGCCATCAGTGGATGGTGCGGTTTCTTGGACCAAATCTTCTGCATATAGTATACCATTATTAGGAATGAAATTTCAAAGTTCACAATTAGAGAGAAGTCACTATATATAGCTCAAGTGCTCAACTAACATGATATATGTGATCTTTGTAAATGTGGACATTTTGATACTTAAAGAAACTGATAATAACAAATAAGTCGATGTCTCTATCTAAAAGCTGTTTTTATCCCTTACAAAAATAAAAAACTGTTTTTATCCAAGGAAGAAAAGTTGCATGAATTTATCAATCATACAAAAAAAATCAAACACAAAGAAGTGTAGCATACAGAGGAAAAACAAAGTATGAATACCAAATCCAAGTTGAACTCTAACATTACTAATTTCATTGACATAAAGAGAGAAAACAGATACCCATCTGTGAAATCATGTAGAATTAAAAAAATATTACATAAAATCAACCCAAACAGTTAAAAAAAAAAAAAAAAAAAAAAAAAAAAAAAAAAACTTTATTGAGAAACCAACCTGGCTTTGCATTGGATGAGACACTGTAAACCAGCAATTCCCCATCACACTAAATCCAGAAACAGAACAAGACCCACTTACTCACCAACCTCCCATTACCAAAGAAAAGTTATATTACTCTTTTAGAAAGAAGATTTAGGCCCAAATTAAGAGAGGAAATGTTGTTGGTAAGAATAGTGTTGTGGGTGCAATTGTTGATGAAAGCAAGAAACAGTGCAAGAAAATTCTTGATGGCAATGATGTGGTGAGTGTTGAGGTGGGTGCTGGTTCTTGGCTATGGTGGAAATGGGCCCACAGAGTCAAGGGATTTTGTTTTGATTCAAATTGTGCCTTTGTGTGCTTTCTTCTTAGTGCGCATGAAGTGTAAATGCATTCTAATCCCCACCAATCTTTTTTCATCACTCTCCAACATGATCTCATTCTTTTCCTTCTGTGCCCATCTCTTTTTGTTTTGCCTCATGCATTCACACCACGGTGTGTAGTTCCCCCAATTGAGGGAAACTTGTTTTTATCTTTTACCATTAAAAATAAAAATTGAGGGAAACTTCCAACTACCTTACCTAACAATTTATTATTTTATACTATGTATAGTACTACCTTATTAGATATTTGTGTGTGCAAATTACCCATTTGGAATAATATAGTGGGTGAATAATTTAATTCTCCCACAATCAATATGTTATATAACTGTATGTTGTGAATCTACTTAGCAAAAGAAACATGCACACACAAACACACATACACATCGTGATCTTGCCATCATGGCCTTTAATCTGTAAATGTTCATACGATTGATTACGGGTGCATAAAATAGCTGAGAATTCGCTTACTATTGCAGAAAATTCATTCTAGTAGGATCACATTGCAACTGCTATACGAAATTTTGAATTACTAATGTGAGTGACACACATGCATAGCATGTTGTAGCGTGTGATTATTTTATCATACTTTGCTCTTTAGTCTTTAGCCAATATGAGACGCAAATTGTGGCCTATTAGTACTGATGGACATTAATGAACTAGGAAGGAACTAGGAAGAAGATAAGCATGAAATAATTCACTGAATCGATTCACCCACTATTCAAATAGCCTTAATGAGTTGTACTTATTTTAAATTTTCCAAAAGTCATTTCATTTGGGAAGTAATTATATGCTCTGAAGAACGAAAATCAGTTGAACATAAAGTTTGTCGAAAAAGTTAAAATGGCCTACAAACTATAATGGGGAGGAACTTGTCAGTGCAGTGCAGTCCTGTGTATGATGATTATGTGCTAAACAATCATGCTATCATTTTATTGATCCTCATCTAAACCTATTCTAAAGCAGAAGTTAAGCTTGCAACTTTTGACATTTGGTCCTGCACAGTTGTTAGCTAAAGCAAAAGAAAATTAATGAAGCTAAAGAGCTCAAAGTGTTCATCACCTTAATGTCGGTTTTTATCCATATTTGACATCCCTCTTCACCAAATAAATTTGGGAAGATAAATAATGAAGGACAAAGAAATGCAAACACAAACACATTCAGCTCATTTTTATAAGATAGTGCTTAAATGTAAAAAGTCAAGATGTACATATTTTATATGAATTTGATTTGACGGAAAGGATGTGATGTTTTTCTGAACTTTTAAAAACTTTATATTAGCAACCTTTGCAATCAGTGAGAAATGTTTAGCAGCATTAGGGAGCCTAAGAGTCACCATCTTAATGTGTAATCAGTGCTCTTCCTTAGCAGCATTGGGATACAGAATTTAGTGCTAGGCAATATCATTTTGACTGTATAAAAGCTAAAATTTCGTTGGATTCCAGGTTGTTCTTTTGATCAAAACATGCCTAGTGTAAGGATGATATTAATGTACATGTCAATTACATATATGGCTCGTATATAACGACTTTTTGACAGAAATGACAAGGCAAATATGGTCAGGGTAATAACCATTGTCTAACATGATATATGAAAACTCACTCAAGTTGTGCTTGCAACTACATTAGAATAGCTTGCTTATTACTCATCCGCAGGCAATCTGAACTATATTTTATAAAATTCTAAGCTTGCTTAGCACACACTATTTTATTTGATTCCAGTTAGAAAGTAACAAAATCTTGACAAACAGGGTTATTAGTGGGTTCACCCTATTGTCCCGTGTCTTACGACTTCTTATCCTTATATAAACTTCAAACAACAAAGCAGAATAATATATATGTTGGCAGAGCACATAATCTAACAGTTAATCTTCTCTATTTATTTACTAGGTACATTATTAGTATGCCTCTTATCATTTTCTAATGCCATATTCATACATGATGTGCACACTTGAAATTGTTACAATTACAAAATGTATCTGAGCAATTTGACTTGATCATGTACTATAGTCGTAGAAGGTGAATTGAATTGGACCAAATAATTCAGCTGTAAAACTGTCCCAACAGACATAAATCTTTAAGTTGTACTTGAAATTACTGCTTGTCAAAGCAAACTAGATAAATGATTTCCTTCAATCAAATTATGATGCATGAAAATGCCATAATATATTTCTATGACTGAAATATAATGCCAGTTGACGAAGCAAGTTCATATGCATTTATATTGAGAAGGTTCAATGATGTGAAGTTTAACTTCGAAGGGTTAGACGTGTATCGAAAGTCTAAGGCCCTTGATTATAAACTTCTGATTACGCAACACGATTACACTCAATTCATGCAACGTGTTAGGAAAGTTTTAGCTATGCAATGATTCTCCTAATTAAGCCTAATATTGCATTTTTTTTTTTAATCAAGTTACTATGTCTTTGTAGGTTGACAAGTGAGCATTGCGTATATATAATCCTTGATGTTTGAAAGATGGTTTTCTTACATAAATGTACTCCTTAGGGCATAATAAATTTGTAGATTATAAGATAAAACTTAATTCATATAGTAATTAACAAGAATAGAGAAGCACTATCTAGCTTGGGCCAACACTAGGATTTGTCCATTTATTAGATGTGATTATGCTTGTTTGTGAATTATTATTTCTTATAGATGCATCCTATAACCAAAATGGATCCATGCTAGCCAGGCTAAAGTATCAATCTTTGGTTAAGAACATTCAATTGCTTAAAGGAACAGTAGAACCTAAAACTAGGGTTGCAGACTTATAAATAACACTGTTGAATATCGTCATACCAATCCTGGTAAAAGCCAAGTTGTACAGAGCAACTTAAATTAGTATCCTCAATTGAGAAAGAACACTTGCACTAGCTCCCACATTTAAATTTTAACTTCCAAGGTTTTTCCAATTACAATTTATTTTGATAAATAGAAGTTATTATAAAGATTAAATCATGTAATCCTAAGACCCCCTAGGGCATTGTTGAATTCATGTGCTCTCTTTCTCTTTAATTAAGTTTCACAAGAAATGCCAGATATGAGCTTCAAGCAGCCAATAAGGAAATGCAATTGTCTTAGTCTAATTTTGTTTACGAGGGAAATGAGGCTGAAAGGTATAAAAAGCTTTTAATGCAGTTATCTTAGTCACATGCATTTCTCTTTGTAGTATTCATGGCAGCTATGATGCAACTTCATTGAGGTAGTCCTAGGCTGTAATTGTACCTTAAGCACAATACTATACTAGCAAATATACCAGGAAAAAAATGGAGAGTGAGTGAGGAAAGGCTGGAGGTGGGTGGTCCTCATCTTTGTCAACTAGCTAGCTTCAAAGAGAAAATATAAAAGTGTTTGCTGTTTAGTCATTAACAACAAACAGAAAAGTGTTACCCTAAGAATAATCTACACTGTACGAATAACTACCTGCAGAAGGCGGCTGTGTCTCATCATCATCATCATCTCCTTCCTCCCATCTTGCGTGCTCAGCATCATAGGCAGCCCTTAACTCCTCTTGCATGATGTCTCGTGAGCGTGATGAACCTTGGCCAACTTGCACAACTGTCAATGGATGGTCCCTTTCCATTCCTGTAGCAAACAATCGAAACATTAGTTACAACAGTAATAAATATCAAACGTTACATTTCAAGATATGTAAACTACCTGGGGGTTGTGACCTAGCATCACTAGTATGGGCGGCTTGCAGCTCCTCCCCTCTCTGTCGTGAACTTGAGGGTCCTTCGCCGACTTCTACAAGTGGCAATCGGCGTTTCTTACCCATTCCTGCGTCCAACAACTTTAAAAAACAAAAAAAACTGTTAATTATAGACAACAATCAATTGCATAAAATGTAAGTGAAACAGACTGCGTAAAATAACTTATTTTAATATCTAACAATATATACAAACATATATCCAAGTTTAAGAGCTTCTCTTTGCCAAACACTACAACCACAACGAAATGAAACCCTAACACCACACGATCATATATCCAAGTTCATAAGATATGAATTTCAAATCCAATAGCAAAGAGGGGAAGGAATTGGATACATAATAAGTAAAAATAAAAGGAATTAACAATATTAAGAGGAATTAACAAATTCAACAAATACTACACAGAGGCATTCCAACTAATTAATTAATGAATACGTTTTCATTAACAACTGTAACATCCAAACACATAATACACCACTAAACTATTACACTACTCATCCTCGGTGTACTCATCGTTGTTCTCATCTTCATTGTCAGACTCATCGTCAATAAACTCATCTTCATTGTTTACTCCATGAAGATCTCTTTCAGCAATGATGGAGGCATCAATTGTCATTCCCTCTAGATCATCCCGAGCCCAACGAAGGTTGTCACTCACAACCTCATTAGTACTTATATTGTAGGGAACATTTTCAGAAAAACTATATGTGTCATCCTCCTCACGTTGGGGACCAACACCAGCATCAAACACGTCCCTAGCTTTAGTTTTGACAACAGCATACCAATCCTTGTGCCTTTTATCTTCCACATAAAAAACTTGTGTAGCTTGAGATGCCAAGACATATGGTTCATCCATCATTTTATCCCCACCATGTATGAAGTGTGTAAAGTTTACCATAGGAAACCCAAATTCATCAGTCTTATATCCTCTCCTATGTTGGTCATGAACCCATTTACACTTGAATAACACATGTTTCATATTGTCAGAATAATTCAACTCGATTATATCACTTAAAATACCATAGTAAGTATTGCCCCCATCAGTAGCGACACTAACTCCACTATTCTGCGTTTTCCTGTTTCCCTCATCATTTACACTCCTAAATTTTAAGCCATTTATTACATAATGCTTGAACCGCTTTACATGAATATACGGCCATTTGGACAATGCAACAAGGGTATCACTAACTCCCTCCCTTTCCTTATCAGCACCAGTGAGGGACATCACCTAACATCAGTTGGCCAAAATAAAATAATTCATATCAGTACAATTAATCATAGTTGAGACAGTGTTACAAGTTTAATAAGTTGAAAATGTCATACGTACGTGACCCCTAAACCAAGTACAAAACTTCTCCATGTGGTGCTTATATATAATCGCATCGGAAACATTACGATTGTGGCCTTTTCGAAGTTCATCCTCTATCAATCTTTTGTGCATCCTGTGCAGGCAATTGTATTAGGGTTAATAGACCTTACGTACATTCGATTGACGTGCAATTATATCTGTATATGTAATACTTACTCACGAAAGCGGTTGATGTTTTCGGAATTGAATAGAACGTAGCGATGGGCTTGGGTCCACTCTTTATTGTTTAGTGTCATGATCGAAACCACCCCCGTTGACTCCTCAATCATCCGGGTGGGTCGATTGAATATAGTTTCCACTCCTTCCATATACCGTGAACAAAATGTTAAGCACTCCTCTACTATGTATCCTTCAGCAATAGACCCTTCCGGAGCAGCTCTATTTCGTACGTAAGACTTAAGACGTGAGAGATACCTATAAAGGAATGATAAGATTAATGACTGGCAATGGTAATTCGAACACGCACATGAAAGTGGAAGTTGATCAATAATATTACACACATCTTACCTCTCAATGGGATACATCCAACGGTAGTGCACTGGACCACCAATCTTAGCTTCAGCAGCTAAGTGCATGACCAAATGTACCATCACTGTAAAGAAGGATGGAGGAAATATCTTTTCCAATTCACACAATGTCACTGCAATCTCTGCCTCACTAGTCACAATATCTGAAACCGTAAGGGTTTTGGAACAAATTTCTCTAAAGAAGCAAGCTAACTTTATCAACGGCCTAATAACATGAGATGGCAAACAACCACGTAATGCTATGGGAAAAAGTTGCTGCATCAATATGTGATTATCATGACTCTTCAAACCAGAAATCTTGCGTTCTTTCATATTCACACGGCGTGAAATATTGGAAGCGTACCCATCGGGCACTGTTACGTCCTTCAAAACTTGCAAGAAACCATCCATCTCCAATGAAGTCATATGAAAACATGCAGCCGGTATGGTATACTGATCATCACTTTTTCGTTGTAGGTGGAGTTCACTTCTTATCCCCATGTCCGCCAAGTCAAGGCGTGCCTTGTAATTATCCTTCGTTTTATCCTTCAAGTTCAACAGCGTGCTTAGTATATTGTCCATCACATTCTTCTCTATATGCATCACATCAAGATTGTGTCGCAACTTGTGATCCTCCCAATAAGGCAAGGTTAAAAAAATACTCCTTTTCTTCCAACCACTCTGGTCTGCCTCCCTTCTCTTCCTTTTTTTGTAAGCAAGTTGACATTTCCTACCTAGACAACGTCCAAGTAAATGTTCAGTTTCCACAATAATGTCAGATGTGACTGGTGGTTCAGGAGCCAATCGAGTATCAATAGATCCATCAAATGGCATACCATCTTTGCGGAAATCGTGGTCAACATCCAACCATCGCCGATGTCCCATGTAACAGAATTTGCGACCATTTCTCAAATATCGAGACTCGGTCTTCACGGCACAAGAAGGACACGCTAACTCCCCTTTGGTACTCCAACCCGACAAATCTGCATATGCAGGAAAATCATTTATGGTCCACATCAATGCTGCATGCAATTGGAATACTTCTTTTGAAGATGCATCGTATGCTTGTACTCCAACATCCCATAACTCCCTTAGTTCTTCTACTAACGGTTCCAAGTACACATCTATAGCAATCCCTGGCGAGGTAGGACCAGGAATAACTAATGATAGAATCAAAGATGACCGTTTCATGCACAGCCAAGGTGGGAGATTGTACGGGACCAACATGACAGGCCACGTACTGTGACTAGTACTCATAATTCCGAAGGGGTTGAACCCATCCGCAGCTAATCCAAGTCTGATATTACGAGGGTCAGATGAGAAGTGTAAATGCTTACTGTCAAACATTTTCCATGCATCTGAGTCAGCAGGATGCCGCATTACCCCATCATCAGTACGACCATTAACATGCCATTTCAAAGAACTAGCCAGATCGGGTGAAAGAAATAGTCGCTGCAATCTTGGCTTTAAGGGGAACCACCGTAGGATCTTCGCAGCTTTCTTCTTCCCCTTACTGGATGAAGCATGCTTACTAGCAACAGATGCCTCATTTGTTTTCCACCTTGAAGCTTTACAACAAGGACACGCCTCGAGGTTAACATTTTGCTTCCAAAACAGCATACAATCATTGGGACAAGCATGGATCTTCTCATAACCCAAACCCAAATCTCGAACTATCTTCTTAGCCTCATAATGGTCCTTTGGCAACTTAGCGTCTGAAGGAAGCATATCCATCAGGACTTGAAGCAACAGAGTAAATGACTTATTTGTCCAACCACACAGAGTCTTCAACTGGAACAACACGACAATGGCTGAGAAAATGCTAAATTTTGTACAACCTTCATATAAAGGTTTCTCTACATCATCTACCATCTTGTAAAACTTCTTGGCGTCATCATTCGGACCTTCACCCGGATCTTGCGCAGTTGGACCTTCTTCCATTGGTTCGGGTGGGATTTCATGCGGGGGGCACAAATCGTGCAACATCCCATGGAAATCACCATATGGATTTTGGGTTTCTTGCACATGAGAGCTCCCACATTCAGTAGCCGGCGTAGCAGCCACCGATTCACCATGAAATTTCCAAACTTTGTAATTTTTAAGCATCCCGGAAGCCCAACAGTGCTCACGTACCACATTTAGCGGTTGTATAAGCAAATTCACACATTTCACACAAGGACATAAGATCTTCCCATTGCGTGCGGATGGAGCAGCAAATTCCACGAATTGGTTTACACCTTCAAAATATTCCCTTGTACCCCTCCGCTTCTCCATCCAACTTTTGTCCATTACGATACAATATTGACGGAATTTTACCTACACCAAGATTTGTTACTACAAAGATACTAATTATTATAATTACATTCATTTGTCATTTGTTAAGAACAAACATACCCAAGTATGCGGCTATTTTCTTAGAACATATAACACTTGTCCTAGACTAACTCAATGTGAGAAGTTGGAAAAGTAGTTAAGCATAAGTGTTTACAAACTTAGGAAACAAATACCAAGAGTGAGTTCAAAACATTTTGGGTCTATAATACCATGATGCTCAATTACTTGGGTCATTGGTCAAAAGTGAGTTCAAAACATTTTGGTTCACACTTTCATTCGTAATGAAGGTGTTTGAAAATGTGCCGATTAACCAGAGTGGATGCAAGAGTGTGATGTTGGTTTCATACCAATCATGTGCTTTGAAATGACCTATATGAACCTAATACATCAACAATGTATAAATAAAAGACTCATTTTGTTTGCTTTCTGTTTTAGTGGGTGTCATTGCAGAAGTAAATAATGCAATGACACCCAATAAATGACAACAAGTTGGCAGCTTTTGAAAAGAAAAGTAAACAAATTTGTTAAAAACTAGGTGGATATAAAATTATTGGAAAAATATATCCAAATCAAATTAATTTATGTTGATAAAAACGGATAAATCAGAACTTACTTGTGAATATCTTTTTGTTTTTGTCATACACAAATTTTTTTCTTCCCAATTGTGGTAGTTAGGAAATTTATTTCAAATATTCATTTCATTATAGTTAGGTTGGGATATTTTCATAAATGCATGAACTGTTTATAAATAAGAGAAAACATTAATGATACCATTCAAATATGAGTATATATAGCATTTATGCAAGATACCATTCAAATATGAACGTTAACAAAATTTGTGATCAAGTGAAACACCACATATGCCTAGAGAAGTTTCATTCACCACAACTGAATCTGAGGACAGTAGTATCAAATTAGCAAGTGCTCAAACTCCATATTTGTACTCACTGATTCTCCAAATTTGACATAACAAGAGGGTAACATGCAGAGCCTATAACTAATGACATGGCCTATCTATATACAATTCTAGTATATTTGAGACATTTACAGGACTCACAGAGTGAAAAACTTACAAACTCTTGTGAAGAACATGCATTGAATATGTAAATAGAGAGTTCACTAAATCACTCTGACAGAAGCAGTCACACCTATTGTGGTTAAAACATAATGTAATTGTAAAAGGGAGGCCAAAAAACAAAATGTACATAATAGCCTCCAACTCTGGCATTCCTTTTTCTTCAATTCTTATGTAATTAATGTTATTTCTACAAAACTTCAAGCTGTGTGAATGAAGATCATATTAATTTTATCACTGTGAGCATGACACAAATTATGAGTAGCCAAAGGGAAAAAAAATCAAATATTCTACGAAGTCCATCACTAAAATTCTATCAAACAGAACACAAAAATTCTACCCTCAATATAGCTGTTAAAAACAATTAATTAACAATAGAATACCCAATTCAATGCTCAAGCTCAGGAATTGACAACTTTCGTAGATCTGAGTGGTAAAGAATACTCACAATTCTTTCAAAAAAGGGTGTTTATAGAAGTCTAAGTCAATTCTCCCTGTAATCGGGTTGTGATCCAAGTACCTGAGATAGAATCAAAGAATCCTTTAGAGTATATACGAAGACAATTTCCTGTCCATGGACATGAACAATGATATCATAATCCAACGACACATGTATCCAAAAATTTTTAAATGAAGAAAGAAAATGCATTCCATTAATTGCCATTTCATCATGTGTAGTAATGTAAATTCTATTCAAATAAGCATCATCATGTGTTGTTAAATTAATATCAAGCAATTTATACTAGTAATTATTATTGAAATTCCTTTATTTTAAATCCAGATATCCAAACTCCAAATGCAACCTAAAGGATATGCTAATCATTTTACCCATTTCATTCTTTGATAATTGATAGCATATTCCTGGTAATAATTCATTTCTTCATAAATGTTTATAATTGTTCCTAATCCATTTATTAAATCTAATCCATTTATTAAATGTCACCCAGAACCAATCAATAGAGTCACCCATATATCAGCACCTAAACAAGTGCTGAAGGAGTTGACAGCGAAAAGCTTTTAAAATCTAAAAAGAAAAACTCCAAACTCATCATTACATCAAGCACGTGGAAGCGTATTCCGCCCGTGGGGGGGCAGGTTGGAGATAACTAAAGCTAGTAGATCACTTATTTGTAGAAGGTTGATGACATGGCCATTACAGTATTTCTACCATTAGATTTATTACAACTCAATGACTTATAGAAGTTGTAACTCTTTCAAAGTTACACCAGATATAACTTGAACTCACTCATATATATATATATATATATATGTTAATTAAAAAGAAAAGAAGATTAATATGTCTATGAAGTCAATTATGCATAAAAATGACATGACCTTCTCAAATCAAACAAAGTCTGTTGATGAACAGTATCTCCAGAAGTGTATTGAGGTATTATTCATAAATTATTTTGCTCCATAGTTTGTTCAGTATAAAGTATTTCTGTCTTTGAGTAAGTTTAGCTATATTTAGTAAAAGCGGGGTTTATTGAGCCTACTGGGAATGCTCTTATGCCAAAAGAACTTATATAGAAATATGTAAAATAAGTTGGTGTTTTCCCTTATACATATTATCACGATCTATTTCAAGAATGTTTTTGAATTTTTTTCTTTTCTTTTTTTTTTTGGCCAATTTCAGATTGGTAAGAAAAAGAAAAAAGAAATAAGAGAAATACAACAAATTTAGCTAGCTACGAAGGTTAGCAAATTGACTAATATCCCACTTCAATCAAATTAAGATCACCTATCGAAACTAATATATATAAGGAGAGGATTACTTGTTAAAATAAACTATTTGAGGAAGTGGCCAAGATGAGATGATGATATCTCTAACATGAAAATGCCGGCA